>WUAM01000020.1:2374-42827 GCA_024336885.1 Actenoides hombroni
CCAGGATCTCCAAGCCGTGGCAGGTCTCCCACCCCAAGGCCAAGCTGACGGCCCAGATGACGAGGGTGCGGAGGCTGTCGAGGACCATGCGGGTGGTGGCACTGATCTCCTTGGTGACGCTGATGCCGGCGAAGTTGAAGAAGGCGATGCTGCTGACGTTGCCCAGCAGGGCCAAGGCGATGAGGGGACGGTGGCCCACCTGGCAGAAGGCATCCAGGGCGTCTTCCAAGGTCCGCCGCGGGTTCCCGCTGAAGGCACCCGCCGGGATGTAGTACATGGGCACCAGCAGCAGGGCCAGGATGATGAACCCGAAGAAACCTGGGGGCGAGGTGGCTCGAGTGGGCGCTGGCTTCAAGTGTCACCTCCGTCGTGTCCCCTCCCACCCAACCCTCCCTGGGCTGAGCAAGCTCAAGTCCCTCAGCCTCTCCTCACCAGACTTGTGCTCTAGACCCTTCCCCAGTTTCTTTGCCCTTCTCTGGCCACGCTCCAGCCCCTCAATGTCCTTCTTGGAGTGAGGTGCCCAAAACTGAACCCAGGATTTGAGGTGCAGCCTCCCCAGTGCTTAGTCCCTGGGGATGATCCCTGCTCTAGTCCTGCTGGCCACACTAGTGTTGATCCAAACCAGGATGCTTCTACTCTCCGTCCTGCTCCAAACTGCCCCAGTGCTGGCAGCAGGGAGCAGTGGTGCTGCTTCACAAGGCCTCACATAGCACATCATCTGGGACAGTAGCTGAAATAAAAGTCTCAGGTTCCCATGCCTGGTGGCAGTGAAGAGGACTGATGTTGGTCAGGCACTGAGGGTTTGAAGGTGGTCTCCTGGCCTAGGATCCCATTAGCTGTGGTGGAGCTCTTCTGTGACCTGGGGAGGGTAAGAGGCATCAGAACTAGATGGAGCTTTCAGCTGGGAACATTTTTTTGGGTGGAAGAAGCTGTGCTTCTGAGGTCACCAAGATCCAGCCCGGCTTCCAGTGAGTTACTCCCAGGAGGGAAAGGAGTAGAGGGGTTCAGTCCAGCATTGGTGATGTGCTGGGGCTCTGGCACCAGCCGTGCCCCTCGCATGCAGTGGAGGGTGCTCGGCTGGGAAGAGCCAGAAAGGTGCAAGCGTGTGTTCACGCCTGTCACACCAAGGCATGTAAAGCTGCAGGTTCTGCATGCTGTGATGGATGGGGTGGTGAGCACAGTGCCCCCCAAACCTGCCTTTGGATACTGCTGCTTTGGTGGCAGCTGCTGGGAGCTGGGGTTGGCATGGTGCCGGCTTCCCAAAATCCAGGGACCTCCACAGTGACACAGGCACGTGCCTTGTTCTCTGCTGCTGATATATTTGCTAGACCTGGAGAAATGGGGAAGGGGCCTAAGATGACCCAGCAGGAGGTAAGAATTAAGGGGTGGGAGGTCTCCTTAAGCTCCCCATACACTGCAGATCTGCTCAGTGAAGACCTCCTGAAAAGCTCTGATAACCAAAATCATTAAAGCCTGAACAAACCAAGAGTAACTCGTTTTTAAGACAACAATGCATTTGATTTGCCTTGAAGGGTCTGGAGAAAAATGGTTCTCCAGGGAAGTGTGGAAAGTAATCCTAGCTCTGTGATCCCTCCTCTCCACTTTATTTGCCCCGGTCTGGCTTGGCTGCGCAGGCTGGGATCAGTAGTTGGGGGCTTTGTCAGCTGGCTGGCAAGCAGGAGGGAGCTGGCGAGTCTGCTGCCTGGCCCTCTCCCAGCCCACACTCCATGGAAAACAGCTGGGGAGAAGAGGGGGGAGGCATGGAGGGGTTTGCAGGGAGTGCATTACCTGTCTGTCCACCTTCAAACCTCCAAATCTTTGCTGAGTTAGTGACTTCCTTCTCTTCCCATGTCCCTCTGAGTTTATGCTCTTTGCCTTGCCTTCAAGTCCCCCTTACCCAGAAATACTGCTGGGCTGGACTTGCGCTGAGTTTCTCCCCATGACAACCACCCTCTAGAAGTCTGAAGGGGATGCTGAGATTCTTCAGAGCTTTGAAATGTTCCCCATACACACAGAATCAGGCAAGCCCGCTGGTGTACTTGTCAGAGTTACCTTTTGCAGACCCTCAGGAATAGCCTGAGCATCTCCATCAGTCTGCAGACCTCAGACTAGAAACTGCAGTGCCCAATTCAACTATCAGGCATCAATTTCAGAGTGGGAATGATTTTCTGTAGCTTGTGGCATGCAGCAAGGTGGGTAAAATATGCACCATCTTCCCTCAGGGCTTGATAACCTGAGTCTGAGAGACAGTCTTGTGCTTTAAAAAAATGCCACTTCCCCTTTTCTTGCTGAGTTTCAGATAGTAATTTTCAGATTATTTTATGGAGGAGGGGTGGAGAAGGTCCTTCTGTCTTTTTTGCAGATGCATTAGCCAATGTATTCTTGTATATATGTATATTGTATATATATGTGTATATATGTGTTTATATATGTGTATATTTTGGTTCACAAGCTTCAATTATCCCTTTGTGCTACCTTTCATGGGTTGTCCCTTTCCTGATCATTGTCCCTGACACATCCATTCACCTGGATTCTCATCTTTCCCCTCCCTGCCACTGCGTTTCTTTGGGATGAGCCTTGTTAGTAAGAGCCTAATGAAGTAAATGCGCTAATTAACCTTCCATTACTCTCCTCATTAAGGCAACGTTTAATTCAGTTGGCAAAGTTTCTCTCCTTTACCACCCAGCTGTCAGTTTTCTTCTGCTTCTTCGATCTCTCTTCGGCCTCACATCGAGGATGGGGAAATCGATCCCAGCCTGATTTTCTTCCCCCTTCTTTCCAGCCGGCTGTAAACGCCAGTCAAAGAGAAAGTAATAATGTAGTTTTCCCACCCTGGGAAGGAGAGTTGCAGACATCAATAAGCACCTATTTAAAATGCAAATCACTTCCTCAATCAGCCCTCAGCCTGTCGCCGGCACCGGTTTGGTGGAGGCGATGCCGTGGTCCGTGGGCTCCTAAATCCTGGCCCTTTGCAGTGGTCCTAGGGTGGCTTTGGGGTGCCTGGAATGGATGCATTCCTCGGCGTGTGTCTGACTCGAAGTACGTGGCTGGTGTGGGTGGGATGGGGCTTTGCAAACTTGGTGGGAGGTTCCTCTGTTTGCCTGCTGCAGCCTTTAGGTCTCACCCAACCTGCGTCCCTCCATCCCTTTGGCCAAGAGCACCTGCTATCCCCTAACATCTGCATAGCTGCTGCTGTCTTTTGTTTCTTGATGATCTCCAAAGCTTTTTTTTTCCCTTTTTCTTAGAGGAAAAGTGAATGCAGGGGACAGAAATAATCCAGGATAAAAGGTGGCAGAGGCTGAGTGGAGGTGCTGGCTGTAGCTTTGAACTGCTGGTGGGTGAGGTGCTGGGCCAAGGGGCTCACCCTGAGTTCTGCTTCTGTCTCACATGATGATGGTGACTGCCTGGACAAGCCTTGGGGGAGAGACTACATTGCTCCTGATTTTGGGGAGGTCACCCAGTGTAAAGAACATAGCCACTTGGAGCAGGGACTAAGGCGAGTAGATGAAAAGGTGTCTAGGGATGAGAACTTTCAGCTTCTGCAGGGAATCGGGTGGGAGATAAACCAGCCCCTGCCCCGCCTGGGGTGCTCTCCCAGCCTTAGGACCGGAGAGTGGTGCATCTCATGGGGCATTGGTGGTCAGTAGGACAACATTCCCCCATGTTGTGATGGGGATAGCACAGAGCTTGTCAACTGTTTCCAGTTGATTGACCCACTAAATTTTGCTTGGGGGATAGAGTTTATGTCTTGTGCTGCAGGGAGTCACCTACTGCACCTACATTAGAAGTAGCTTGCACCTCCTCTGCCTTCCCAGATGGGTCTGAGGAGCACAGGTTGGTCCGACACTGGGAGAAGGACTCCCAGGTCAAGTCCATCCTTTCTTTCTTCTTGAAATAAATAAATAAAGGGGTTTTACTGGGTCCAGGTGAGATCCAGGGCAAGGCTTGCCCTTGGAAGGGAGATGGCAGAGGGGTGGCTAATTTCTGATGTCCTTCAAGTCTGGACTTTGTCCCTTCTTCCAGTCCTTTTTCTCTCCCCTGGTCCACACAGCTTGTTCTCTCTGTTAGCATCTTAATTGATCTTGTTGTTCTCAACATCCTCCGAGTGCTCCGACTCCAGCTGTGCTTAAACAGAACAAAGTCTCTTCCAATTTCCCCACCGCTTAAAAGAAAATTGAATCCTTTATCTGAAAGAGAAGAGGAAAACCACAAATACATGAAACAGTAAATAGTTAAATAATCAAAGCAGATGATTCCAAATTGCCTGGAAAGTTAAACATGAATGGCTTGTCTTCTTCCCGCATGCCTCTCTTTAAAAAAAATAAAATATATACTTGCACTTCTTGTTCCTGTTAAATATTCTTATCAACCCAGCTCTGTAAATAAAGGGGAGGAGGGAGTTACCAGGAAGCCTCGTGATTGACAGATCTGAAGTCCTCGCCTTTCTGTCAGGGCCCAGTGCTCTTTGGCTGTGTTTATCTCTTTAATCTAAATATCAATCCGTGAGAAGGAAATGGGGTGGAATAGGAATCGTGACAGCCTGAGCGCCGGGAGAGAGACGCTTATTGCAGCTTCTGCAGCCGTTCCCTGTCCTGATGGAGCTGTCAGGAGAAATGCTCAGCTAAAGCGCAGAGGAAGGAATAACATTAAAAAAAAAAATCACAGTTCCACACACTCCCCCCTCCAAAAAAAAAAAAAAAAGCTTCACCAGAGCCCCTGCTCCTGAGTTTTCATCTGTTTTCCAAGCCGGTTTTTCTCATGCCCCGAACACCTACACCTCTCCAGTGTGAATCAGCACCCAGTGGGTGCCATTAGCTGAAGAGGAAAGAGCTTCAAGTTGCACTAGAGGAGGTTTAGGTTGGACATGAGGAAAAATGCCTTCCCCAGCAGGATTGTCAAGGCCTTTTCCAGGCTGCCCAGGGTGGTGGTGGAGTCCCCGTCCCTGGAGGGGTTTCAAAGCCATGGAGATGTGGTGCCAAGGGACACGGTTAACTGGTGTACTTGGCAGTGCTGGGTTAACAGTTGGACTCAGTGATCTGAAAGTTCTCCTCCAACCAAAATGATTCTATGATTCCTGTAACCAAACCTCTTTTGGTATCTTCAGTCACAAGAGTAACACTAAAACCCTCCATTCTCTAAAACACCCTGGAAAGGTGGCTGCAAGCTGTCTGTGTGAGATGCCGGTGTAGTTTCCAGCTTCTGGGGAGCAACAATGTGTTCCTAGAGCTCAGCTTATGGCTTCTGGCCCTTCTTGAGCTGAACAAGGAACACCCCTGTTGCTCTCTCTGGGAACACCTCTGCCTGACAGGGATGTGTTTTGGGCTTACTACCCCTTGCTGACAAACTAAAAAGTCTACTCTCTGACTGGGTTTGCTTCACACTCGTAGCAACCATGCGCTGCATCCCGTTTCAGGGTGAATTACCTTCATTCCTGCTGGACAAAGTTTGGGCTTTCTCTTTCTCCCTGCTGTTCCCCAGATGATGCTCATCACCTGGATGAAATGGAGTTGCACATGGTGAGAGGTGTGACTGGCTTTCAGGAGCTCTTGCAAATACTTCAGAGTTCATTGGGCATTTTTATTTCCTTCATCGGACTTTGACCTTAATTTCTTCCATTTTGCTGGGCTGTAAAATTCATTAGAGACCCAATAGCAAAGTGATTGAGATGTCAGACCAGGCAACTGTGTGGTTATTTAATCTATCAGATGTGCTGCTTGCCATTTAGGTGGACAACAGGAGAATATGAAATCAATACGATTCATTAGGGGAGTACTTGCGCCTGGCTCCAATGCGGAGCTCCAGTAAAACCCACTAAGGTGGGTGTCTTAAATGGTCTTGGTGTCACTTTGGGAAGTGGGAACTCACACCTGAGATGTCTGCTTCTCTTCCTCAAGGCTTCTGTCAGCTTGGTTTTTAAGCCTCGGTCTCCAGCCATTGCAACAGCCCGGCTACAGTAAATTACTCCCTGCTAAATCAAGGCTGCCCAGGCAAGTGTTAACCTCGCTTGCGAGGAGCTGATGTTGCAGGGCCTGCTGTTATAAAACACAATCAAGGAGGCAGTTTTTATTCCTCGGTGGCTGGCAGAAGAGGTGGGCAAAAGCTCTGCAATTCCCAGGGGGGTTGATTGGCTATTTCTCCCCCCTGAATCCAGGTTCAGTGCAGCCCTCTGGGACCATTAGTGGCAAGTGAGCTCCCGGCTCGGCATGTGGTCTGGTGCTTCTGGGGAAGGCAGTGGTGCCGGTACCGCCGGCATCGTCCCGGTTCCCCTCCTCCCCCCTTCCTGGTTAATCACGTTGCTGGGCTCCAGCACGGTGATGCCGGATGGGTCTGCTTGCGCCTGATTGCCACCTCCCACCAGGCAGCCGTTCTTTAAAGGCCTGGAAAAGAGCATGTCAGGGCAGGTGACGCTGGTGAAAGAGCTGGTTTCTGTCTGGGAAGGGCATAATGAGTTGAAATAGGTTTTCCATTGGTTTTCTTGATCTGTTTTTGCAGCCAGGAGAGTGCTTCTCATGAAAGCTCTTGGCTCTTCACGTTTCTCTTCCTCAAATCACATCCCAGTTCGGGTGAACACCAGAAGTTGGTTGTTATTTCCCCAGGACCTGAAAACTGCTATAGGTTGTATTTAAGAAGTGCTCCTTGTTGTTTAATGCATGTAGGTTTAGGTGGCTCTGAAAAATCAGTATGATGGCGGGACATGACTCCACCCTGGGTTGCTTGTAGCATGGTCAGAGCAGCCCATGGTAGCCCAGTCTGCACTGAGGAGTGACCACATCTGCCTCTTTTTCCTAGAAAAAACATTTAAAAAGTAAAAAACAGATGGAAATCCTCCTTCCATTTGCTTTCTTCATGGCCCAAGCTCCAGGCGTCCCCTTAGCACGGTGGTACCTTGGTCTACTTGGCATGGCCAGGGAAACAGGTAGGCAGCAGCGGGATGAGACTCACACCTGGTCACACCAGTACCCTGACAGCTTTTTGATGTTCGGTAATTGCTTTCCTGCTGCAACTCTTTTAAGTAGAGAGCTTCTGGACAAAGCAATTTGCTCCCCATCAATTTTTATTTCCTGTTTGCTGCATGCGAGGTAGGGGAGGGAAAACAAAGGGGGTGAATGAGAGTGAACCGAGGTGGGACTGGCTCCAGCAGCCCTGCATGGAGAGAAAGGCAGGAAGGATTTGGCTCCCTTGGTACCAGAGGAGCCATCTTCAGATGGGTAGGACATGGCAGTGTGTCTCATCCAGACAGCAACCAGTCATCCTTCCAATGTGCTTTGCTCACCCCTGCAACCTATCTCAGGCTGCTTATCCCTACCCGGTGGGTCTGGGGGGACAAACGCCTTAACAGGGACTCCAGAGGAGAGCAGTGCTGCCCTGAAAGGCTCTTCTGGGCTCTTTAAGCTCCTCCCCACTCCTCCTACAATGCTCCTCGAAGCTGCAGTGAGTAGAGTTAATCTCAGGCAGTTTAAAGAGTCGTTGAGTGGGGCTCGGTGGATGATGAATGTCGAAACCATTACCGGCGAAGCTCCGTGGAGCTGTTTAAAACTCAAGTCTCCCATGTAAATTTCTGCTCCATCAATCCTGATGACATGTCAAACATTGCTATTGTTTCCCTGAACAAATTGGGCGACATGCCCTTTCCTGCCGATTTGCCCACGAGAGCAGAACCATTCATCGGTTCCTCGCTTTTGTCTCCGGCTCTGCCAGCCTGCAAGCCAGAGGGGAAGGATGGACATGATGACCCTTGGTGGGACAAAAGGAAGATGTCCCAAATATTTTACTTGAGGGATGGAGATGGATAGAGAGCTGGGCCAGGGGTACTTTTACATGCCTGTGATTCACATGCTGGGTGCCTCTACCACGATGCAAGCTCAGTAAATTAATCCTTTGGGTTATCCATGCTTCCTCTTCCCACCACTCTACCGGAGTTTAACTGAGGAAATGTGGGGTTTTTTTAGAAATAAACTATGCCGGTGACAGCTCAGAAAAGTACAGATGTGGACCCGTGTTTTCATCCTGCCCTTTTGCAGGCTCCAGTGGGCAAATCCCACTTTAATATTCTGGGCAGTAGAGGAGCAGCCGTTAAATCTATTTGATTGCTTCTCCAGGTGGAACCCTGGGAAACTTCCAGCCAGATGCCTTTCCTCCTCCGGCTGCAACAATGGATGGATGGATGGATGCATGGATGCATGTGTGCCGGTGGGGTCGGGGGGGGACCAGTATCAGTTGGTGAGGGAGGAGAGCTACAGGCAAGCAGCTGGCACCCAGGGATTGCGGAAGATCGTGCAAAGCCATTGGCTCAGTGAGATTCGAGAGCCCGGGGGATCGCTTTGCAAAGGGGGGAGCATGTCACCTCCCCAGGGGTTCAAGCATCTAAGCATCCTTTTTACCCTTAGAGGGAGAACACTTGGTATCACGGGATCAAGCATAGATTCAAAATTAAAGATGCTGAGCGTGCATCATTTTTCTTTTTTCTTTTTTTTTTTTGCATATTCCCTGTCACGCTCAAGTAACCTGCTCTGTTGCCCTGCATTATGTCCGTGATGTTCAGTTGCCAGGAAAGCCATCAACCAGGCATCACCTTCCACCTCCCTGGGTGTAAATCAGCATCATTAATTAGCCCAGCTGCTGAGGTGGTGTATGGGGCAGAATTAAGCTCCCTGGTCTCCTGGTTTCTCCTGAGTGAGTCACTTTGCCTTGCTGGCAGTTTTGGCTGGCCCAGCATCACTGCAGCATGGGGTCCAGCCCACCCTCCTGGCTCAGCTCCCCAGGGCCCTGCAACCTTCCACACTGAGCAGCTCTCTGCTAACCTTCTTTTAACCTTCTTTCTTCCCTATATTTTTTCCCCGGCAGAAGAAAATTACACTTTCCCAGTGTTGTCTGTCACTGCAGTAAGCACTTACAAGTGCAATTGTACGGGGCCAAATGAGGGGAATTCGTCTTGGCCGTGTTTTGTGGCATTGTCAGGCCCCCTGTAAATCATTATCTCATCACCAGCCGATCCAGATGCTTGGAAAAATGCCTTTCTGGACTCTGCTCTTGCACCAGCCACTTAGGGATTAATAGGACCTAGGTGTTCACAGAGGTTGTTGGCAAGAAAGTAACAGCTGGGAAAAATCCTGGCTAGGAGGTCAAGGGCTGGCTCATACCAGCCGTGCTGAGGATGCTTAAGGATTTTGGACAGAGAGGACCCAAGGCTCTTGTTGGCCAACCCCAGCCACAGTCTGGAGCTTTGCCACTGTGATTCACAGTCACCTGGGCTGGTGTCAGTTCTTAGGATGGTGGACTAACACCAGTATCAATTGGCTGAGGGAAGATGGAGTGGGCAGGTGGTAGATTGATCCCCCTGCTCCCAAGGTGTTTCCATTCAGAAAAGCAGCCAGGCTCTGGCTGGGGTGGGGCATCTTCATGGGTGTCCTCCGTGGTGTCCTCTAAGGAGCAAAATGTCCTCTGGGAGCAGGTGGCTCTTGCTCAACAGGCACCTCTCCAGGAAGATTTTGGCAGGTTTGTTCCATTTTGCTGAATGAAACTGCATCTTAGCCAGTGGAGAGGAAAATCAGGAATCATTAAGTCTGGAAGGTTGGCTCCACCAGTGAGCCCTTCAGCTGGCGTAAAGCAGTAGGAATTTGCCACCTGAGTTGGGGAAGCATTTGGGGAGGGGGTTGGCAGTAAGGAAAGAATTCAGGCTGGTTTTCATGCCTTTGCCCCTTCTGTCACCCTGTGGTGTGGCCGGTGCATGGGGGTAAAGGCGTTTGATGTGCTTAAGCTCCTACTCTGCTGCCAAGGATAATCAAGGCCATCGATAAATCAGAAAGGTTTCAGGAAAGGGTTGTGTTCTACGCCAGTCCTAAAATACAGCCTTTTGCTAGTATCTGGACATAAACTGTGTCTTTGACCCTGCTTTATCACAGACCTGTTGGTGTCTAAGTAATCCAGACAGGACTCCATTTAGAAAATATACTGGGGGGAGAAAAAGGGTATTTGGGGGCTTGTAGTCCACTTTCCTCACCTAAAAATGAAATTTTCTGCTCCTTTTTCCTGTCGCTGCTCATACATATTTTATATATTCATTAGAGGAAAGACTTTAAAACATACATAAATCTTGCCTTGCTCATCCAAAGCTGACACACTGAGTTTCACACACCTTCTCCAGGAGGTGCTGGTTGCTTAGCCGTGACCAGCCTGCTCCAGCTTCAACAGCTGGCACTGTGGAACGTGTACGTGCAGCCAGTGCTATTGCCAGCAGCAGCTTTGGCTGGGAGCTGGCACTGCACCCCCATGCTGCAGCATCCCAAGAGGCTTTGGTCCAGCAGTGGGCTTGAAGCAGATAACACCCCCACAAGGGCTGTCCAGCAGGAGCTGCTGCTGGAAAGCAAAGTCTAAATCCCTTCTCTTGTTTTTCCTGGTTTGTATGGATGGGCAGCTGATTTGCTGGATAAAAAATTGGCTGGATGACCAAGCCCAGCGAGTGGTGGTGAATAGAGTTAAGTCCAGTTGGTGGCCAGTCACAAGTGGTGTCCCCCAGGTCTCAGTATTGGGGCCTGTTCTCTTTAATATCTTTATCACTGATCTGGATAAGGAGATCAAGGCACCCTCAGTAAGCCTGCAGATGACACCAAGTTGGGTGAGAGTGTTGATCTGCTGGAGGGTCGGGAGGCTCTACAGAGGGGTCTGGCCAGGCTGGATCGATGGGTCAAGGCCAATGGGATGAGGTTCAACAAGACCAAGTGCTGGGTCCTGCACTTGAATCACAACAACCCCCTGCATAGCTGGGGAAAGTGGATGGAAAGCTGCTTGGTGGAAAAGGACCTGGGGGTGTTGGTTAACAGACAGCTGAAGGTGAGCTAGCATGTGCCCAGGTGGCCAAGAAGGCCACCAGCATCCTGGATAAGCCAGGTGAGCACAGACAGCCCCAGGCCTGTATCTCTTGGGTCATAAATGGCAGCACACAAGATCCGTGCTGGTACCAGCTCATTGGCATTTGGGTAGAAGGAGGTAAAGAGACTGTAATGGATTCACCAGTGTGCATAATGCAACTTTGCCATAAATACCTTCATTTAGTGATTAACTTTTTTTTTTCAGGCAACTGACAATGATGTGGGCACATATGGGAAAGTCAGTTACTTTTTCAGTGATGACCCTGAACGGTAAGCATGACTGATCCCCTGACATCTTCCTCTAACCTCTCTAAGAAGTCACATGGCAATTAAGGGCAGTTCTTATGTCCTACCTGCAAGACACCCTATGAAAACCTCTCTGTGCTGTCTCCCAAAGGGGCAAGTTAACGTCATCACGTGCCTGGTGCTCATCACATTTAATTGCTTTGCTAAACCAGGACCTACAGGCACCATCATTGCCTGGGACTGATAAATGCATTTGCCAGCCAGTTGGCCCTAGAGCATCATGTGTAGAGCCACTTGTGGTGGGCGTGTAGGGGAGGCATGTGGGCTGCCCAGCAGAAGGCATCTGGGGGCCTCTGAGACCACTTTCTCTGCCTGTAGAGCAGCACTGAGGGTTTTTACCCCATCACCTGCCCTGATCTCTTGAAGATGCTCTGGGAACTCATATTCCTCAGAAGAAAGACAGGAACTTCACCCACCACTGTGCTAGCTGTTAGGCTGCTGCCACTCCATTTCTCCACCTCCATTGTGTGTTCACCACGGCTTTCCCCCTCCTTTGCTGTCCCCTCAGTTTCTCACTGGACAAGGACACAGGTGTCATCCTCCTAACGGCTCGGCTGGACTTTGAGACCACACAGCGCTACACCTTGACCGTCATCGCCCGGGATGGTGGTGGGGAGGAGACTACAGGGCGTGTTCGGATCAACGTCCTCGACGTCAACGACAACGTGCCCACCTTCCAGAAGGAGGCATACCTGGGGGCCCTGCGAGAGAATGAGCCCTCTGTCACCCAGGTTGTCCGGCTCCGGGTGAGGGACCAGAACTACTCCTCTGCTTTGGATACGTGGTGGGAAGATGAGAGTGGGTTAGGTCCTGGTCCGCCCCTGCTGCCATCTCCCCCCCCCCCCCCTCCTCCTCCTCCTCCTTCTCCTGTCCTATATGTCCTGTGCCTATATGGCATCCCCAGGACCTGGGGCTTCTTCCAGGGCACAGGCGCTGCCTCTTCATCGCCTTGCTCGCCTCAAAAATGTTAGCGGGTACCAAGAGGAAGGTGCTCTGTTTGTTGTTGATGGAGCTGTGAGCCTCATGTTGTGGAGGGAAGATTGTTTGCTCCTTCAGCACAAGAATAAACTTTGCCATGATGTAAAAGCATGGCTTTCCCTGCGTGGGGCCAGGCTGGGTGAGAGCTGCAGGGAGGCAGGAGAGGAAGAGCTACTGAGTCCTCCCTGGGAGGCAGGATGGGAGGAGAGGCTGATTTCCAAACCCTCTGGTGACCAGCAATGAGTGTGTCTTCCACCGTCGCTTTTCCTCTCTTCGTGGACCCAGCCTGCACCTCCCAGCCCCTCAGCTCTCTCCTGCTGCACGTCACCATCACAGCTCCTGTGCTCATTTACTTGCTCTGCTCATGCCTTAGGCATCTGATGAGGACTCACCTCCAAACAACCAGATCACATACAGCATCGTGCAGGCATCTGCTTTCCCTGACTACTTTGACATCACGGTGTCGGAAGGGTATGGAGGTAAGCACAGGTCACAGGACCGTGGTGCCTCTGATGGGCAGCAGCAGCTCAGGCTGCATTCACAGCCCTGCAAGCAACCGTCTCAGTAAGCTTTAAGAAGCTGCTTCAGTAACTCCTCTGCTTGTCCTGACCTCACCTGCAGTGCAGTCCTTCGCAGCAGGGTTTGGGCCAAGAATGTGACTGGAAAGCTGCCTGGGGCAAAAGGACCTGGGTGTGCTGGACAACAGCTGGCTGAAGATGAGTCAGCAGTGTGCCCAGGTAGCCAAAAAAACCACCAGCATCCTGGCTTGGATCAGCACTAGTGTGACCAGCAGGACTAGGACAGGGATCATCCCCCTGGACGTGGCACTGGAGAGGCCACCCCTCGAATTCTGGGTTCAGCTGTGGGCCCCTCACTCCAAGAAGGACACTGAGGGGCTGAAGCGTGGCCAGAGAAGGGCAACAAAGCTGAGGAAGGGTCTATGATTCTGCTGCAGAGCCATGTTTCCATGGGTGTGCAGCTCAGTCTGGGTTTTATGCCAGTGCAAGGAGCTCACTAATCTCCAGCACTTGTATTTTGTGGGCATTGCCATCCCGAGCAGGCACTTCTGGTCCTGTGGAGGTAGCGCGGTGGGCCACCTACAGAGCATGCCCACTGTCCTGCTTGGTGTGTGAGTTCCCTCCCTGACCACCCTGCTTTGCATCCTTTCAGTGATCACTGTGAACCATCCCCTCGACTATGAGCAGGTGGCCAATGGGGTTATTTACCTGACTGTGATGGCCAAGGATGCCGGCAACCCGCCACTCAACAGCACTGTCCCCATCACCATCGAAGTGTTTGTAAGTATGGGGGTGGTTTCCCTGCAATTGCTCCATAGCAGTGCCTTTAATTCATTCAGCAAAGTTATCCCACCACATGCTGGGTATGTGTGGATTACGATTACGTGCGTCTCGTGTATATGTGTCATAGATGTCTCATGTACATAAATGTCATATATATTGGTTAAAGAAATGATGTCCCTGATACTTGGTAAAGTCTGAGTGACAGAAGACAAGTGAGAGTCTCTGAGGGGTTGTCACCACAGACAAGTGCAGATGGGTTGTCTTGACCCCACGCACCTTCTCCCTCTGCTTGGCTGCACACGATGCACAGGGAAGCTGCTGGAAATAATGTGGTAGGAGCCCCAGGTAGCCCCAGGGTGAGAAGCAATGCTGGGGATGGGCTGGAGATCTATCCTCTGCCCTTGTTTTCATCCGGGGAGGTTCACTGAGCACCCAGTGAGCCCCTCCTCTCAGCTCACAGGCAATTCCTGGCCGGGATGCTCTTGACACCCGTAGCCAGAAGCACTCGGATGCAGAGGAGAGAGCTTTGGTGGCATGTTAGCACTTGCTGTTTTGGAAATCATCAGTCCCTGAATCAATCACGGGCAGTTACTTGTTTACATCCCCAGTGCAGGCTGTCCCGGCTGGGCTTTGCTGTGCATCTCACATGCCGGCATAGGTGCAAATATCCTCAAGGAGAGGTTGCTGCTGGGAGACGTAAAGCATTACAGCATTCCTCGGGAAGATTAGATTGGGTTGTCACTTTGAGGCATATTGTGGTTTGAGGATGTCTGAAGGGAGGTATCAGCGATGGAGACAGTTTGCTTGATAAGCCATCAGTCTTGCCGTGATGGGATCTAAGCAAGGCTGGTGGCAGTGTCAATCTGGGAAGGCGAAGAAGGTGAAGTCCCTGGTGCTGTAGGATGGAAATGAAGTGCCATGAACATGCCCATCCTCCAGATCCCTCACAATGTTTGGGAGAGGGGGAATAAGGCAGTGCCGGGGGTGATTAATGGTGGCTAAATACCTCCTTTCTACTCTGTGCTTTAGACAGCATAACCACCTCTTTCTAAAGACCATGCTTCAGTGGGTCATCTCCTCTGGGTTGAGTCTGTACACGGGTGGGTTTTAAGTAGCTGTCACTTTTCCCACTCTCAACCAAAAGGTTTTTCTCTCAAATGGAAAAAGAAGGGGAAAAAAAAAAATAAAAGGCAGCAAATAGGAAGAAAATGAGGAGGAAACGTTTCACGAAGGCACTTGAGGAACGAGAGCCGTGAAAAGGCAGAACAAGAGTGAGCATGGAGGGAGGTAATTTTTTTTCATCCTCTGGTTGTTGGTTTTTAATAAAGAAGTCAAACTCGCCTTGTAGATTTCCCATTAGGGGACAATACGCTTTTGTAGAGGAAGCTGCCGAATCAGAACTAATAGCGTGCGCCACGCCAGAAGCCGGGGAAATATCACCGCTAATAAGTTTCTGCCTCGTTCCCTGCCACTGACGCCCGGTTCGGGGTGATGAGCCAACGACTTATAGCATGCGTACATCTAGAGGAAAGAGGGCGGTGTGCTGAGCGTGAGCATCTCTGTGTGAGCATTTCGCCCAGGGCAGTGGTGGAGTCCCCAGCCCTGGAGGCATTTCAAAGCCATGTAGATGTGGTGCTGAGGGACGTGGTTTGGTGGTGGACTTGGCAGTGCTGGGTTAACGGTTGGACTTGATGGTCTTAAAGGTCTCTTCCAACCTAAATGATTCTATGAGGACCTGCAATTCTCTGCATCCCTGAAAATGATACTATGATTGTCCAAGGCTGAGGATGTGGGGAGGAAGGATCAGGGGATCATGGGAAGGGGATCACAGGAAGCTGTTTATCACTGGTTATCCAGATGCCCTCTTCCATGGGAGCAGATGAAACATAGCGGGAATGTTTGCAGAACAGCTTTGGAGTTCCTGTTGCTGAAGTGGGCAGTGTTCTTCTCAAGTAGAAAAGCCACATGCCACACTGAAGGAAGGTGCACGCCAGCTCCAGCCAGATGGAAAGCCAGCAAGGAGTGAGCCCCAGCCTCCGTGGGAGACAGCTTGCCAGGCCATGGTGGTGCTGAGCATGGCCAGATGAACTCAGGACCGCTAATGAAATGGCATGGCATCTGCTCTGGCTTGTGTCCACCCAACCTGGACCTCGGCACAGCTCACCCAGGATGCACACTCAGTCTCTCCATTTCCCTCACCCTTTCCTCCGGGGTTTGCACTGGGACAATGACCTGGACCCTGAACTTTGAGCAGGAAGAAGGATGGTGAGGACAGCACTCCAGGCAGCTGGCAATTTCCTCATTACCCTCAGAGTGGGCACAGTGAAAGCTGAGTGATGCAAAGGCTGATTAAAAACCACCTGCTTCCAGCAGCAATGGTGATTTAATTGCAATACGATGGGCATCGTTGGCACGTGAAATTGCCTCAAATATCAAGTGCGGTGGCAGCGGGAGCAGCTGAACCTGCATGTCCATCAGCAGTCTCCAGGTAGAAAATATCTGCAGAGCAGCCCCGAGGAAGCAGCAAAGTCCATAATGGTGTTTTAATATCCTGGTGCCTCCATCCTTCCCTTTGTAGGCCGTTCTGCTTGGTTCATTTAAGGCAGATTCTTAATATTGTTTAAACATCATTTAAAGTCCCCCTTGGGGAGATCAAAACTGGTCCAAAATCTCTTTCAAGGGATGTTTTGAATAGTTGCTAGTGCCCAGTTTCACCAGGCCGGGCATAGTTGCTGGCAGAGACAGGTTTGGAGGGAGCACACTCGTATGCAAACCGGCTTCCTCCCTGAAAATGTTGCTTTTTCTGCAAACCTCCACTTCAACAAAGGCAGCTAAAGTTCAGCAGCTCCCCTGGCCAGGCCAGTTTGTCTGGTGGCCTCACTGCTGGGGCGACCTGGAGCACAAAGCCACCCATGTGCCGCTCCAAGAGGGAGGAGGGGGTCTGTGCACGGTGCTGCTGTGCTTCATGCAGTGTTTGTGTCTTCTCAGAGCTTGTGGTGGAGGCAGAAGCAGCTCAGAGGATGGCAGTGGTTCCTCAGACCTAATGCTTATTGGCCAGGATGCTCGATAATGGGAGAGTCGGTATTGTCCCCATTGTAGGGCTCAGCAAAATCACTGACTATCTGCTCACCTCCACCTCAGCTGGTCTGCAGTGAAACCGTGTACTCAGACCTCTGGTGCCTTACCCCTAAGGCCATCTTCCACACACTGATGCCTTGAGCTGGTCACATCTTGACTTGGCCAGGAGCATCCTCGTACCAGACTTTTGCAGCTATTTGACCATTTTGCCTTTTTCCCAACCAGCCTCTTGACCTTCTCTTTACTTCAGGATGAAAACGACAACCCCCCCAAATTCAGCAAGCCCTCCTATGTCATAACCATCATGGAAGACATCATGGCAGGTACGAGCATGGCCCCGCTCCTCTAGGCTAGCTGTAGGACCTGGGGGTCTTACAGCCAGGATGGGGTGGGTGATGGCTTTCTGGGGAGGTAAAAGCCAGAGACCTGGCAGAATTTCAGGTTTTGGGGTTTGGCCTCACTGTGCACGCAGGCGAGGGGACCCCTTGGCCAAATGACCTGTAGAAGCAATGTAGGGAAACGGGGCAGCTGGGGAGAGCCACTTCAGGCTGCAAAGGGTTCATTCTAATCCTTGATTCTGCTTCCCCCAAGGAGCCACGGTGCTGTTTCTTAATGCCACGGACATGGACCGGTCCAGGGAGTATGGGCAGGAGTCAATCATCTACTCCCTGGAGGGCTCCTCACATTTTCGGATCAATGCTCGCTCAGGTGAGCCTCCATACGTGCTCCTCCTCTTTTCCTTTCAGATCCCTCTCCTGAATTTCCCCTGGTTTTCTGGCCATCATTCTTCCTCTTTCACCCCCACTCCCGTCTCTGGTTTTGAGTGTCCCTTTTTTTCACCAGTGCTCCTATTCACTGTACAACATCTCTAATCCATCTTATCTCCTGTGGTTCCAGGAGAAATCACGACAACATCTCTACTGGACCGGGAGGCCAAATCTGAATACATCCTCATTGTCCGGGCAGTGGATGGAGGCGTGGGTCATCACCAGAAGACAGGCATTGCTATGGTCAGTGTGTGAAAGAGTAATTCCCATCTCCTCGCGTCACCAGTGCCCACCCGGGGCTGGCAGCGGGGAGGGCTGCCTGGGCACCAATGCTGCAGTTCCTGATGCTAGCGGTGTTTAATTTGAGCTGTGTGAATGGGTGAAGAGCATGTGGTGGTGTCTGCCATCTGAGCTGCACCCATCACTGCTCCCAGCCACTCAGAGTGGCTGCATGCACTGTGTAGCCCTTCAAATCAGGCTCCCTTTTCTGGCAAGCCATTCATCCAGTAGCCACTTGACCTTCCAGAGCTTTAGGTGTCCAGCTCTCTGTGCAAAGGCAGTAATGGGTACCTGTTCCACCTACAGCACAGCTCCCTTTGTTCATGCCTCTTGAGAAAATGTTTAGTTGGAGAGCCTGACAGCATGCTTAATTTTTCCTGATTACTACTATTCACATACTGCATGGATCAAGGGTTTCCAAATGGTTTGTGATGCCTCAGCTCCTCAGAAGGTTCTGGTGGAGGTGCAGGTTGAAGCCTATTGCTTCGCCCTGCCCTTCACAGGTGTCAGGGAGACCCTGTTTTCAAAGGATTTGTAAAAGTCTTTGGAAATATTAGGTCAAAAACCAAGGACCCATCTCTCACTGCTCATGGCACCATGTTGGCTTGAACATTTCATGACATTTGGGTGCTCTTGCTCCTGGGACACTCCGTTAGGTTACAGGACAGATGCCCCATGCAACAGAGGGTGATGCAGAGAAATACTGTGATTATGCTGAGGAGGTCCCTAAAACAATTCTCTCTACTGCTGAGAACCATCAGGTATGATCCAGGTAGCAGACTAGAAGCTCCATATGGGGCCTCCCAGAGGCATGTGACAGCTTTGGCCAGACAACAGCATGACCTGTTGGATGCTGGGATCCCCTTTGGGTTCTAGACGAGATGAAGCTCTCCCAATTGATTTATTGAAAGGCAAACCAAGGTTTGTACACCACAGATTGCAACTGGAGGGAAAAAAAAAATGCCTCATGGTTCCTGAAAAGTTAAAGAATACTAAAACTCTTGAGAAGCGGGTGACCTATCAAATTTGACTGCTGTTATTAGCAAGGATACACACCCAGGACTCAAAGCTGTTCCCTGTAGTCATTTTTGATCTGGGAATCAGAGTCCATTCAGAAGCTTTGCAAAGTCTCTGGGTGATGGACAAGTGCCTCGGGTGCTCAGAGTGGAGGTGGGTAACCAACCTTCTCCAGGGACCACCGCGGTGCCTTGGCTTGTGCATGAGAGCACATCCTTGGAGATTGTGGTGTCCAGATTTGCCTCTTCTACCACGAGGTGGCACCAGCACTTCAGCCTGGTTACTTGGGAGCACAGAAGACCTCAGGAGAAGCTCCATCCAGACACCCTGCCTGGAGGTGCCAGGCACCAGAGGCTCCCTCCTGCTCCCCTTCCTTTGAACTGCAGCTTTTCTCTCAGATACCTTTATAGAGTCACAGGATGGATTGAAATAGGTGATCTGGGGAGGTGAGAGACTCACGGTCCACAGGGTGCAAGACACAAGCTCTCTACTGTCACTTAGATTCCGTTTCTCACACTGAAAATGAAGATAGGTAACACTTCAGGGCACTCTCCTGTGCTCTCTTTTCTTTGCACCTCCCACCCCCTGGTACCATATACTGTCTTGATATCTCATTTATTCCTTTTTTTATGTGTGCTTTTTACCAATCATTCATTTTTTTTCCTTTCTCTTCTGGCACTCTTGCTGTGCCCTCTTCCTCAACCACCATCATCAATTTGCATCCTATACCCCAGTAAAGCAGCTACTTGAAAACACACCTTGTGTCCCATGGTTGTTTTAACTGCAAGGTAACAAGTACACGGGAGCCAAACCAAGATCAGATATGCCGAGGACCTGTGAAGATCATAGAATGGTTTGGGTTGGAAGGGACCTTAAAGATCACCTCATCCCAACGCCCCTGCCATGAGCAGGGACACCTCCCACTAGATCAGGTTGCTCATCCAACCTGGTTTTGAACACTTCCAGGGATGAGACATCCACAACCTCTCTGGACAACCTATTCTAGAGTCTCACCACTCTCATAGTGAAGAAGTTCTTCCTTATGTCTAATCTAAATCTCTGCTTTTTCAGTTTAAAACTATCATCTCTTGTCCTATCACTACAAGCCCTTGTAAAAAGTCCCTCTCCATCTTTCCTGTAGGCCCCCTTTAAGTACTGGAAGGTCACTATAAGGTTTTCCCAGAGCCTTCTCTTCTACAGGTTGAACAACCCTGATGCAGAAGGTTGTTTTTCTGCAGGTTTTCTCTCCAGAGGGTGAACACTCTCTGGGTACCTGCTGCTTGCTGTAGATCCAGGAGGACATGCCATGCTGCCCCAGGAATCAGTACTGCCTGATGCAGTGTTGATTCTTTCTCGCAGGTCAACATCACGCTGCTGGACATAAATGACAACTATCCCACATGGAAGGATGACCCATACTTCATTAACCTGGTGGAAATGACACCCCCCAACTCAGATGTCACCACGGTACGTGAGAGGGAAGGCAGCTGTTGTGCTAAAAGCCTCTTCCTTACACCCAGCATGGTTGTCACCTGCCTGGCTGGAGAAGGGAGTCACCTCCAGACCAATATCACCTCTAAACTGGTGTCACCTCCAGTCAAACACTATCTTGCAGAAATCCATTTAAAATGTTACTCCTGAGCCTCCTTGCTGCTGCCCATCCCCGTGTGTTTCTCCCCTTTGCTGGACTTTTTTGTGTTCTCCCCAGATTGTGTGGCTTGGTCAAATACTCCATGTCTTAGCCTTGCCTGCGACCTCCTTCAAGGACCTCTCTGAAAGACATTGATTTACGGTCTTTAAAGTCCCTCTGGTGAAATAAAAAGGGACAGAGGGAGGCTTGTACTCCATCACACAGGGAGAAAAATTATAGGCATGAAACAGAAAATAAATAAGGGGAAAGTGAAGGGAATCCACAAAATCATATAAGGAGGAAGGCGGAGGAAGAAAAGGAGTTGAGGGCAAGGTGGGAAGATCTGACAGTGCAGCCTGAGCCAGTTTTCTCTTTTCCATACGGCACCAGCCCCGCTGCTTGGCGCCTGCTTGAAGTCATCTTGCCTTTGACATCCCAATTAGTTGCTGGGAAAATAATTATTGTGTCGCCGATACGATGTAAATTCAGCTCCGGGACAAGCAGCAGGGGCCAGAGAAGTTACGAGCGTAATGAAGTTGGGTTATTTTTTAATGTAAACGTCCCCTGTAATTAAAAATGTCACGGGGAGAGCAATAAAGAACAAAATGTCTGTCACGGAGCAAAACTCCATCAGTGAGTTATTTCCAGCGTTTCCGATGTGGCAGCAGAAGTTCCTCAGCATGGCTCTTTGTCCCGATTATTTTATTTTTTTCTGAAGGGCACTTGTTTTCGAGCTGGTTTTATTTAAGAGAAAACCCCGTTCGATTGCTGTGTGCTTGTGTCTCTCTTGCCGTGCCATTACCTCCCAGGCTTGCAGGCCAGTTTTGGTGAGATTTAACACCACGGCAGAGGTCTCGAGGGTACAAAATCCCTGCAAGTATCATGAAAATATACAGCTGTGTGGAGGAGGGAGAACTTCTTGCTGCCACTGGTATGTGGAAGCCTGTCACAGGAGCTCGGCCTTGTTATTAGTCACTGGTGAGTTAATTCCCATCGCAGTACTTTAACTTGCTGTTTCTCCATGGCAGGTGGTAGCCATCGACCCAGACCTGGGTGAGAACGGCACAGTGGTGTACAGTATCCGACCCCCCAACAAGTTCTATAGCCTCAACAGCACCACGGGCAAGATCCGCACCACCGGCGTCCTCCTGGACCGAGAGAACCCCAACGCCCAGGAGGCCCAGCTCATGCGGAGGATCGTGGTGTCGGTCACCGACTGTAAGTCCCTCTTCCGTCCTGCTCCTCTTTGCCACGGTGGTTTGACTTGCACTGCCATGGCTAGAAACCACTGGGGCTCAGGTTGTGTGAGCATCACCCTCCACTTTCCCTTCCTGATGGTTTGCACATGTTGAGTTGAACTGTTCTCAGCCTGATTTTTTCCAGTATGACAAAGTTTCCTTTCTTAATTTTTTGTTTTCCCTGTTTGGAGCATAAATTGCAAAGATGTTTTTGAGGTTAAAGCATGAGAGCAGTTTAAGACCTGCTGCTAAAACTAACCAGAAACCTTCAAAATGTGCGCATACTTAGTTCTGTAGCAGCCTGGGAGGCAGAAACTCCCCCTTTTCTCAGTTCAGCTCCATCAGCATCTAGGAAAGTCAATTGAGCAGGTTGGGGGTAAAGAGCTGACCAAGTGGTGAAATGTATTTTTCTCTGGAAATAGCATCTTAGGGAAACCTTTTTAGGAAAAAAAAAAGATAGAGATAAGAAGATAATTTTCTATTATCCAACCTGTTTCCAAGAGCCAGGAGGCACATGTAAAGCTGTGTAGATGTGCTGCTGAGGGACATGGTATAGTGGTGACCTGGCAGTGTTGGGTTAATGGTTGGACTTGATGATCTTAAAGGTCTTTTCCAATCAAAATAAGTCTGTGATTCTATATAACCTTCCCTCTGCCTCTTTCTATATTGACATCCCCTCTGCACTGTGCTAAAGCCATCATCCCACCCATCCCTCCAGAAAGACCGAGACAAGCACACACTGGTGTTGCTCTTGTTTGTCAGCTTTACACACAGGTAGTAAGACAGACAGGTCAATGCCTCAAGGGGCAGCCCCCTCCAGCACTACTGTCTGCAAAGGCAGGGAGGGAGGGCTCCTTTCTGGGGGGAAGAGAAGGAAATGCCTTGAGGCATTAGCACTCAGACCCCATTCCTGGCCTCTGCAGGCGGGAGGCCACCTCTGCGAGCTACCAGCAGCGCCACGGTTTTTGTCAACCTGCTGGACCTGAACGACAATGACCCCACTTTCCAAAATCTGCCCTTTGCTGCTGAGATTGCTGAAGGCCTTCCTGCGGGCTCCTCTGTCTTCCAGGTGAGCATGTCCCATTGCCACCATGCCCCATGTTGGGAGCTGCTGCTACCTGTGCTCTCACTTCTGCAAATACATCCCCTCCATCCCCTGCATCCTCTAGCAATGCAGCTAAGAGGATGCACAAGAGGTTGTGACATCCCACCCCATGTGCTCGCTCCTGGCAGGGGGGGGTGCTCTGAGGGGCAAAGAGATGCTCAGGGTTTATGTACTGTGATTTTAATCATCAGGAGACGATCGGGCTCCCCCATGCTCACCCCTTCCCTCCATTCTCCCCATCAGGTAGTGGCCATTGACCTGGATGAGGGTCCGAATGGGCAGGTGACATACCGCATGCAGGTAGGGATGCCCCGCATGGATTTCCTCATCAACAGCACTAGCGGGCTCGTCACCTCCACCACCGTGCTAGACAGGGAGAGGATTGCTGAGTACTACCTGAGAGTGGTGGCCAGTGATGCTGGCGTGCCCTCCAAGAGCTCCACTAGCACCCTGACTGTCAAAGGTGAGTGCGCCATGGACCCCTTCCAACCCCTGACCAGTTGCAGAGTCCTCTCCAGTCCCAAAAAGATGGGTGGGTGACAAGGACACCTCACCAAGGAGGGAGATGTGGTTTGAGTAGGAGACGCTGAGACCCTTATTATGTGGCCCATCTTGAATTTGATGCATTTCTATTTACTGACTTCACATAGTCTTGAAACTAAGTGATCCAGGATTCTCCTCAGGCCTGAGTTTGCAAAAAGAAGTTTCCAAAAGAAGTCCTGTAACTCCAGAGCCCTCTGCCGCACACCAGAAAATGCTGAGCTTCTATTTAAGCCCCAGTGTTTTCTCTGAAGGGGGATAGAAATGAGAAATTTTAATTACAGTTATGTAGGGTTTCCTTGCCCATGAGAGGAGTGATCTGTATGTATCAGAGGCAACCAAATACAGCCTGCGGCCACGGGGGTAGGGCGTTACAGCCACTCTGCGGGCATCCCCACCACACAGGGCATTTCCTGGGGTGCTCAGAGGAGCAGGCAGGTAGGTTTGGGAGCTTGGTGGGCATCAGCCTGGCACCTACAGTAGGGGCAGCCCTTGTGGGGCACTCAGCTCTGCTCCCTCTTGCAGTTCTGGACGTGAACGATGAGAACCCCACCTTCTTCCCAGCCATCTACAACGTGTCGTTGCCCGAAAACGTGGCCCGGGATTTCAAAGTGGTCCGGCTCAACTGCACGGATGCTGACGTTGGGCTGAACGCTGAGCTCAGCTACTTCATCACAGGTAGGAACAACTTGCAAAATGCTGCAAAGGGGAGTTTTGGCTGCGGAAAGGAGGAAGCTGCCCCATCCCGTGGCCAGGGTGGTCTGTACATTAGAGCTGCGTTTTCCAGCCCCTCCAAACCTTGTACGGTATCGCCCTCTGCCGAAGAGCCTCGCTTGACTCCCCGCTTTGCTGACCACTATTCCTTGTCCTGTTCAGAGTTAACCCTTGCCCTTGAGCATCCCCTGCCTCTCACACTGCCGGGATAGGGCCAGGAAAAGCATGAGGCATAACTGCTGGAGCAGTATTCACACAACGTGCATTTAGGGCTGGAAGCCTCCCTGGATGTTTTAGAGCATCTTGTTGCCAGGCATGGAAGTGGATTTGGGTGGGCAGGGAGCAGAAGAGAAGCAGTACCGCACAAGCAGTGCCTGTCTAACGCCACAGCACCTGCAGTGGGAAGCTGGGGAACACCCCTGGCCAAGCTTCGACTTGCAAACTGCACACACAGCATTTAGCCCCCAGGAAGAGGGGAAAAACAGAAACGTCACTGGAGAGTAATTTTTTCTCACAGTAACAGCCCTCATGATTCATCTCATGGCCCCTTCAGCCTCCCCCACAAGAGAAGAGGTTTGTGTTGTCCCACAGGTACTGCAGGCCCCATGCAAAGTGACCCCAGTTTGCTTCTGAAGCATTCAGGAAATAAACTAGTGTTTATATGATTCAGCTTTTCCTGTAGTCATCGCTCCATATGTGGTAGGCATAGTGTTCTGTATGTCAGAGAGAAGGTGCTCTGCCCACCTTTGCTGCAGAGAAGCTTTGCCTAGGATGAGATATGAGCTTGCCTTAAGAGCTACAGATGTTATCTATCTCAACTTCTGTAAAGCCTTTGACTCAGTCCTTTAAAACCTCCTTTCTAAATTGGAAAGATACAGACTTGATGGGTGTACCATTCAGTGGCTAATGAATTGGTTGGATGGTCACATCCAAAGGGTAGTGGTCAATGTCTCAATGTACAGATGGGGATCCGTGACCAGTGGTGTCCCTCAGGGGTCCATACTGGGATCAGTACTTCATAATATTTTCATCAATGGCACAGACAGTGGGATCAAGTGCACCCTCAGGGCGTTTGCAGATGATGCCAAGCTGAGTGGTGTGGTTGAAAACCCTGAGGGATGGGATCCATCCAGAGAGAGACGGACAGGCTTGAGAGGCAGGGTTGTATGAACCTCATGAGGTTCCACAAGGCCAAGTGCAAGGTCCTGCACCTGGGTCAGGGAAACTCCCGGTATCAACCCAGGCTGGGAATGAAGGGATGGAGAGCAGCACTGTGGAAAAAGACTTGGGGGTGCTGGGGGGTGAAAAGTTGGACATGAGACAGCACTGTGCTCTCACATCCCAGAAGCCAATGGCACCCTGGGCTGCATCCCCAGCAGCGTGGGCAGCAGGTCCAAGGAGAGGATTATTCTCCTCTGATCCCAGTGCTCTGGGGAGACCCCCCTGCAGTGCTGGGTCCTGCTCTGGAGTCCTCAACACAGGAGAGACAGAGACCTGTTGGAGCAAGGCCAGAGGAGGCCCCAGCAATGATGGGAGGGCTGGAACCCCTCTGCTGTGAGGCCAGGCTGAGAGAGTTGGGCTTGTTCAGCCTGGACAAGAGAAGGCTCCAGGGACACCTTCTTGCAGTCTTTCAGCACTTCAAAGCCTGCGAGAAAGATGGAGGGGGACTTTTTATCAGGGCCTGTTGTGACAGGACAAGGGGTGATGGTTTTAAACTAGAAGAGGGGAGGTTTAGAGAGGGAAAACATTTATTACACTGAGAATGGTGAGACACTGGTCCAGTTGCTCATGGAATGGAAACATTCCAGGTGAGGTTGGATGGGGCTCTGAGCAACCTGCTCTGGTTGCAGCTGTGCCTGCTCCCTGCAGGGGGGTTGACTAGATGACCTTGAAAGGTCCCTTCCCACCCAAACCAGTCTGTGATTCAATTATTTGATGATTCTACACTTGCCCTGCTTAAATCTGTGTGAAATGCTGCCCTTCAGGAGGGCAGGGTAAGTGCTTGAGATTTCCACAGATCTCATGCCCAAACTGCAGCATCCCCCACATCCCCCCAGCTCTGCTTCCTACATCCAGTTAACAGCTGATCTGGTCCTTGTTTTTTTGCTGCAGGTGGGAACCAAGATGGCAAATTCAGCGTTGGCTTCAGGGATGGGGTGGTTAGGACAGTTGTGAGTCTGGACAGGGAGACCGTGGCATCGTACACACTGATCCTAGAGGCAATCGGTAAGGATTTCCCTCCGTTCCCGTGGGACTGCAGCCATGTGGCGTGGCCGTGCACATGCCAAGCTGCCTTGGAAATGTACCAGAGACACAGCAGCCTTTGAGGTGCTCTATAAAGTGGAGTCTGCGTTCAGTGTCAGCATTCCACAAGCCACGTGCATTAGTATGTCCCAGTTCCACTGGGGTTTTTGCAGACAGTAAATTCGCCCCATAGACTCGCCCAGCCCTGGGGCTTTCTCATTCCCCTGGGGAAGGCAAAGCCCTGCCTGTTCCCAAGAGGCTTCATAATGTCCACGGCATACCTCCACCCAGAAATGCCAGCAGCACCACAGCATCATTCCCCTAAGGCCATGCCAGCCCTCTTGGCTCAGTGGCTACCAATTAATCCAGAGCCACCTGGCATGGGCAGAGAGCCCATGTGCCAAACCCATCTTGGCCATCATCCTCAGAGATTTATAATGATGTTCCTGTTTACAGAAGACTTGGATATCTCTTTTGAAAGGAAAAATAAGTGTCCTGGTCAGAAATCTCAGGGACACGGCATTGCAGGTGCCACAGGGTCTGCAGCAGGGATGCTGCACTGGCTGGGAACACAGGACCCCATCCCAAGTGGTAAAGGGATCGTTCTGCCCCTCTGGTGGGTATTGGGCTGTCTGCATTTCCCCAGTAACCAGATCCCAGATGGGTGGGTTTAGTGCTCACTTGCATCACGTTGGAGAACACAAACCCAATTTATGCTCCCCTTTGCCTCATCTTTCATGACTAAACCAAGAGCTGTGCTGCCATGTCCTTATCTACTGGACAACTACCAGTGCTGGTGCTCTTTGGCTGTGAGCTGAGCTGAGTCTGGAGAAAACTCATTGGACCCCTGATGGTCTTAATCTCCCAAATCCCTGACCTCCAGCAGTCCCTTCTGGTGTATGTCACCCTCTCAGTCTATGGAGTTACAAACCCTCTTT
This sequence comes from Actenoides hombroni, assembly GCA_024336885.1. Classification (NCBI taxonomy): domain Eukaryota; kingdom Metazoa; phylum Chordata; class Aves; order Coraciiformes; family Alcedinidae; genus Actenoides; species Actenoides hombroni. The sequence goes on from WUAM01000020.1 coordinate 29,378, forward strand.
AATGACTGGTTGCATTTCCAGCCTTGCTGGGCAGCAGCTCCATGGCAGAGCTCAGGGGTGGTTTGGCTTTTCTCTGTCAGGATAGGCAGAAAAACAGTCATGGTTCAGTGTGGGATTTGGAAGCTGCAGAAAAGATGGAAGATTTAGTTTAGAAATTTGGTGCTGTTGTTTCCAGGAGCCAAAGGCTAAGCACCACCTGTGCCAGGAGGAGATGGAGGTGACTGAACCTCCCCTCGACTTTCTCTCTCATACAGACAACGGCCCCACGGGGAACCGGCGCACGGGGACTGCCACTGTGTATGTGACCGTCCTGGATGTCAATGACAACAGACCCATCTTCCTTCAGAGCAGCTATGAAGTCAGCGTTCCCGAGGACATCCCCGCCGCCAGCAGCATAGTGCAGGCACGTGGCTCTCTTCCACCATGGCCTGTGGGTGGGTGAAAGGGGTCCCCCGTTCTCTGGGCCCTGGCACTGTGGCTGTCAGCTGCAGGAAGCCCCAGGGGTAGATTTTCTCTCCCTGTCATCAGGCTGTGCTTGTATTCTCCCCTGCTCCTTTGCTAACCCAGGCACTGGGGAGAAGACAACAAAGAGCAAGAGAAAAAGAGGAAATTCACCTCATTTCTGTAGGGGGTGAGAGGAATAAACCCAAGCCCCATGCTGGTGAAGCGCCTTTGCCTGGCTGCATCTCCTCTTTCTCCCTCCTCCCAGCGGAGAAAGGGCTGAGAGTGGAGATCTCAAGGAGGAGGGAGAAGAGTGCATGCAAAGAGGTGCTTGGGCAGGGAGTGGGAGGGGGGGAGTGGAGGGAGAAAAGCATTTGGACTTCGCTTTCATTTTTGTTTCTCTTTGAGGGAGCAGTGGGCAGAGTTGAATGGCTCAGTGAGGTCTGAATGAATGCAGGCATTCACTCAGCCTCCGAGGGCTTCCAGCATCCCTTCAAACCCAGGGCTCTTCTGGAGCGGGCACCAAAGGCTCTTTGCAGAGGGCCCTGGGAAGGTTCCTCCTGCCTTGAATACCTCTCCCGGCGCGGGGAAAGGGGCAGCTTTGTCCCTGGCTCTTGGGGACAGGGTGAGTCACCAGGAGAGAAGAAAGGAGCTTTTCACCTCTTGCAACAAAGATTTCCTGGGAGTCTTGCTTTGAGCTCGGGGCGGCTGGTCCCCAAGCATGAGCTCCTGTGGCTCCTCATCCCCTGCTGTGCCGTGGCATGGTGATGCCTGTAGCTCTGCGCCTGTCTCTGGGGTCAGCATCTGTCTGCAATCCCGGTGTGCAGGGGAGATGGGTGGGCAGAGAGAAGCCCTGATGTGGGACTCTTAAAACTGAGCTGATTTTGCAAATGGAAAGACTGTGAATGGAGGAAATTCGAGTCGGAGATCAAAGTCCCTTTTCTTAGAGCACAATTCCCAAAAGGGGGGGATGCCCTTGGCGGTCTGTGGCAATGGAGAGGGGGCATTTGAGAGAAGTTTGCTTTCTAAAGAACAAAATTAGAGGAAACTGGAAATGGGCAATCACCTGGTTTTAGTTTAATTTACACCTTTAAAAGTGAACAATTTGTATGGAAACTCTCCCTCTCCAAACACATCCCTACAGTCCTACAGCAACAGGACAAATTTTGAAGGTTTCCCCATCCCTTTTTCAAAAGCCAGGCAGCCCAGGACTGGAGTAGAGTGGGAATGTCTCAGGCAACCCAGGAAGTTCCTAGTGCAGACCTGCACCCTGTGAGGGTCAGAAACCCTGTGAAGCCCAGTCTGGTGGGGTTTGGTGTTCACCATGGAGCCTTGCCAAGCACAGAGACTTCACCCAAAGGGGTGAACTTGATGGCTGAATATAGTGCGAGCTGCAGAGCTGGAAGAATTAAACCACTTTTTCATTCTCCTTTAAGGACGTTAGTTTACCTGCTGGCTGTTGTACCCTTTCCCAGCAGAAACAGAGTGGCTCAGCCTTGTGTGCTGTGACTTTCCAAGCTGGCAGTGTCTGCGAGCCTCAAAAGGCCTCTTTAATGCATTTGCAGGCATGTTTACCTGCTCCTGCTGCTCATTTATTGAAGCAGGTTTCCCGCAGACAGCTGTAGCTTGCATCCTTCCGAGCAGCAACTGCAGCAACCCACCGCTCATTGCATGGAGAGTGGGCAGACAGGGCCCAGGGGGCACAAGCCTTCCCCCACCTGCTCAGGAGCAAATCTCAGGGGGCAATCTGGGCTGAGGGCAGTTTTCTGTGGAGCTTGTTTGCCCCAGGATGCCTCCCTTCGAGGCGATATTTGTTAAGCAGCCAGGTTGCTCTCTTCTCACCCAGGTTGTTTGTTCAGGTGCCTCACAACTTGCACAATGTTTTCCAAAAAGAGATTATGCAGCAATATTTTTTTGGACTGCCCTGTGATAGCTGCGTGTGGGTGTAGTTCAGATGCCTCCACCTTTCCTGACAGGAAAGAGTAACCTGGAAAGCATTTGGGAACCTGAAATAGCAAAATCTCCTGTCACCTTACAGAGCTGCTGCCTGGAAATGAGCTGCTTGAAGGGGCTCTGCCAGCATGCCCAGGATACTGGGGGTAGCTTGAGGAAGGAGCTGAGCCTGAACCAAAAGTTTGGAAAAAATAGTTGTGTGGGGTGAGTCAGTTCCCACAGAGCAGGATCACATTTTGGTGGACTCGATGATGTCCCAGTCCTGGCTGATGGGGTTGCTCCTGGGGCAGGCAAACTGTCTCTGGGACACTGGCAGACTCCTCCTGAAGGTGTTGATGGAACAGCGCAGGGAGCCCAGGCGCTTCCAGAGCCTCAACTGGGGCTCACTGGCATCTGCTGGGTGATGGGGCATGCACTCACCAGCGTGTGACTGGTCCAGCGCTGCTGGCTTGCAGAGGGTGACAAAGATGAGGAAGGTTGCCAGGAGGAGGAAGATGCAAACAAGAGTGACAATGATGGTCAGCGGGTCTGACATCTCGGTGGTTGTGGCACTGGGTGAGACCAGCTCGGTGGTTGAAACCAGAAGCCCAAGGAGAGGTGGGGTAGGAGAGGTCCCGTTGCCAGTGTCCTCTGTGCTCATCTTTCCTGCAGTGCACAAGGTGACACAGAGAAGCAAAACAGGTGATTACCACCTACAAGCTGGACAGACAGCCTCCCTCTGTCCAACCTGATGGATATTTGGCTTGCCTTGTTGCCCAAGGTCCTCCTGGCTGTGTTTTCTGTGACACAGGGTGACAGGAATCTCTCTGCATTGCCAGCAGGCAAAGCACAGAGGTGGGATTTATACCTGCCAATTACTGCCCTGAGCTGAAGTGCAAAACCGTCTGTTAAAGAAATCTAGCAGAGGTAGTAGCATGTACTTGTAGTACCACAGCCCTAGTGATGACACCTGTAGGGACCATGCACAAAGGATGCATGAAGCTTTTCTGGAAGCAATAAATAACTGTATGGTAGAGAAGGTCCAAAATCCTCCCCCCAAGCTGCTGAGGTTTGGTTCTTCTCTATTCCCCAGGAACATGGGCTTGCTGAATTGACTGTCATTTGGGGTTTTTTGATTATTTCCTCTTCCCCTGAAGAAAATTGATAGTTGGTTGAACCTCCACCTGGATAAGTCCCCACTGAGCTGCAGTATTGCACTAGCCTCGCTTTTATTTTTTGTTTACGGAGATGAAATGTAACACCCTCACCCTGCTTGTGCCAAAAGTCAGCCTGGTTACGTGTTTTGCTGACCTGGTTTCGGGTTCAGACACGTTGCAGGTTTCTCAGCCAATCCTGCAAACAGCGACACAAACCAACTTCCCAATGGCTCACCAGTAAGAACTCTTTACCCAACAACAACTGATGGCCACTGTCCTCTCCTTCCCCCACTGGGGAAGTTTGACTCAAACCTGGGGGTATGACCCAAACCCCCCCAAACTTACATCCCCAGAGCAGTTTGCACCCATCGTTTTGCTCCTGTGCATCCTCTTGCACCCATTCCTGGCCCTGGACAAGCTCTGCCTGAGGCTGGCACCTCAGCCTGAGAGCTGAGGAAATATTGCTGTGCCAACCCTCTGCAGTGCGACACCTTGGCTGGGTCCTTGGTGCCCCAGCCTGGATGCTGGAGGTAAAGCTTTATTATGCTCACTTTCCTACAGAGATGTGGGAGTTTAAAGAGTGATGGAGAGCTGTTGGACTGGTCTGATGCTGGGCGGTCTCCTGGCAAGTATAGATTTGGATTGAGCCAATTCAAATTAAGACCTTAGGAGGGGAAAGGCTGCAGGGACTGCCAGGGTCTCTGGGTCTGCTCCTGCAGCTGCCACACCAAAGCTGTACAGGTTTGTGTAGGCAGCAGCCAGACGTTGACCAGTAAAGCAGTCGTAAAAGGGGAGAAGAAGCATCAGCTAAGTATCTTTAATCACTAATTGGAAACTATGAGACTCCCTGTCGGAGATGAGCCTGGTGGAAAAGGAGATGCTGCGTCCAAAGGGACAAACATCGCTCACCATCCAAATTGCGCAGGAGCAAACAACCTTAAGCAAACACCATGAGGGCTGTGAGGCTGAGCACTGGGAGGTTAAGGACTCCCTGAACTCAGGTTGTCCGTGCCCCACCCATAGCCTCTGTGTGTGGGTGCATGCTTCAGTAGGTGAGCTTCCAGCTCTGGTTTGCCAGGACCCTGCCTGATCCCAGAGGACACCAATTGCTCCTGTAGGAGCCGTGCTTCTCCCCTTGCAGGCAATGAGCTGAGATACAGAGAGAAGGAGGTCAGAGGTTTCCCCTGGAGCTGGGTGCTGGGTTTGAGACACTTGGGAGATTTGATTTATTTCTGGGTTACTTTGCATTGCCTGGGCTCAAGCATTCAAAGCTCTGATGCTGGTGACCTCAGGGCAAGGACTGTATCAGCCTGGTCAGGGCTCAGAGGTTCTGGGGAGACAAGGCCACTTCCCTGGCTCAGGGCCAGGTCTGTGCTCAGAAGGTGGGAAATGCAGAAGTAAATGGGTCTGTGTCTGAGAACACATTAGCTCAGGTGAATCCCCGTGCATATTGCAAGCAGGCTCAGGGCCTGGGGCTCTCATCTCCTTCTGCAAAGTGATGTTTCTACCTCACTTCACCCCAAAAGTGCTTTTTTATTATGCAGCCTCTCCTTGTCTGGCTCAGCCTCTTCCTCTCCAGCTTTGGGAGCCGAGCAGCCCTTGGCGGCCCCAGCCATCCCAAGGACCCCCCTCCTCCCTGGGCAGGGTGCCTCTGGGCACTGCCCAGGCACGTGAACCAGGAGGCAGTGCTGCTGCTTACCCTGCACACCACAGGCAACCTGAATCAAAGCTACCACGGCTACCTTAATTCTGGCATTTACTGACCACACGTGGTTTGGCTTGGTGGCCTTAGATTGTTCACTAAGACTGAGCTGAGATGCATGGGTAAGTTCTTCAGGTGATTGTTTGCTCCATTGGTGGCTGTAGGTTTTTTCTTTTAAATCCAGCTGACAGCATCTCTTAGAAACCCGTCAGGAGGGACAACACTGATGTTTTTCCAGCCATGCCCTCTTCTCCTCTTGCTTCCTATCCAGTGTCTCTTCACACCCAGCTCAGCTGGCAGAACTGCTGCAGGTTAAGGGAAGGTCCAGGTCCTCACCTGCTCTCTAAACCCTTCCAGGAATGGAGTCATTAAAAATCTGGGGAAATCTTTGCAGAGTACACATGAGCAGTAACTTTTTTTAGGGCAAATAAGTTTTCAATGTATTAATGTGAACAAAGGGACTTCCTCCTCACCTCCTGCCAGAGACTGAGTTACAGCCATTTCAGGAGAATTTCAGCAAAAAACCACCAAAATTTGGGTCTTATCAGCAGGAAGGTCAGGTCATGGTAAGAGCAGCACTCCCTGTGCCTGTGGCATAAGTGGAGACAAGGGCTTTTCTCCCATGGGGTGGGAGCTCAGTGCCTTTCCTGAAGCATGGCAGTGGGTCTGTTGCCCACAGCATTTTGTACCCACCAGCCAAGCTTCTGCCTGCATCTCTGTTCGTAGTGTCACCTCTTCCCAGCATTGCTGTCCCACCCAAGCCACATAGAGTGCAGTCCAGATGGGTTAATAAGAGACTTGCCCAGCCTGGCAAACCCCTCCAGAAGCATTATCCCTGCCTGAGCAGCTCTAACACGAGACATCCCAAGTGCTCAGGATCCAGAACTGAGCACAAGGCAGCTGAGGATCAGGGGGAAAGAAAAGAAATTGCAAAAAGCAAAATGCTCCCAAGGAAGATAGAAAGGAAGAAGAAATGACTCTTGTGTGTGAGAAGCAGAGAGAATTATTCTGCCCAGGACCAGGCACTGCCTGCCTGGCCTGGCCCGGCTGCCTAGTTTGGCAGGAGTTTTTCCATATGCTCTCCCTCCCTCTTCTCAAACTCCTGCAAAGAAAAGGCTGTTTTCAGGCTCTTCTCTGCCTGTGATACAGCTCAACTGAAAAGCAGTTCTCTTTTCCCACCTCTGCCTTTGCTTAGCGATGCTTTCCCGGAGCTCCCCAGCTTTTTCCAATGCAGTAAATCTTTACACTTGCTTGCAGGAGATGATGCTGGAGGGTCCCAAACACCCAGCTTACCGACCCAGAATAGCTGGATACTGAAAGCACGGGGTGGTCGGCGATGCCGTACCCAATCACCCTTTCTGTTAAGCAGCAGCACAGCAGCCGCTGGTCTTTCCCCCTCTCCCATCACAAAACAATGCAACGGGGAAGAAAGGAGGGATGCCTGACTTCAAACCCACCCTAAACTTCCCGTCTCCCATCCCCACCCCGTTTGCAGCCTTTTCCCCATGCTGAGGGCAGCAGCTCTGCAGCTGAGGATGGCAGCACGTCCCTGGCCTCCTCTCTCACCCCTCGGTCTTAGCCTGAGTGGCTGGTGGTGGGTTTTCCATGGGGGTTTGGGCTCCCTACCTCTCACCAGCTGGCCGAGCCCGGGCTTTGCCTCCCACACGTCTGCCTTGCTGCCTCTCCCACTGCGTTCCGCCGGCTGCCAGCCCCCTCCTCCCTTGGGGAGGGCAAGAGAGGGTGGGAGAGCGATAGCAGCCTGGCTGGAGACAGCCCGAGCATGCAAAGCCAAGGGGGCTCCCGAGCCACTTGTTGGGATTTGGCAGGGCGGCCGTGCCCCGGGGCTGTACCCCTCTGGGGCGAGGGGTCGAGGCCCCCAGGATGTGTTTCCCTGAGCTTTGCCCCTGCAGGAAGGCTGAATGGTACAGTCGTGGGCTGAGCCCCACGCCTGCTCCCCCTTTTCCCAGCCACTCTGTGCCAAGCCGCCTGCTTTATTCCCATCCTTTTATTTCCCACCCTCCCCTCCTTCCTCCTTCTGTACTGACCCCTTTCCAGTAGCTGGGGGTGTTTGAAAGGTGGCCTACAAAGGGCTGGCTCTGCCTGCAGCCTTCTCTTTCTATCAGGAGGATGAAGCAGACTGAAGGCCCCCAGCACTCGGCTGCATGAGGTACCTCATCCCTGCAGCAGAAAAAGCTTCTCTCCCACACTTGTACTCAAGTGCTATCATTTTCCAAGTTCGGGACAGTCTGTAAAAGTACCGCGGCTCCTCTGGGACCTCCGTGAGTCAAAGCAGCAGCAGTTGAGCTTTTACCAGGCTGTGGACTGGCAGAGCAGATGTTGGTTTAATGCAAACTACTTTTGTTCAATGAAAAACAAATCCCTGGGCTGAGCCATTTCACCTGGTTTCTTGTGCTGTGGCTAACATTTGGGGTGAGCTGGGAGAAGGGTGGCTAAAGGGAGTGTTTGTGGGGTACAGTTTGCTCCTCACATTGAAAACCTTCCCGTTTGCTCATCTTGAAATGCATTTTTCCAGGCACAGCAGGGTAGGGAATGGCACAAAAAGCTGCAAGGATTTATCTTCCATCCCTTAGGCTTCTTTTCCACCCCAGCACGGTGTTTTGGCTGATGACATGATAGTTTTTCCCAGGAGGGAGCCAATGCCATGCCAAGGCAGCTGGTCTGCCTGGGCATCACTAGCCTGCTGGTTTGAAGCCCAACCATCACATGGGAGAGGACAAAGCCCAGCTCCTGCCCAAAAATGGCTGTGGGGAGCCTGAGGGTGGGAGAGCTGGTGTGGGAGGGAGAGCTCTCTGCTGTGAAAGGAAGGTAGCAAGTGATTGGACAAGAGGAAACAGGCTCAAGTTGTGCCAGGGGAAGTTTGGGTTGGACATGAGGAAAAATGTCTTCCCCAAAAGGATTGTCAATACTTGACCAGGCTGCCCACGGCAGTGGTAGAGTCCCCACCCTTGGAGGGATTTCAGACCCTTGGAGATGTGGTGCTGAGGGACATGATTAAATGGTGACCTGACAATGCTGGGTTAGCTGCTCAACTTGGTGATCTTAAAGATCTTTTCCAACCTAAATGATTCTATGATTCTAAGGTGTTGGTTCTATGGCGAAACACTGAGCAAGGTACAGGATTCTGCTGAGCCATGAGCAAGATGAGAACTGATCTGGGACAGAGGAAAACAGAATGTGTAGAAATTATCTATCTGGACATGGGATGTATATATATATAGTTTGCAAGTGCAGGGCTCAGTGTTTTCTAAGGTTTCTACAGATTCAGGCTGATTTGATAGGACAAGAGCAGTTCAAGGTATCTCAAAACTGCATTTCAGAGGAGCATCTCTAACTCCTGCAATCACTGGGGCCAGGGGCTCTGTGGGTGAACACCAGCCCAGGGCTCTAAAGCCTCTAGAAATGGCCTCACTGTTCCTGCTGCACGTGTGTCCTCTGCAGCAACCCCTTCTCTTTTCAGCACATACCTGGGCACAAACCCCCACCTGCCTGGGGAAAGGAAACCAATGGGTAGTACTTGTAGGGAGAAGATGTGGCAGAAGATGCCTCTCTGGGGGAAGCAGGTAAAGAATAAAGGCTCAGACAATCCCATGTCCTCGACCCGGCAATTTGCAAGCGGCCACCACTGCGGTCATGCTGTGGATGCTCTTGGGAAGCAGTTTCTGTGGAGGGGAGATGCAGCGGCTCGATGCCAGCCAGGGAGGAGCCCTGGCCTTGCTGTCCCTTGCCAGGTCCCGCTTCCCAGCTGCTGGGATTGGTGTGCTGCTGGCTGGAGTTTGCTGGGAAAACACTGCAGTGTTGTTCAGCGACAGCAGAGGGGACCCGTGTCTTGAGTTTCCTGGGACCAAGAGCTTATTCAGTTTGTGCATGGACTGTGCAGCGTATCACAGCTGAGGATTGCTTCCACCCACTGCTCAGGGTCTAGTAAGGACCTAGACCAATGTCCAGATCACAAGCATTCTCTAGGCTGTTTGCAGTTATGTTTCTTTCAAGATTTTTTATATATGTTGCTACTTGGGTGAGTTGTCCTGAGATCGTGGGCTGAGTGCCCACCAGGCACAGAAGCAGCACTCCCTGCCCAGATCAAACCAGCTCTGCAGGCAGAGAGGCTCCATCCTCAGCAGCACCTTTTGAATCAACACTAGTGTGGCCAGCAGGACTAGGGCAGGGATCATCCCCATGGACTTGGAACTGGGGAGGCCATACCTCAAATCCTGGGTTCAGTTTTGGGCCCCTCACTCCAAGAAGGACATTGAGGGGCTGGAGCACATCTAGAGAAGGGCAACAAAGCTGGGGAAGAGTCTATAGCACATATCTTGTGAGGAGCAGCTGAGAGACCTGGGTTTGTTTAGCCTGGAAGGCTCAGGGGAGAACTTCTCACTCTTGACAACTCCCTGAAAGGAGGTTGGAGCCAAGTGAGGTCAGTCTCTTCTCCCAAGAAACAAGCAACAGGATGAGAGGAAACAGGCTCAAGTTGTGCCAGAGAAGGTTTAGATTGGACATGAGGAAAAATGCTTTCCCCGCAAAGGTTGTCATGGCCTGTCCTAGGCTGCCCAGGGCAGTGGTGGAGTCCCCATCCCTGGAGGAGTTTCAAAGCCATGTAGATGTGCTGAGGGCCATGGTTTAGTGGTGACCTGGCAGTGCTGAGTTAATGGTTGGACTTGATGATCTTAAAGGTCTCTTCCAACTAAAACAATTCTGTGACTCATCTCCAGCAGGTTAAGCATTGCCATGCAAGGCAGGGCCAATGTAGGCACCTCCACCAGCACACTCACCCATGGGTTTCATGGTGTGGTTCTCAGGCTCAGCTCCCAGACCTAACCTAGCAGCCAAGGGCTCCTGAGCCTGTGATCCTTGCTGTCCAGTGACAAGGAGAGGGTAAATTCTTTTGCTTTGGTAAGCTTCCTGGCTCAGGTGGAGGAGCAGGATGTCCAGCCTTGGCAGGGTGGGAAAATTTGTCAAAATCTGAAACTCTCTGCCCTTCACCTTCACTGCTATTCTTTTCTTTTCTTTTCTTTTCTCATGAAGGTGAAAGCCACAGATGCAGATGAAGGCATAAATGGGAGAGTGTGGTACAGAATTGTCAAGGGTAAGTCCAGGTGCCCCTTTGTGCCTTGGTGGGCTTGTCCAGACTTCAGCCATCCACACTCACAGCCTCAGAGGGTTACACTCTCCATCCTTTTGCACTTTGCAGCCCACAGAAACATTTCCCCCATTCCTGAGCAAAGCTTCGTCATCAGGGTTAATTGCCAGGGGTTGATTTGTGTCCATAGATGGACACCCAGATGCTGTAGCTCCTTGCTTGACCAGGACCAAACCGTGATGGGACTTGGGTTTTGCTTGATAATCTTCCTCCATGATAACCCCCTGGGGAGGGCTTGGCATGTCACCAGGACTGATATGTATGTGATGGGCAGCATCCATCTCACTTTCCCCTCTGTTCCAGGAAACGAGCACAACCACTTCCGCATCAATCCCAGCACCGGGCTGGTGATGCGAGGCGTGAGACACCTCGACAGGGAGCAAAACTCCTCACACGTCCTAGAGGTAGAGGCCTACAACACAGAGCAGGGCCCCATGAGGAGCTCTGTGCGGGTAAGGACCTTGCAGCCACTGAGGCGTGGGCAGCAGCAGGGCTGGGTGGTGGAGAAGCTCACGCAAAATATTCAAGAGGCTTCATCAGAGGGCAGTCATAGCCAGCCCTTGCAGGCATGCAGGAAGTCTGAGCAATCCGGTGTGGAAACACTGACAGAAGGTCTCCAGGGGCTGCCCGTGGGTGGAGAAGAGCTTGTTGGAGGGTTTGTGGTTGGGATTTTTTTTCTCTTTTTCCTTTGGTATTTCAGTGCAATGAAAAGTGGTGCAGCAGTTGCTGTCGGAAGGAGTCCCGCTTGCCCAGTGAGATGTGGCTCAGCTGTTGGGAGGAAGAGCTGAGCAAGAGCCTGTTGGAAACCATGTCTCCTGGACAGGCCTTTCTTTAAATAAGCCAGGACTCTGGCAGTAATCTTTAGCAGTGACACACCAGCTTCCCAAGCTTCCCACAAACCCAGCCTCCTGGCTGCATCTATTTTTAGAGCCATTGATGGGGTGGGCTCTGGGTGAGAGCAACATGCCCACAGCACCAGCAGCAAGCAGAAAACCAGGAGGAGAAAGCATGTTCCCTGGGGAAAGTGCAGCTTGACCTGCTGAACTTGGAGAAAAATTTCCCACCAAGTTGTCAGCGTTTCTACATTGCAGGGTCTCTAACTGCCAGGTTTCAAGCAGGGGATCCTAAAGCATGGAGGAATTAGTAGACAGACTGTACGTCCCTCTGGGAAGGGAAGGACTGAGTCACTCCAACGACAGGGCTTGTTTAAATCTAAGACGTTAAACCATGTGTATTCACTCTCCATCACATGGTGCTTGTAGTAGAGAGAACATTTCTCCCGTGCAGCAGATAAGTTCCATGAAAGATCCCCCGAAGGAATATTTCCCCTCGCAAGTGTGAGCAGCTGGTGAGGGTTCACGAGCCTGCCCGGCTCAACCGTGGTTTCTCTGGGGGGTTTCTCAGGTGATTGTCTACGTGGAAGATGTCAATGACGAGGTGCCAGTGTTCACCCAGCGGCAGTACAACCGCCTGGGGCTGCGGGAGACAGCGGGGATAGGGACCTCAGTGGCGGTGGTCCGGGCCACTGACCGAGACACAGGTAGGAAGCTGGGGTCGAGAAACACCCAGCCGAGGGGACAAGTGGTGACACCAGCCATTGCACAGGTCCTGGCTTCTCTGGCTAGAGATCTCTGCATGGGATGGGCTATGATCCATCGCTGGGGTTGGCATTAGTGGCGGCTGCCTCTTCAGGCTGCTCAGTCCAACCCTCACTGTGGTTCCTGCTTCTACTCCAGGGAATGGTGGTTTGGTGAACTACAAAATCCTGTCGGGCGCTGAAGGGAAGTTTGAGATCGATGAGAGCACGGGCCTTATCACTACCATTGAGTACCTGGATTACGAGACCAAAACCAGCTACCTGATGAACATCTCTGCCACAGACCAAGCACCCCCCAACAACCAGGGCTTCTGCAGCGTGTACGTCAGCCTGCTGAATGAGCTGGATGAAGCCTTGCAGTTCTCCAACAGCAGCTACGAGGCTGTGATCATGGAGAACATCCCTCTGGGCTCTGAGGTGCTCCGGGTGCAGGCCCGCTCCATTGACAACCTCAACCAGATCACCTACAAGTTTGATCCCAACACCAATGCCCAGGCTCTCTCCCTCTTCAAAATCAATGGGATCACTGTAAGTAGCGACAGAGTAGTCCCTCCTGGCTTGCTTGTCCACCAAAGTGTTGGTGGCCAGCATGGCTGTTGTTCGTCCTTGGCAGGGAGTAATCACAGTCAAAGGCCAGGTGGATCGAGAGAAAGGGGATTTCTACACCTTGACAGTGGTAGCTGATGATGGAGGACCAAAGATTGACTCCACAGTGGTGAGTAGCGTCTACCCACTTCCCCACTAAACTCTGTGCAGGCAGAGCTGACCTCAGATGACCTCCCTCTTCCTCTGGCATGGAATAGCATGTCCCACTTGTCTTCTCTGCTTCAGCTGCTGGGGTTTGGAAACCTTGATTTGGGGGAGACCCTGTATTTGCATAATCACAGACTTTTTAGTTTCTGGATATCATAGGATAGGATTTCTCAGAACAACAACAAAAAAAAACCCACCCCAAACTGTGGAATTTGCAGGTTGCTTACCAAGATAAAACAGTTTTGAGGGAGGTGGATATGAGCCAGCAGTGTGCCCAGGTGGCCAAGAAGGCCACCAGCATCCTGGCTTGGATCAGCACTAGTGTGGTCAGCAGGACAGGGATTGTCCCCGTGGAGTTGGCACTGGGGAGGCCACGCCTCAAAGACAGCAAATCAGGGAAGAAAATTAGGAAGATGCTCCTTTGAGAGGGCTGACAGCTTTGCAATAGCCCTGCCAAAAGCCCCTGTACCTCTGACAGAGAGAGGCAATATCGGTATTAAAACCATTGTATGTTTTGGGTCACAACAACCCTCTGCAATGCTCCAGGCTGAGGAAAGAGCAGCTGGAAAATGCCCAGTGGGCAAGGACCTGGGGATTTTGGTCAGCAGGCAGATGAAGATGATCCAGTGTGTGCCCAGGTGTCCAGGAAGGCCACCAGCATCCTGGATTGGATCAGCACTAGTGTGGCAAGCAGGACTAGGGCAGGG
>WUAM01000020.1:48849-60021 GCA_024336885.1 Actenoides hombroni
CAGCAATGATGGGAGGGCTGGAACCCCTCTGCTGTGAGGCCAGGCTGAGAGAGTTGGGCTTGTTCAGCCTGGAGAAGGAGACCTTCTTGTGGCCTTTTAGGGGTGTGTTGGAAAGATGGGGACAGGGGCCTGTTGTGACAGGACAAGGGGTGATGGTTTTACACTAAGAGAGGGGAGATTTATACTAGAGAGAAGGAAGACATTTTTCACTCCGAGGGTGGTCAGATCCTGGCCCAGGTTGCCTAGAGAGATGGTTGATGCCCCATCCCTGGAAACATTTCAGGTGAGGTTGTATGGGGCTCTGAGCAACCTGTTCTAGTTGCAGCTGTCCCTGCTCACTGTGGGGGTGTTGGACCTTTAAAGGTCCCTTCCAACCCAAACCAGTCTATGATTCTATGATACCACCAGCTCCTCCTTGTCCCCATCTCCCCAGCACTATGGGAGCATCGCTGATGCTGCCATGGTGAGGAGTTCCATGAGCTGAGCTGGCAAATCCCACTGTCGTGGCAGTGCCCTCTTCCCTTCCCAGTGCTCGTGAGTACAAGTGACATAGCTTATTGCTTCACACTGCCAAAGCGGTGTCCCAGCAGCCTTGCTTGTCCTCAGGGTTTCTGCATCACATCACCAGCACAAGTTATGCCAGCAGCAATGATCAAAACCCCACCACACTGGAGTGAAACAAAGTGTCCAGTGACCCAATTCCTGAGTGGAGAGAAGAATTTCAGCCCTTTTTGGAGCTTAAGGACGCTTAGGTCTTGTGAAAGGCTTTCCTGCATGTCACTCAGAGACTGCTGGCCTCAAGCCTGGGTGATGAAATGATGTCTGTCAGCAGTTTGTCACTTACCAGAAACTTCAGTTTCATAAGTCTAAGCTGAAGCAATGGTACACGGAAGGGGATTATTGTTTGCAATTTGTACATCCTTTCATGTACTTCAAGATTTGGCCTTCTGAGCGTAGGAGAGGCAGAGGAAACAGGGCTGGGAGAGGACTTGGAAGTCCCATGGTGGTTGGGTGTGTCAAGAGTACAGGGAAGAGTGGCCACTCTCGTGGGAGCTGGAAATGCAGGGGCAAAAGGGTAAAATACTGGTGATAAAAGGAAAGCATTTAGCCCCAAAAGCACTGCAGAGAAGAAAACCTTCGCAAGCTGGTGAGCTGCAACTGGAAGTTTCTTGGTGTCCTTGCGTGAGAATTGCAGGAGTCACCCAGGCTCTGCCTGACCCTGCTCAAGCCTGCAGCTGCACCTCCCCAGGGGCTGGCACTGCTCCAGAGTCTTTGGGACACTTCCCACTGCAGAAGGAAGGACGTCTACCCAAGGGAGATGCAACACCCACATGCACCAGAGCGAGACTTGTCCTGGCACCCGCAGACCGGGGCACGTGTTGGCAGGGTGGGTCAGCAAAGCCACTCCTCACTGCCCAGACACTGATCTCACAGCTGTCCCCAGCCAGGGCTGCTTCAGCCTCTGCAGTTTCTGTTCCTGCCCACCCCCTCTGAAACAAGGGTTCAGGTGAAGCATCGGCAGCTCCTCGCTCTCCTCAGCAGCAAAGCCCAAAGTGCTGATACAGCGGAAAGAGCTGGCAACAGGGCACCAGCTCAATGTGTGTTACCAAGCCAGGCGCTTGCAAAAGCTGGTGGGACCCAGCAAAGTCCATGAGGGCATCAGCACCTTGCTGCATTCTCTTCACCTTGGGGGTTGGACTAGATGACCTTTAAATGTCCCTTTTAACCCAAAACATTCTATGATTCACCATAAGAATTCTGCCCAAAGGTGCAGTGCTGGGACCATCTTCTCCACCAGTGGTAGGGGTCAAGGTGGGCTACCAGCACCGAGCGTTCCAGGGCTCCATCACCAGCACACGTGGAAGGTTGGGTAGCTATCGCTTCTTTCCCCTAAAAGTCTTTCGTTTTCCTTCTGGTGAGCTTCCAGGTGGGAAACAGTCCCTGATGCCACACAATGCCCCAACATGCTGCACCAGCACCTCTGGCAGTGTGTGTGGCTGTTCAACTCACCTCTGCCAGCCCACCAAACCTGCCTGCAGCACAGGGCATCCTAAAAAATGGGATTCCTGCAGCAAAGGGAGAAATTTGTTTCCAACAAAACTCTGTTCTGTCATCAAACAGTGTGGTCATTAGCAAAGGGAGGGACTTGTAGAGCGTTTCAAAGCAGTCAGGACCTGTGGGCAGGCAAATCCTCCATGTGCCTTCCCAGCTGTGGCTTCTGGGATAGGGAGAAGGAAGCATTGGAGGCACGGGGCAAGCTTCCCCAGCAAAGCTGGGAAACTGGCTGAGCCACGGGTGGCAATAAAGCACAAGTTGCATGCTTGGGAAGTTACGTCTGTGGCGGGAGCATCAGAGCTGGCTTCTCCCTTTTCCCTCTGTTCTCAGCCAGACCATCTTGAAGCTGTTCTTGCTGAAGGCAATGCCAGATTAATCAAATCCTGCAGCCTGTCCCCAGCCCACTGCAGAGGGAAACGTTGTTTCCTCCAGCCACGTACCACAGAAATTCAGTGTGTTGCCAGGGATGCTCTGCCTGAACACACAGCCTGGCAGGGCTATTGCTCAGGTCTGACGCTGTTTTGATATGAGTAATGTTTATGTTTGTCTAGTAGCAGTCTTTCCCCACTTCACAAGAAAAACAGAAACAAGAGAAGAGAAAAGAAAAAAAAAAAAAACGTAAACACACGCTTTGAGTAACACTGTCTACCACAAAGTTATATCTCTTTGCCGGAGGCTGAGTCATGCTGGAGTCTGACCCACAGCTTCTTTTGGATAAGTGATGCTGGGGAATTGCATTCAGAAGGAGGATGCTGTGCGGGCACCTGTGTCCCCTGGGGAATCACAGGGTCCTCCGGTGTGGCTGAAGGCAGTGGCCTCGGGGACAGCTCTACTGGATCCAGGAGGATGGGGGAAGCCAGCCAGAGCATTTCCCACCTCTCCTCTCCACCACATGACAGGAACATCTTCTGACACCCTCCAGAATAACTTTTGAGTTTGCAGGCATTTAAAAAAACAAACCATAAACATACTTTTTTTTTTTTTTCCCTTTTACTCAGCACTGATAATGAAACAAACAGAAAGATAAATTCTCCTGATCCCAAGCCAAGGATAAAATTGCAGCAGAAATAAGGCTCCTCCCAACGTATGTCCAGCTGAAAAGACAGCAGCCTCGCAAGTTCATGGCTGGCTCGATAGGCTGGTGGGGAAGGAGAGTTCTGACAGTAGTAGGGAGCCTCTCCCCTTCCTGTTTTGCAAAGAAAAAGGTAGTACAGTGTTGGCCGGTGCCCATGTTTTGTCTCGCAGTGGATAAATTACTTTACCATCCACTCCCAGAGAGGATGTTAAGTCAAAGATGCAGAAACAGGTTGATGTGGCAGAGCTTAAACCCCTGGCAATAAGTTAAATCCTCAGGTAGGTTTGCAGGTGCGAGTCATCCTTTCATCCCTGCATTCCCAATTTTCAGCTACTCCGTAAAACGTGCTCATCTCCGTAGAAACAGATGGTTAAAAACCAAAATCCAGGCAAGAGAGGTTCACTTCCAGCCCCAGGGCAGAGCCACGACGGGAGGCAAAGGCAGGGCTTCTGCACTCAGCTTCAGTTTTTAAGGCTTTGCTGCCCTCCCGGGGGTCTGGGCTGGGTGAGCATGGGGTGGTGTCTGCCTGGCCTCTCCCGGCTGTGCCAGAGGGATGTGGTTTCCTCCGGGGTTTTTAGGCATTCAAGGAATTCGGTGAATCAGGAACAGGATCTGGAAAAAGGCAGACCAGGGCTATTAGTCCAATGTGCTGTGGAGATACACTTCAGGAAGCAGCCAAGCTCTGCTTTCACACAGAAAACAGAGGCTTTGGGTCTTTCCCATCTTCAAGGCCCTGGGACATGACATTCCACTTAATGCAAAGTTTGCAGCTGATGTTTCATAGAATCATAGGATGGTTTGGGTTGGAAGGGACTGTTAAAGGCCACCTAGTCCAACCCCCCTGCAGGGAGCAGGTACAGCTGCAACCAGAGCAGGTTGCTCAGAGCCCCATCCAACCTCACCTGGAACGTTTCCAGGGATGAGGCATCGACCACCTCTCTGGGCAACCTGGGCCAGGGTCTCACCATCCTCAAGGTAAAAAAGTTCTTCCTTATCTCTAGTCTAAATCTCCTCTCTTCTAGTTTAAAACCATCACCCCTTGTCCTGTCACAACAGGCCCTGATAAAAAGTCTGTCCCCATCTTTCTTCTAGGCCTTGAAGTACTGAAAGGCTGCAGGAGGCTGTCCCTGGAGCCTTCTCTTGTCCAGGCTGAACAAGCCCAACTCTCTCAGCCTGGCCTCACAGCAGAGGGGTTCCAGCCCTCCCATCATTGCTGGGGCCTCCTCTGGCCCTGCTCCAACAGGTCCCTGTCTCTCCTGTGCTGAGGTCTCCAGAGCTGGACCCATCACTGCAGGGGGGTCTCCCCAGAGCACTGGGATCAGAGGGGCAGAATCCCCTCCCTGGACCTGCTGCCCATGCTGCTGGGGATGCAGCCCAGGATATGGTTAACCAGTCCTTTCCCATTCTCATCCCCTGCTGCAGATGCCCCATTCCTTCCCAGCCCTCCCCTTAGGGACTCAGTTCACTCACCCAGTGTTGGGAAGAAGCAGTCCCCAGTACCAGGGGGGGACAGGGGGGTGCTGGGCTCAGAGAGCAGGTGCCGGCCAGACTCAGAGAGCTGCCGGCTGGCCATGTAGGAGAGCTGGGGCCGGGGTCGCATCTCTGCGCTCGCTGAGGGGACTGCCTCAAACACGGGGTTCTCGATGCCCTGGGCACTGCTGCAAGAGAGGAGAGGGTGTGAGGGCTGGATATTTGCAGTTTTATTTCAGGTGCCTTTTTTACCCCCGAGGATTTGGCTGAGTGCTGGGAACGGCCGAGCAGGGCAGGGAGCAGGTTTAGGTGGTGGCACCTCAGCTGAGAGCAAGCAGGGAGCCCAGTGCAGGGGGAAAGCTTAGCCCAAAGGTACTGTGGTTTTGAGACCTCCTGGGGTGTTGGGACATGCATGGCCTTGGCACAGGGAAAAATAAAGGAGATGCTTCCCTCTTGGACGCAGGGAAGAGAAAGAAGTGGCTTGCTGGATAGGGGCAGGACCCCAGGCATGGGTGCCACCACCAACCCCTTCATTCTGCCAGGATGAGGATACTCACTGGCTTCAAGGGGAGGGGAAGAGAGGATACCACCCTTGTGAGGTCTGGGATGTTGGTGGAGGGGTTGGGAGGAGCTGGAAGCACATGGGTTTCCTCACCTGTCCATCCTGACAAGCTCATGGGCACCTGCCAAAGACAAAACATTTGACGTGAGTGCCAGCAACATGATGCCCAGCATCAAACCCAGACACACACCAGCACTGTTTCTGGTGTCTCATCCATGTCCAATTCCTCTTCTTCCTCTGCATTTCTCCCTCACTTTCCTCTTTCTTTTAACATTAGCCAATTCTTTGTTCCCAAACCTCCTTCTCTCCATCCCTGCCATCTCCCATCCTGTTTACCACCCAGCCCAGCCTCCTCCCAGCTTGAAACCACAGGCTCTGAAGAAGTTGGGAAGGAAGGACTTTGTTGGGGTGGAAAGAGGTGGAGATGCAGCTACTGGGCTGCAGCCCAGCCCGACTCATGCCCAGATGCACTCACCACCCACCTGTGACACCCTCTTGGGGCTCTGCAAAATGCCACCCTGGCATTTGGCTGCCCTGAGCAGCACTCTTGTTAGTAATTTCCTCATCCCCTTTGCCACAGCAGGTCCCATGGCCCATGCTGCTGTGCTGGATGGCTGCACGGCAAGCTGCCTGAGCTTTGGCCCAGACTGGTACCAATGGAAAGCCAGAAACAAATACCCCTAGATTTTGCCTTCCCCCTTGGGTTAAATAGAATCCAGGTAATGCTTTGCAGCACAGGGAGAGGAGATGCACCCCAGCTCCTGCAAAATGGATGCATGAAGGCATGCGGCCAGTCTTCTCAGCTGGGGATGGATGTCGAAAGCCCCGTTCCCCTTCTCATGTCTGGCACTGTGCCCGCTGCTGCTGCAAAAATCACTTCTCCAAAGGGCTTGCTCAGAGCAGCACAGCCACCCCATCGAGCTCGGTGAGAGAAACCACAGGGCCCCCAGCTTGCCCAAGGCCTATGAAATGGTTCTTCCTGCTTGATTCCTGAAATTGCAGGGAGCCGAGCACGAGCAGGAGCTGGCAGCTGGCAGCACCTTGGCACTACCTGGTTTTCTAGTGCTGGGTCAGCAGGAGGAGCCATGCCTTGCTATTGCATAGATGCAGGAGTCTTTTTAAAGAGAGGGGGCAGAAAAAGCACAAATAATGAGCACAAATTATGTTTTTTCCATAAGGCAAAGATTCTATTTCGGCTGTGCAGTGGAGGGAGGCAGCTGGTGAGGGGAGGGTACTTACGCCTGTTGCTCACAGCTTGTCTCTGCTTGTAAATCAGGAGCAAGATGAGGGGCAGGCAGAGGATGCCCACGATGCAGGCACCCGTGGCCAGCGCCGCAGCCGTGATATCTGCAACAGAAGAAGGGCAGACCTGGAGTGGGTGGTGGGGAGGGTTCACCTTATACTTCCTTGGTCTCCTCTAGCTGTAGCAGCAGCACGGGGCATCACCGCGCTGCCCCACGCCTGATGTAACGTGGATCACACACACATGGGTGATCTGCTCCTAATGTGATTTGCACTGGAACGCAGTGCTGGTTGCAGAGATAAGCTCTGAAGCATCAGTTTAGGACCTTGACCAAAGTCCTTCATTGCTGGAGGACATCCCAAGGTCTGTCTTCGGTCTTCTAGATAGGAGGAGAGAAGCAGAGGCCTTGACAAAGCCCTCTGAAGTAATCAGAAAGGCTCTCAGGGAATTCACACAGTGCTGACTCTGACCCATGGCTAGCTTGTCAAAATCAGGCTGCCTCAAAGTACTTGGGCATCAAAGGGCTCATTACCAAAGGCCTCTGTTAGCGAACGTGCCCCTGAAAAACGCTACTTCCTGGCTCTCCAGGAAGGTTGGTGGTCTGTGGCCATCAAGGTCCATGTGGGACAGCTTGTGGCAGGGTCAAGGGAGGTTCAACTCAAGCCTTCCTTTCCTGCACATCCATCTGGGGAAGCAGCTTCTTGCTTGGGGTGTATGTGTTTTGGGGCAGGGGTGTGGATTTTTTTTCCTCTTTTCTTTTTTGCCTGGCAGAACAGAGCGTCCCAGCACTTGCGACTGAGGGTTTGTGGCGCAAAGCGCTACTCACAGGGAGCAGGGGCCAGTTTCCCATGGATGGGCTGGCTCCAACCATGCTGCAAAACAATTTTGGCAAAATCTGCCTGTTTAGCAGCCAGCAAACAGGGGTAGACAGAACAACCCACCGAGAAGCCACCTGCACAGCAAAGTGTGAGCACCTCCAGCATCTAGATGCAGCTCTGGGGGAGCCTCATGTTGTCTGGGTGCTTAAGCAAGATTTGGGTTTCCCTTGCTCAAGGCGAGGTGACATGGGCTTGGGATGGCAGTGGGATTCCTGCAACTGTTTACCTTTCTGTCCCTTCCCATCTGCTTGTGGCAGTGGCCACTAAATGCCTGATGGTGTCTTGAGGCTGCTCAGGTGCTTTATAACCACAGGGTGAATGATCTCCATGGGCTTCAAGGCAGTCACATCCAGGTAATGGGCCAAAGGAAGCTCTCCTCAGCCTGCCACTGTGCCTGTCAGATGCACCCGGGGGGTGCCTGAGGGACAGCCTCAGAAATCACCCTCCCGACACCCGACCGTGAGGTTGCATCTGGACACCAGTGTGTTTGTAGCAAGCAGCCATCCCTAGGGAAATGCATGGGCCAGGATGGCAAGCAGAGTATCAGAGAGAGGATTTATTTCCCTTTACCTTTGCTGGTGGCGGTGTGAAAAGTGCAATTTTGAAGCCCTCCTCTGCCTATGGTGGAAAAAAGAAAAGTGTGTTAGATCCCGGGGGATTTGCTCAGGTACCACAGAGCTCCAGCACCTGCTAGCTGTGCTTGCCTTTGCTCACCAATATTGAGAAAAATCAGCCCAGAGCATCCCATAAGCAAAAGTTTAATCCTTACACTGAGTTTAATCCTTATACTGAGATCCCTGCTGCAGGACCCCTTTTCCCTCATGGCAGCAGGGCCCATCCCTGGCTGTGTAGGCTCTTGTTTTTTAAGTCTGGAAGAAAAAGTATCTATCCTAATGCTGCAAATCAAGGGCAAGAGATGCCTTCACCTCTGTCTCGTGCCTCCCAGGGCTGCTGCCCTGCCATTATTTTCAAGCCCTGCATCCCAAGCAATGCCTGCAGCCGTCACTTGGGCTTGGACCACCAGCCATCTCCTTTTATGTTGAGGTTTGTTTTCCTATCCTAGAAAGAGGTTGAAGAAGATCAGCGGCATGGATTTTATTGCCTTTCAGCCTCTTGATTTATCTTTTTCTCTTTTTTTAAAATTTTAATGTTCTGATATGTCCTAAGTCAAACCTTCAACATCTGCTACTCTCTGGCTCTTGCAACATGACTTGGGCTTTTGGCATCCCTGATGCTGCACCCCCGTATTTCCCACCAGCCTTTATCTTCCCCCTTGCCCTGATGCATGGTGGCATGGATGCAGGGCTGGCAGGAGCTCCCCTAGCTCCCCTCACCTTGCTGGATCTGCAGCTCCACGAAGCCATGAGCAACTTGCAGAGTTTGGGGCTTGCCGTGCTCCCTCCTGGCCTCCACAGCATAGCAGCAGTAATTCCCGCTGTCCTGCAGTGTCAGGTTCATCACCACAATGTGAAAGCCACCGTGATGGTCGAGGACAAACTCTACCCCATGATGGCTGGTTTGCCCCCTGAGGGGCCATTTTTGGGTGCCGTTGCCCTGAGGCTCGTGGTGCCTTCCCAGGTCATGGTGCAGCTCCTTCTCAGTGACATTGCGGATGTGCTTCTTCTCGGAGCAGCTCTGGTCACCGTTGCTGCTGAAGTACCAGGTTTTGTAGAGCAGGTCATGGCGGTCGGCAAGGGGACCGCTGATCCGGCAGGTCAGGGTGACGTTCTGGCCCTCGGGGCAGACGCAGAGAGAGTACGGAGTGGTGATGAGGAAAGCTGCTGGCCCTCCTACCAAGGAGAAGACACGGCAGCTAAGTCAGATCCCACAGCCCTGAGTTGACTATGAGGTCATGGCGAAAATGGGCATCCCTCCTCAAACAAGCACCACAAATCCCACAGCTGACGTTGGCAGAGGGGTTGCAGAGAGCAATCAGAGAGCATTGACAACCAGCCTGCAGGCAGAGGGGAAGAAGCCTTCACCCAAGAAAAACTCCTGAGCTCCCCTGAGAAGGGAGATGGGAACCATGGCATGAGCTCTGCTGCAACATCCCAGCAGTGCTGGGTGCGCCACTTCACCCTAGAGACAGGCTCTGGAGGAGAGACATGCTTTAAATACAGCTGAACATCAGCTTTTAATAGCAGCAGGGAGGCCAAAGGTTGCCCAGAGCTGGCAGAGATGTGGCGCAGGGAGGTGGGGGGCTGCGACGTGGCACCAGACCTTTGCAAAGCAAAGCTTGCACGTGAGGAAATGCAAGTGCTGCTGATCCAGAAGAGGAAAAAAAGAGAGACAGAGAGAGAGAAAGAAAAGAAAATATCTAGGAGGAGCCCATCCTCTCCCCCGAGATGAGGTGGAGACCAGGTCCCACCCTGCTTGTTTGTCAGCCCTGGGGAGGAGAAGGGGGAACTGGCCGATGCTGACTATGAGGAGCTGCTTGAAAATGAAAACAATTTTCAAAAAGCAATCCCTGGCCTCTGCCGGATGCAAAATATGGGCAGGAGGCCTGGCAAGAGATGTAGGAGAGAGCGGTGTACTGTGCCATTACTGGTCCCATCCCAGCATGCTGGTGGACGGTACTGGTGGGTAAGGGGAGCTGTGCATGAGGCAAGAGAAAAGAGCAAAGATGGGCGAGGTTTTTAGCCCCAACATCCCTTTGTGTTTGCAGAAGTGCAAGCATCGCTTTAGAATGCTGAAGGAAAAGCAGATTCTGGGTTCACTTTCTTTAAATTATTGAGAAAAGGAGGTTCCTGAGGCTCTGTTTGCACCAGAGAAGATGATATGAGGGCAAGGTATTCTTTTATTTTGGTAACATCCTGTTGTGCCATTATCTCCACCACTGTTTCGCTTTGAGGTTTCTCACTTGCTATATCAAGCGAGCGGCAATCACAGGCGGGGTGTGCTGAGCCTGCCCGCAAGCCATCCAGGCAGGCAAGAGGATCCTTCCCATCACCCAGCTGCACAGAGACCATCCTTCCTTCTCTGGGCAGGGTCACTGCAGCACCGCCCCAGCACCAAGCTCTGCTTCAGAGAGCGAAACCGAAAATGTCCCCCCGGGCCTTCTACCCCTCGTGGTTATTGACGGCTGTAAGGATGATGGTGTAAGAACAGCCTGAGACCCAGCAGCCTGCCTGAGGGTGCTTTGCAGGGAGACAGGGGGTTGGGGAGGGGATCTGCCCCATCAGACACCCCCCCCGGTCAGCAGCAGACAGTGCTGAGGAGTCCCGCAGAGCCAGGGTGGTGAGACCTTTGCCAAAATGTTCTGGTTAATAATGGAATCATAGAATCATTTTGTTTGGAAGAGAACTTTTAGATCATGAAGTCCAGCCCAGCACTGCCAGGTCACCACTAAACCATGGCCCTCAGCACCACATCTACACGGCTTTGAAACCCCTCCAGGGATGGGGACTCCACCACTGCCCTGGGCAGCCTGGGCCAGACCTTGACAATCCTTGCAGGGAAGAATTTCTTCCTCATGTCCAACCTAAACCTCCCCTGGCACAATTTGAGCCTGTTTCCTCTTGTCCTATTGCTTGTTCTCTGGGAGAAGAGACTGACCCCACCTGGCTCCAGCCTCCTTTCAGGGAGCTGTCAAGAGTGAGAAGGTCTCCCCTGAGCCCCCTTTGCTTCAGGCTCAAAAACCCCAGGTCCCTCAGCTGCTCCTCTCACAACTTGTGCTCTAGACCCTTCCCCAGCTTCATTGTCCTTCTCTTGACACTCTCCAGCCTCTCAATGTCCTTCTTGGAGTGAGAATCCCAAAACTGAACCCTGAATTCTAGGTGCAACCTCCCCAGTGCCACGTTCAGGGGGACACTCCCTGCCCTAGTCCTGCTTGCCACACTAGTGCTGATCCAATCCAGGATGCTGGTGGCCTTCCTGGACACCTGGGCAC
>WUAM01000020.1:68839-84038 GCA_024336885.1 Actenoides hombroni
TCTTCCCTCCTCTGAAGCACACTACAACCAGGCACACATCAGTACCCCCCCCAAAATAAAACCAAGCCCCCCACACTTGCATTTTCAGGGCTGGGATTTAAATGCCAGTTGCAACCTGGGGCAGCTTCTTGGCCAGCATCTCTCTGATCCCCCCCCCCCGCATCATGCAATATCCTGTCCCCGAATTGGTGACACCCCTAATCAAATGCCATTTCAGCTCTGTGGTAATTTTAATACTTTTTTTTTTTCTTTTTAAATTGCTGTTAAACAGATGATTCTTGCCCTTGTGCTGCATCAGCGGCATTCTCACGTGTGCCATGGTACCTGGGCCTCGCCACGAGGCAGGTGCTGGGGATGGAGCAGGAGGGGCACGTTGGCGATGAACGGGGCGACCAGGTTGGCGAAGTCCTGAGCAGGGGCCTCAGGGGCTGGCGGTGGCTTCTGAAACTTCAGGGCCCCTGTGGGGCTCTCCCGGGGCTGGCACAGCTTGATGGTCCCACACACCATCTTCGGATCTGACTGGGGGGTGGCAGAGGGGTGGGGGATTGGGGCTGTGTCTGCCCCATCGCCCTGCTCCCTCCCCACCCCATCCCTGGGTCATTTCCATCCCCATCTCAGCCCTGCAGAGTTTTTATGCCAGGCTTCAAGAGCCTCCCTTGCCCCATGAGCCCCCAAGACATCCCATACTATGGAGAAACACCCATCCAAGGGGGTCCCCTCCACCAGTTACCAGAACTTGCTTGCCCAGCTGGACGAGTATGAGGATGCCGGTGTCCACCATCTTCTTGCACTTGACAGACCAGTCTTGGAAGGGCAGGTACTGGCATTTCTTATCCAAAAAGAGCCGCAGCTTTTCCTAGGTGATAAGGGGAGAGCTCAGGGCTAAGCTGGCCCCACAGTGGAGGTGGAGACAAGCCAGTCCCACACCACACACTCCCCCCAGCCGTGACCCACCTCGGTGCGGTTGTCCTGCAGGATCTTGCCCACCACAGAGACCGCCACCTGGCACAGGTGACACGGGATCCCCTTCTGCTGAGAGATGGGATGCATGTGGGATGCTGCCATGGCACCCAGCTTGCATGCCTCCACCCCGAAAACAACCCACCAAAGGGCACTTGGGAATATCCCAGGGTACCCACGCAGCTCCCTGACGAGCATCAGCAGGTGCTCCTCAGGGTGCCCAGCTTCAGGGTGACCAGGCTGGGATTCTTCCCCCAGCCTCACGTTTTGGGGCAGGCTGGCTGCATCCCTCCATATCCCCCCTCCTGGCACCTTTACCCCCAGGGCCTGGTCCCAGACGGTGATCCGGCAGATCTGCAGCACCCCACACTTGGCCGCTGTCACCGCGTCGCGGCACCAGTCCTCCGGCCGCTCGCTGCATTCGTGGAGGGGAATGGCCCCGGCTGTGGGGGGCAGAGGAGATGATCAGCTCCCGGGGCACGCTGGGACCATCTCCTACCCCACAGCAACTTCTCCATCAGCACCCTAACACCAGCCCAACCCCACGAGCCGAGAGTGATGCTCCTCACCCTCCCGTTGTGATTCACCCTTTCTGGCTTTCGCAACAGTGGGGGGGGGGGGGGTTGCGGGGGTTTAGAATCGATTTTTTTTTAAGCCCAGCAAAGGCCAACTTTGAGAGGCCATCACATGCTGCCAGCTTTGCCAACCAGCTGTTGCAGCAGCGTCAGGTCAGCAAAGCAAATCTGGGGATCATCCTCAGCCTGGCGGTACCCTACTTTGCAGCGGGGAGGTGGCTGCTTATAAAACCAGCAAATAAACCTTGCCCCAGGAGCGAGCCGGGGGTGCCAGCGCGCAGCCCCGCGCTGCAGCCGCGTAGCCCCACCACGGCTCCCGGCCACAATTGAGCAACCCCACTTTTGGGGTGTTATTTCTTTTCGGTTTTGGTTGCTTTGTGGTGGTTTTTTTTTTCCCATTTCCTCCCAACGACAGCGTTTTCTCCCGACAGCAAATCCCCGGCACGGCCCGCCCGGCTGGCACGGTGGGGTGGTGCAACACCAGCGCTTTAATTGCCACCTTGGCCTGACAGGATTCATTGGCGATGGGGCAAGCGCTCGTTCCCAGCGGGGGCTGCACCCACCGAGGACAGGGCTGGGGTGGAGGCGAGGAGATGCCACAACCCAAGCCCTTCGCTGCCCTGCTTCAGCTGGGAGCTGCTCCCAGAAAGCTGACTGAGGCACAGGGACAGACAGACGAACAGGCCCTGCTGCCTACCCTCTCACAGCTGGTATTTGTAAGCAGAGCACGACCTCTCCAGAATATTTGCATCCAGTTTTTACTACCCAGCCCTGGCCGTATGATTTTGCACTACAGGAATGAAAGCAAAGGCAGAAACTGCTCCTTTGACTCACCCTGACCTTACCAGGTTTCTCCCCAAAAGCTGCTTTTTCTACATGTTGGATTCTGCTCATCCAAAAGACACGTTGGAGCAGCAGCTTGAGGTGCCCTGGGCCACCTTAGCAAGTCCCTGGGGGTGGTGAGCAACAGGAAGGGGGCTCCTGAGGCCCACCCAAAGTCACGCCTGCTGCTTCCAAAAGTGCTGGCACAGCTCAGAGGGTGTCATTTCAGCCCCAATTACCCCATCGGGCTGACAGCAGCACCAGGGCAGGAGCAAGCCCCGGGGCAGGGTGAGTCCATCCCCCCCCAGTTTCCCATACACAGCTTCCCACACACACCCCCCCTCTCCAGCAGTGTGATGCCACGATCTCCACATCAGCTGAGAGAGAGAGGTTTATTTTTTCACACTAGCATCAGGGGGAACAGGAATGGCAAGTCAGCAGGAGTGTCAGGTGGCAGCACCAAGAAAAAAAAAGGGAGTAGAGGGGAAGCAACAACCCCACAGCTTGTTTCTGAGATGCTCCTGCCTGGCCCATGGACACAGGAATCTCTCACAGCCCCGCGTTGGAGACCAGACCAGTGGCATAAGGATGTTGCAGGCAACAGCATGGGAGGATTTAGCTGATGTAAAAGACACTGGTGATTTGTACCTGCACCTTTCTGGCTTATAGTGGTTGTAAACTTGGTGCTCACTCCTTGCTCTGCTCAAGCTGAAACATGTGCAGCAAGTGCTGGGCTGGAATAATCATAACATTCAACTGCTGAGAGCAGGGGGAGCTTCCTCAGGTGGACAGAATCACCCCAACGCAAGTAACTGGGGCAACTGGTGCCCCGTGAGCTCTCCTCCATGTTTCAAAGCCATGCCAGAGCCACCTCCTGCTGATGGGCATCCAGGCAGCAGGACGTTGGATGATGCCACGTTCGGCAAAGCCCCCTCGCAAAGCGCAGGACGAGGCAGGGATGCTCCCCTGCCACTGGTGGCCCCAGGCCAGCCAGGACTCCCCTAACCCCAGCTACCGGACCCCCAGTGTGTTTGGGGTGGGCTTTGCCCAGGGAGGATCCAGCGCCAAGCTCCAGATCCGGCAGGGCTGTGCCGGCATTACGCGCAGGCCCGGATCACGCCAGCTGAGCCGGCAGAGCCTGGCGAGCAGGTTGTGATGTAAACCCCGGGGGTGGCGGCGTGGGCCCCGGCGCCCCAGTTCCCGGCTCAGTGCACACCCCTGTCACAACAAAAACCCTAAATATGCTCTTCCCAGCATGAAAAAAAAAATCCTTCTCCAAGACTTGCAGCGGGGCCCTGGTCCTGCAGCCCCACCACACCGCACAGCCAAGGCACCGCCGCAAGAGCTGCCCCCGGCTTCCAGAGCAGCCTGCACCCCGAGGATGGACGTGCCGAGCCTGGGTGAACTTTCCGGCTCTGCCTGTTGTCAGCTGGAGCACCTTGGCCTGTCACCCACCCCCACCCCCCCCATCGCCAGGCCACACGTGCGCAGGAACAGCTCCTTCCCCACACCTGGGGCAGGTCACGGCCAAGGAGCCCAGTGGACCAAGCCTGGGGTAATGAGGGTGGAAAAGGGGTTCTTCCTTCTAAAAGGGTGGGGGGTTTTGCCTACAACAGTAGAGCTCTGTGGCTTCCCTGGGAAAATTTCCCCTGGAATAAGCAATTTCCACTTAAGCAAGGACCAGGGGTGGGAAACAGGCTCTTCCCACCTTGTTTCCTGGGTTTGGGTGGGGATAAACCAAGTATCACCATTTTGCTCTATAATATGGGGGATGCCCAGGGGACAGCGGCACAAGCTCATCTACAGGAGGATTTGCTCACTGATACTCAAAGCCCCAGCAAGGAAAGGTCTTTGCACCCATCACCCTACAAGCAGCTCAGCAAGCCACAGCAGAGGAGGCTTCCTGCCTCCTGTAAGGCCCCTGAGGAAAGGTGACACAGTCCATCATGTGAAGACAACAAAGTGATTACCCCCAGATCACATGTATGCAGCCAAGTCCCAACACCAAGGGCAGTAGAACAGTCCTCTCCCCCATCACTGCCAAGACACGTCAACCGACCTTCCTCCTCCAGACCCAGGTAAAACACTGTCTCCGTCCAACTCCCTGCTGACCAGATAAGGGAAGGGAGCCAACCACTTTTTGCCCCAAGATCATCTTTAAGGGCAGAAGTTGCAATGCTCATGTACAGGTGGGCAAAAGATAAAGCAGCTGGTGGTGCCACCTGCCCCAGCTCTCCTCTGGCCTAACTCCACCACCAGGGAGGGACAAGGAAACGCACTATGGAGCTTAGAAGACTACAGCTGGGAATAGTTTTGGGGTTCAGAGGGGTTTTCCGGGCTCTCCTCAGGTCCTATCCCCAGGCCTGCCCTTACCTTGGTAGGAGCCCAGGCACACAGAAAGGATCAGCACCCAGCCACTCCATTTGCTCTCCATGCCGTTCCTAATAGTCCTCAGTGGCTGGTTCCTCTCCTGTGCTGCTCCCAGTCTGAGGAATCTTGGATGGGTTGGGAAGAAGTATTGAGAATCCACACCTACGCAGGGCAATTACCACACCCCTCTCTTTACACCTTGATTATAAAATCACCACCACCATGAAAGCAGAGGGAGGAACCAGAGCCAGGCAGGTATTCCCGGGAAGTCAAAACCAGCCCAGAACCTGCTTCTCAGTGCTAACCTCCCTCCTCTCAGCCACAAAGGATGGGAAAACTGTCCAAATACGGCACGATAGAGCTATTTTCTGTGCTTTTCAGCAAGCAGAGCATCATCCTTTACAGAGTCAGCAGTGCAGATATTAACAACCCAGCCCAGAAGGCCCAACTGTACCCTGAGCTGCATCCCCAGCAGCATGGGCAGCAGGTCCACAGAGGGGATTCTGCCCCCCTGATCCCAGTGCTCTGAGGAGACCCCCCTGCAGTGCTGGGTCCAGCTCTGGAGTCCTCAGCACAGGAGAGACAGGGACCTGTTGGAGCAGGGCCAGAGGAGGCCCCAGCAATGATGGGAGGGCTGGAACCCCTTTGCTGTGAAGCCAGGCTGAGAGTTGGGCTTGTTCAGCCCAGAGAAGGCTCCAAGGAGATCATCTTGCTGCCTTTCAGGAAAAAAGGCCCATGAGAAAAACTGGGAGGGACTTGTGATCAGGTAGCATAGTGATAAAACAAGAAGTGACTGTTTTAAACCAAGAGGGAGATTTAGACTAGAGAGAAGACATGTTTTACACTGAGGATGGTGAGACCCTGGCCCAGGTTACCCTGAGAGGTGGTTAAAGCCCCATCCCTGGAAACATTCCAGGAGAGGTTGGACAGGAACTGTTGTAGTTGCAGCTGTCCCTGATTACTGCAGGGGGGCTGGACCCTTAAAAAGAGACCTTTAAAGGTCTCCCCCCACCTAAACCCTTCTACAATTCCATGGACCAGTACATTTAGGACAAATGAATTCTTAAAACACAGCAACATAGTTTTCTTAAAGCATTTATAAGAAAGCCACAGCAAATGCAAGTCAGCACTGCAGCCTGGGAGTTCTTGAAGCCACTTGAACGCCTGCAGCCTGCGCAAGGCCAGAGGACTTGCAACACAGCGATGTTGCCTCACCACAGCAGGCGTTGCGTGGGTCCAAGGGAGAGCACAGCACTGGCAAGCTCTGGCAAGAGGCCTCTGCCACCCGTGGCTGTGCTCAAGAAAGCAAAGACTTGATGAGACACGCACATTCTGAAGTGATGGCACCTGAATCAGCCCCAAAATCCCCGTGACATTTGGGACACACCTTCCCCTGGCTCTGCAAAAGGGAAGCGAGGAAGATCCTTCAGTGAGGAAATTAAAACACACAAACCAATCAGTTTACAGAAGTTTTTATTGTTCATTAAGGAAGCTTTTGTGCAAAAATCAAGACAAATGTTCTTTAGAAAGCAACTGCACATGTCCCCCCAGCATAACTCAAGCGGGTCAGGTGCCACAGTCCACAGGGAAAGAGAAAACTGAAGCGAGTCCCAGCGCGAGAAAAGGATTCCCCTCATTTCGCCTGACACGTCGCTAGCACAAATCCTTCACTACTAAAAACCCCAGAAAATTAAAACCTTGCCAACCTGGAACAGCGGGGGTCAATCCATCCCCCCCCCTTCCCAAAACAACTTCTTTGTGTTGGGAGAGGTGTCAAAGATCCGATGGCATCCTACACGCCATGGTGTAACACAACCCACACCTCCAGGGCAGCCACCCCAGGGACAGCCTGCTTCCTACCTGGCATATCTACCCCATAAAAAGCTGCAGGTATTTTACATCTTTAGGGGAAAAGTAGTTGGGTTGGGGGGTTTTTTTTCCTTTTTTTTTCCTAAAAGCCATGAGTGCTTCAGCATTCTGTACAAAATGCAAACAGGAAAAGACAAACTGGTATCGCTACCTGCCAACACTGCCTGAGCGTTTGGTATGCACACAAAGTAACTGAAAAAAAAACTGCAGGCAAGTGGTTTTTCATCAAAAGGGGTGAAAACTACTTTGCTGCTCAAGCGTTGTTACTGGAGCTCCCGCCTCACTCGGACCGCCACAGGAACAGTAGCAGTTGCCAGCACCTTTCTGAACAGGCCTGGAATTTTCAAAGCTCCACCTCTGCCCAGCTCCTTCCTTCCCAAAGGTCCCCTCAGAGCTACGTTGATGTCTCTGTTTTGGGGGGGTAACTTGATCAGAACTACACACTGAACACCGGTAGAGGATGCAAGGTCCATCTCAAGCAACGAACACGATTGTCATTCGAGGCCCCTCCACCTCAAAGCCCTGACTTGTTTCCAGGGCAGCTTTTGTTCAGAAATTCTGCAGGATGCTGCAGAGGCAGGTTGTTAGCAGAGCTGCCAAGTACCCCCTGCAGCACCCCTACCATTTTTCCATGCGTTCTGCCCTCACTCTGCCATATGTATAGCCCCTGCTGACCTTTTTCCCCCCCTCCATTTTCTACTGACCCAGCTCATCCCACCTCCTTGGCACCCAGCTGGCTACACATAGGAAGCTGCAAGACTAAACAGAATTGAGCAGCTAGGATAAGAAAACCTCAACTACATCAGCATGCTTCAAAAGACTGACATCCCACTGCACAGGGCTTGACAGTAGAACACCCATGCTTAGACCAAGCAGTCCAAGGGGAAAAAAAACCAAACAGGGTATGACCAAAGGTGAAGGGAGGGTTTTCCTTAGCTAAGGTAACACCACAAGCCATTAGTGTGATCAAAGGCAAAAGCGTGGTCACTCCAATGCAAATTCATCTTTTTTAGGTACCAGGTACGTCGAGGCTTAGCTGGGCACACACCAAGTCCCTTCCTCTGCATCTGTAGAGCTTTGAAAATTCCAGTCAAAGGGTTTCTCAGCTTCACCATTATCCCTTAGAGTTCCCCTACAGTTGGTTACACAGAAAAAGTAATATTCCAGCCAGATGTTAAAAATGCAAAGCATGGCATCCTTCCAGTGCTGACTACAGAAAGACATTTGAAAGTTTAGTCACTATCTTGTTCTTTTGTTTTGTTTTTTTTTAAATTAGAAGATAATAGTTTGCCTTATTTCACTTTCTCTGCCATTCTTCCCAGCACCTAAAAAAACCACTTCAGCCTACCAACTGAAAAACTACGACACTATTTTTAGGAGCATAATGAGTTAAACTGTACAATCAGAAATATCTTTGTTAAATCAATGAAGATCTGATCCTTCAACAGCAGCACTGCTACAAAAGAGTTACAATAAAGGAACTTGAAGGTCAAATTGTTAACGAGGCAGAGAGCGGGGACATTTGAGATAGAGTTCTCCGCCAACCTTGGCCCACATTTTGAAGAGCCATGGCAAACTTTCAGAACTGGAAATTCTTCTTCTAGTTCCACACATGACGTTTGCAGTGATCAACAGCCTAAATGGAAAGAAATAACCTACATTAGTGGGGAAAAAGCCCATTTGCAAACATGTACATACAAAAGCCAACACCTTATTCTCAGTCAACATCTTGAGAGCAGATCTGTTTTTCTTAAAATAAGTGATTTCAGGGAGATCTTGAATAAATAACATCCTCCTCCGCACCCAGAAGCTTCATGAAAGAATGCTGGTGACCCTTTTCCATTAAGGCCTGGCAAAGAAAGCATCAGCCCACAGCAATACTAGAAGCCAATTTTTAGAGCCTGATGAGAGGTCGTGACATGGTGTGATGGCTGCAATAACACAGACTAAATACAAAGCTCATCTTACACCTTACTATAGATTCTGAGATGCTAGAAGATGATTACGGAATAGGAGCAAAAGGGAAACAGTCTGCTTTAAGAAAGCTAAGGGCTATGGACGACCCTCTAATCAAACTGAACTATCTTTCACTTCCTGAGACTGGAATTCATTCACTTGAAAGGGTGGTACAGAAGCTGGAAAAGTAGTTGACAGGGAGCTGATGAAGACCATTACAAAACTTGAGGCAGAATCCTGCCATACTTACATTGCACTGAGCAGCAGTCTCCATGTTCTTACACCAGTAACCTGGACCCCAGACACAAGCATCATCCCCCAGGAGAGGCTGTTTAGCTGATACACAGACTCCAAGTTTCTGTGAAAACAAGAGCAGCAGAGTCAGCATCGTTCTATTTGCACCAAGAGTTCTCGACATTGGAGCTTCCACCCGACCGAGCACGGAATCAAAGCTGAGGTAGCTTCAGGAGCTCCCACACCACCACTCTGGACAACTGCAGTCACACTGAACAATCATTTGACACAAGGAAGAATTAAGTTACCCCAACTGCTTCTTCATATTAAGAAACTGCTTCTTCCCAGGACCTTTGTCAAGAAGCGCCATTTAAGTTGCCTCTCATCACATCCAGGGCACACTACACCTTGTTACTGACACCTCAGCACTGGCACAAGGCTGGCCATCAGACAGCTGTCCACTCAGAAAGCCTGAGGCCTTGCACAGCCTTGCTCCACACTGTCATAGCTCTGATTTCTATTCCAGCAGAGTTTCTGCACACGAGGTGCTGAAAGGCACAGAAGGGAGGAGGCAGGGCTGCATCAAAGCCTGTAATCAATAGAACCAAACACACTACTCACCGTGCAAACAAAAGTGGGATCCATCATCTCTGCCAAGAGTTGCACAACCACAGGTTCATACTGCTCCACAAATTGAACGCACTGTAACAAAACACGTGTTGAGAGATTTTCTTGTTAAGGCCTTCAAAAGAGAATCATGATGTGGTCTTCAGCAGGCACGCCTGTACCCTACTCCAAACACCCCAATAATACACTCAAAACTGATAAACCAGAGACTGGAGCTCTGCAGGTCAGATAGGGCTCAGCACTACACTAATCACACAACTACAAGAGGGGTGAGGAGTCTAGAGCACAAGTCTTGTGAGGAGCAGCTGAGGGACCTGGGGTTGCTTGGCCTGGAAAAAGAGGATCAAGGGAGACCTTCCTTCTCGCTCTCAACAACTCCCTGAAAGGAGGTTGGAGTCAGGTGGGGTCAGTCTCTTCTCCCAGGGAACAAGCAATAGGACAAGAGGAAACAGCCTCAAGTCATGCCAAGGGATGTTTAGGTTGAACATGAGGAAAAATGTCTCCCCATAAGGGTTGTCAAGGCCTGGCCCAGGCTGCCCAGGGCAGTGGTGGCATCCCCGTCCCTGGAGGGGTTTCAAAGCCATGGAGATGTGGTGCTGAGGGACATGGTTTACTGGTCACCTGGTGATGGGTTAACGGTTGGACTTGATTTTGGAGGCCCTTTCCAACCTAAACAATTCTAGGATTCTACATCATTTTTTTGCTACCTCATACCTGCCTGCAGCTGCCTGCAGACTGGTTATGATGAGCAAGAGGTCAAAAGGAAAGAACCAAGGAGGACAACAGACTTTGGTAACAAAGAACTGAGGAGGACAAGCTTTGATTTGCAAAGCTTAGTCTCTAATCATGGAGATAATCGCTGCCTGAGAAGGAAGTCACACTGAACAAGCTGGAGACAAACATCCTGAACAGGATAGCAGCAATGCAGTGACAACAGCAAAGCAGTCACAACTCTTCAGCAGTGGTAGCCCAAGTAGATCCTGTTCCCCTCAGAGCAGGCAGCAGCAGGAAATGCTTCCCATCGGTAACAGTCAGCCCTCTAGTGGGCACAGAGAGATGTTTGCCTTCTCAGCAGAGATGAATGGCACTGACCTAAGCAAAGCACAGCTATTAAACAGCCTCACAGCAGTTGGGAGGAAGAGCTGTTCCAGAGCTGCTTTAAGCCTATATATTCTATGCCTAGTAAACTTATAAGCAGTTGCCGCTTGCTGAGACTCAGCGGCCACCTAATTAGATTTTAAGGTAAATCGTGGTAGCTGTGCTCTGAGAGGTGTTGCTTTTTGCTGCCTCATGGGAATTAATGCCAGCCTGCTTCCAATTGTTTTGTTAATCCCCTAAACAGGATCAGTGTTGAGGAACACAAAAACCCCACAAACGTTCAGCTGTTCCCACCCACTGTTCTCAAAAGGATTTCCAGGCAAACCTTGTCTGACTGCAAATTAGTACCACAATCCAGTCAGTCAACACCGTGCCAATCCCCAAGGACAGCAAGTGCAAAAACCCCTAATCCCCCTGGCACCCCAAACTCCTTCCAGCCTCTGGCAGAGGAAGACTGGGAACTCTTCTAAGAGCCACCAAGAGGTGCTGCTTTCCAGTTTTTCCCCCACTACCCTGCAAGCTCTTTTGTCCTTCTGTTCATCTCTGACTGCCTTGTTCTGACTGGAAAGTAGGTTCTGACAGCAAGGCCCCTGTGGGCACCTGACTGCCTCGGATCAAGCCTGCACCCTCTTCCCCTCCCCGCCTCACTCTGTGTACATGAGAAGCTGCTACGCTTTGGTGCTAACTAGTATAGGGGAAAAAACACCTAAGGATCAGGTTGCTGAATATAAGCCAGTCCCAGCTGCACCTGTGGACAGTTTGTCTCCAGCCAGAGCCCAAACACAGAGACCTCTATTATGAGTACCTGAACATTTATAGCAGGAGCGGAGACGCTTGAGAGACGGACCTAAAATTAGCATGTGGACAGAGTATCAGGTGACACACTCAGAAAATACAGTAAGCATAACTGTCACTGCAGGACCTATGTAAACTCAACAAATCAACAAGATCCTGAAGGTCATTTCCAACCTTAATGATTCTACGATTCTACTCTATGACAGCTCCCAACCACCAAGAAGACTGTTGCTTTTTAGCCTGCCTCCTGCACAAGTGCTTTACCTGATCACTGACAGACTCCGGCAGGAAGTGACAGACTTTTTCCAGTAAAGCTTCAATTTCAGCTGTCGTGGCATTCTTCTCTAGTTCTTTGTCTGCATAAGCTACCACCATCTTGCAGATATCACAGAAGCCATCTGCAGGTTTCACTAAAGCTGAGAAAGCAAAAAACACCCACCAAAGGTCACTGCTTAGGTAGTTCCCCAAAGAAAAGAAAGGTGGCAGCATCAGCAAAGCACCAAAGCGCTCGCCCTCAAAACGAGACAGACTCATAGGTGAACCACTTCACTTTGCAATGCCACCAATTACTCATTACCAACCTGGCTGCTGAGGAGCCTTGTTGGCTGCACAGCATTTCAGCAAAACACACACAGCTTCAGGATTCGTCGCATCCAAGAGCATGTTAATCAAAGCCTGGCCGTAGACTTCTATGAAGTCCTCACACTGCTCTTTGACGCTGGTTGGAAACAGCAAGCAGATCGCCTCCATCTCATGTATAATCTCCTCCTGAAGCACAATGAAGGATACGCAGCAAATGAGGAACAGAAATCTGATTCAATTCATAAGGACATGTTTTCTTCTCTGTCCCACCCAGGATGGAAAATTTTCCTTCCCCCTCCAATACAGCCCCATCTTAGCCACAGCCGAGGAAGAGGTACCGTTTCCACCACTTACACACCTCTGTCCTGTTGCTCTCCAACAGGCCAGTCACTTCTTTCACTATCGTTTCACATATTTCACAGAGGGAAAAAGTCTTCTCTTGAACTGAGGCTTTCTGAGTACACAGAAGAAAGGTACAATAAATCAACACCTGACCATGTTTGACAGTGACAATTGGTAAAAGATCAGTCTAACAGCATTCACATTCAGGTACAGCACACCAATTCATTTACCTAGCTGTCCAGTGCGACCAGATTTCAAAAGGTCACAGAACCCAAAACTCAAAAAGCCTTTCTAAGTGACCAATCATTTTGCGTGACTCATCAAATGACAGTCCCTAGGTTTTATAAGGACAGAAGTTGAATTCAGTAGACTCGGAGAAATAAGCAGCTCTACAGTGACTGCAGGTAAGGAAAAGCCTAACTGCAAATGTAGAGTAACACTCAAACTCAGCAATCTGCTTTCTAACACTTAATGTGTGTGTAATTATACTGCTGTACTCTGCTGCTGGAACAAGAGTTCCCATTTCAGTCCTGAAGCATTACCATATAGCTTTGGTTTGGCATAGGCTCTGCTATTCTAACATACCAGTCAGTTCTCAGATCAGCAACAGAAACACAAGGACAGGAATTTATATGCAGGGAAACTTGGATTATTCTATTCATAAAAGCTCGTATTTTTGTGTTTCACCTAGTTCATTACATGAAAGCAAAAAGGAAGGCAAAGCTATTTCATACAAACAGTCGATCTTACCTCCACAGTTTCCATTTTCACTTCACGAACCACTTGAGCTGGCACCAGAGTCTGAAGGGGAACAGATTTCACAGAAGGACAGAACCCAACCATGGCACAAATATCCTTTGGTTGCTGGAAAGAGACGCATAAACAATTTTTACAAGTCCAGAAGACTCTGCCCTTTCTATGGAGACTGTGAGCAAGCACAGAGAACAAAGTTTTAGAAGGCTCCAACACAACTAGAAGTTTCGTGACTACTTCTACTTCATACGTTGCCAAAGCATTTGGTATGGTTATAGGCAGGACAACTACCAGGTGAAATTTAGCAGTTCCCTTAAAAGAGGAAGAGGTTAGGCCACATCCATTTAAAAACCCCATTTCCCACAGATCTGTGCAAGCCCTTCAAAGGAGTTGACTTAAGAGCTACCAACACCAGAACAGCCACCAGCATCACATTTAGACCTTCGTCTGCCAAGCTGCCGCCTGAAGTAAAGCCTGAAGTAATCACAGAAAAGGCTAATTATTCTGACTTGAGAGTTCACCCAAAAGCTGAACGAAATGCCTAGAAGAAAGGACTCCTTTCCACACCCACAAACTACCTTCTTTAAAGCATCCAGTAACACCATACTTTGCAAACAGATTCCCGCATTACTGAATGCAGCCTATAAGAAACAATAGTTAACCATGTTACAACCTAAGCCTAAACCTTTTAAAAAGTATCTGACATAACTGTATTTCAGGTGTTCTCGCCACAGTATATGAGGAAAAACAGCAAACAGAAGCAAAGTCTTTAAAAAAGGTTTTAGAAACATACTTTACTCTAGGGAAAAACTTTGCCAGACATGAGGCAAACTGCTCTAAGGCCTCCACATTTTACGGACACAAAGCGGGCTGTACAAAGTAATACACAAAACTTCCTTTTTCCCCACCTAAAGTCTACGTAAGCTAAAAAAACCCCACACAAAACCAAAACACCTTTGGTCCCATGGGTAACTAGATGATCACACCCCACCCTGTCAACAGGGCATCAAGCTTCTTACAGCAGAGGCTTATGCAGCAGTTAATACATTGTGCCACAGCCTCATGCACAGGCAGAAGCAGTAACTCAAACACACAGTGCTGCTGCTTCAGACTACTCCAGACAGTACCTTTAAGTCAAGCCCTTTGGTTCATGCATTGTAAGAAGCATTTCCAGATATTAATATTACAGCAAAATCCACATGCACACAACATGTTCTCTTGCAGAGAGATGACAGACACAAGGTCTACCAGGACTTAAAAATTAAAAGCCCAAATAGGCCGAGGAAGCAGGAACCTAAAGGCCTCCTGCATCTTCTTTTCAGTTCATATACTCCAAACACCTGTACCATTGCCCTAGGTTTAAAGGTTAACTAAGAAAAGGCATGGAAACAGCTTCACTCAAGCCCTTCTGAGCCCAAACTTTAAACCAGAAGCTGAGAGGAGCCATCAGCATGCTTTTTCCACATCTATCCTTTTTGTAGGGAAACAAGCATATTTTCTTGCTCTACTGGCCAAAGCATAATCCAGGTGAAGTCTTAGTAGCATGAGCTGGTATCTAGAACTGGAAGTAGGACTGATCCCCTGGAGGAAGTCTGTAGTCTCTCTCGTTTAAACACAAATATTCCTTGTATCTGTCAGCACCGAGTACAAACGCACTGAGTACACAGCTAATAGAGCAAGAAGTGAACTACAAGCAGGATATCACCACAGGCAAGTTGCTCACCTACCTGATCCTTCTGTTGACAAGGGAGATTGCAGACAGAGGAAGAAAGGAGAAATTAAAGATAACAATTAAGAGAAAAAAATGTCAAGCATTTGGAACTGCATACAGCCTTTCCATGAATATGATGGAATATGACACGGTGCCCACCCCAAAGACCCTTAGCAGTGCTACAACTCCTCACATATAACTGCACAGTGCTGGCCAGCATTATTCACTGGAAGTTGCTAGAGGTTCCCAGGTAAGACTACCTCCAAAGAGTCACGTGTTGCTCAGACCGGATGCAAGGTGGAGTCATATTCCAATTTCACGTATTAACACCACACTGTATTGCAATGCTTAAAATGAGAAACTAAGTGTTGGAACGAGGATTTGCTTCCCCCTCCAAATACTTAAGAAGCAGTATGAGCTTCGAAGTAGCCTTTAGCAACGGGGGGGGGGGGGGGGGGGGGGGCGCGGCCGTGACCGTTATCACCAGTAATCCCACCACCCCACC
>WUAM01000020.1:87573-99989 GCA_024336885.1 Actenoides hombroni
GTGGGAGAGCGAGGTGTGGGTGAGAGTCCCTGCGTGCAAGAGCGGGGCGCACCCTTTCCCCTCCCCCCCCCCCCCCCCCCCCACAGGGACTCCTTTGGGTAATATCCAGACTTTCCAAGTATTCCCTGGGAAAACAGATCTCTCCAGTGCTGCTCCTTTTAACTGAATGCATTTCGTATATAAGCAGGCAGTACATGTATCACTGGCAATCCATAAGAACCTGTACTTCTCTTGCTTTCAATGAACTGCACTGCTCACGCTGCCAGCCGCAGAAGTCCCTCACTGGGCACCACCAGGCAGGGGCTGCGTGAGGCCGCGGAGCCCGAGCGGGCAAGGAGCGCAGCACTGGTAGTGAACCCACTGCCAGCAGAGCTCGGATACACTGCACGTGACCAGACTAATAGTGCCCAACTGGACATCCCTCAGAATGCAGGCCCGGCTGCCCCCAGCCCCTCTGATAGCTGAGGACAAGCTAGAACACTGCCAAAGTACTTCAC
Organism: Actenoides hombroni; assembly: GCA_024336885.1. Taxonomy (NCBI): domain Eukaryota; kingdom Metazoa; phylum Chordata; class Aves; order Coraciiformes; family Alcedinidae; genus Actenoides; species Actenoides hombroni. The sequence continues at coordinate 88,071 of WUAM01000020.1, forward strand.
CCTTTTACGCAACATAGGTAGAGGAGGAAATTCAGGCACCAACAGGAGTGTGACTTTTCATTGCAAGAGTTGCAAGTCACTATCTACTTACTAGCTCTTCTTTGATCATATCCATGATAACTGGCAGGTAGGAATCCACAATTTCTTTGCACTCAGAGACCAGGCTTTGGTCAGGAAGAAACTCACATGTCTTTTCCAAGTAAGAGCGAATCTCATCCTATAAAAGATAAGGTAAACTATAAGACTATCCACATACTTTTATCTCAAGGGTTCTTTCCATGGCCAAAATGCTCAACACAAAGCCTAAGAAAAAAACAAAACAAACCCTGGACTTGGCAAGCAAAACTAGAATGAGGTTTTACATTATAGGTCTATTTTCCCCAGTCCCAGAGCTTCATTGAGCCCTGCCAAAGTGGAAACGTGAAATGCTGCTTGCAAAGCCTGCACAACACAGCCTTGCCAGCACACATCATTTACATTTAAGAGGTGAAAATTACAGACTAGTGGGACAGTGTTTATACAAACCACTTTCAGGTTCACAGAAGAAAAAGGGAAGTGCTCACAACCAAAATAAATCCCACCTGGTGTAGTCATCCACCTCTAGAGACTGCAGTACCCCACCTTTTAAGATCGATGGCCCACTGGTACAACAATATTATTAAGCATCTACAGTGAACTGGGGATATGTTAAGAGCATGAGAGGCTCTAGCATTTGCTAATCTCTAAACTAGAACAGGCTGTTTAAAAGCCTTTTCCCATATACGCCATCCCTTTTACAACATTTGCTGCTTAGGTTGGGAAAACATCACCCAGATTACTCCCCTCCACCCCCTCACCTTGTGATCTTGTTAAGACAATGAAAGCACATCTCCCTGGGGCAAGGAGAAGGGCAGTTCCACTTACCTCAGTGCCATTATCCTTCAAAACCTTGTCAGCCACTGTCACAAGTTCCTTACACAAGTCACAGGGGATACTGTTCTGCAGAGAGAAGTCAGAGTAACAATGTGAAGAATGAGCGTCACACTTGGGACTGAAGTCAAGGAAGAAATAGTGGCTGAAGCAGGGGGTGAGGGGAAGAGGTGTTTTTAACTAAAGAGTGAAGCTATTCCAAGCATGCCCAGCTCTGATTTCTTCAGTAAACTAACACAGTATGAATAAGCAGACATGCTACCACTTGCTGGTTTCAGCTAGTCCCACCTCCCCTGAAGTATAAGGTATATTGCCCCAAGAAGCCTTCTCCTGAACCTTTTACCTTACACTTCAAAGAGTTTGCACTCACTAGAATAGAAATAAGAATTTTTCAGGCAGCTTCACTCATCTTAATTGTGCTCTACCATTCTGACATTCTCCCCTTCCCTTACTTTTCCACAAAAGTCTCAGCACAGATAGAGCCAAGGTGGACAGAGCACACCTGTAAGTAAAAATGCTTTGTTTTTGTGAAGCAATACCACAAACTACAGCAACGTCCAGTAAAGCGGCGCTCACATTTAGTACAAATGTAACTTGAAAAGCCACTCTAAATGTAGTATTTGTACCATTATTTACTGTCATGCTTATATAATTTAGCATGTGCTGCATCCTTTTGTGGTATGTTAATTTATGAGAACAACCTAGAAAAGTATGTACCTTTTTCTGTAAAAAGCCTGTCAGGTTGGCATTGCTCAAGTTAAGAGTAAGAAAAGGTTCTGTGAATTCAGAGCTGGTTTAATAATAACAACAAGGAACGCATCTGAAATCCACTAGCTCCATTACACACATTGCTCAGTGATTCTGCAACAGGTCACAGGAGAAGTCAGGAGACAAGTTCTGCAAGGCAGAGAAGTGCAAAGCAACCTTCATCTAGCACCTAAAGCAAGGCATGTTAACTGAGGCACAGTCAGATGTGGCACTTAACTCCAACCACAGACTTGAAAAATCTTCAGCAGCATATGGAAGCCAGTTACCTCAACTGCAGGTGGGAAGACCTCTCAGTAGTTGATACTTACTACAGTAGGCTTGTTCCAGACATTCTGCTGGCAGTGTTTTACTGCTCCACATTGGGAGGCTGTCCGAATGCTGTGACACCACACCTCGGGACCCTTTGCACAGTCCTTCTGCCATACAAGAGGACTTGCCACAGCTGCCAAAAAAAAAAAAAAAAAGAATCATTCTTTCACAGTTGCAGCCTTGAATGACTTCCACTCTAAAGCAAGCAGGTTAATGCTGTACTGTATAACCACAGCCTCTCCAGTATGCCACTCAAGTTTGCTAACATTAAGCAAGTTTCAATCCAGCCATTTCTGACTGGAAAGCTGAGTCCCAAATACAGGCTACGTAGTCAAAGAACTCAGAAAAACCCTAATAGTCAGACTTCACTAGAGAAGTGCCTGAGCCACAGCAGTAACAGGACAAGTTAATCAGCTGCACCTTTTAGCTGACTTTCCAATTTTGGGGGGTTTTTTTTGTTGGTTTGGTTTTGGTTGTTTGTTTTGGGGGTTTTTTTGTTTGGTTTGTTGGGATTTTTTTGTTTTGGGTTTTTTGGGTTTTTTTTTTAACTCTGCTGTCTGGACACTCAACTTCTCCCAATTTCCTAAAACCACCCTGTCTTGTCAGTAGGCTCAGTTTCTTCAGCAGCCAAACTCCTACGGTACACTAACCCATGAAGAAACAACTCCTAAAACCCTACAGCAGACAGGCTCCAAGGAAATGTGCTGTGGTCTAAGCCTAGAAGACACTGCTGTCAACATTTATTTAAAAAAAAATTAAAACTAAATACAGGGGGAAAAAAACCAAACCAACAAACCACAGAAGCCACACCAAAAAGAGACCCCAAACAACCACACACCAAAAAAACCCCAACTAAACAACTAAAATCAAACTGTTCAAACCTATTAACAGTAAAGGTGTGGTTTAAGAACCGTTATCTTCACATGAGTGCCGTTTACACATCACAAAATGCAGTGAAATGACGCTGTCAAACAAGCAGGAATTAAGCTGCTTGATTCCTCCAAAGCTTCCAGGAAGGTTACGACAGCTGAACAATTGTTTTTCCGTTTCTCATGTCTTGGTTCTAAACAATTAGAGGATCAACTTAACGGCCAAATTACCAGTGCATCTACTCTGTACGTAGCCACTACCCATCAAAGAGAGACAGAGAAATTCTGCTTTAGAGGTGGCATCGTGCAGCTCTCTAAGCTGTCAATTTATAAAGCCTGTTTACACTGGATTTCAGAGGAATGACCCACTTATTTGAAGAAAAATGTGCTCTGCATGCTTAATTTTCTACACAAAAGCTTGACGTTTGCCACCTCCTCTCCTAGCAAAAAGCCTACACTGCGTATTATTCTTCACCCAGACGTCACACGAGGACTGGTTATAAGACCCTAGGAAGAAGTCTTCAGACTTCCTAATAACATACAGTTAGCAAATTATTTATGGATGGCCTATTTTAAATTACAGCATTATTGATCTGGAAGCACTAAGAATAGTTAAGTTTTAAAGTCAGACTGGTCAGGCAAAAAAGCTGTCAGCATGACAATAACCAAGTATACACTCAGCTGAGGGAAGGAGTCGTTCTTCCCTTTCAGATGCTGGTGCTGAACAGTGGTAGGAAGGCTCTGCAAGGCAGAGTCAAGCTCTGGATAGAGTCAAGCAAGACCTTGACTTTAAACACAGGAATTAGGGGATTTCAACTAGTATAGCTTTTAATTAGTATAGCCTTTAACCTATGCCTTTGCTTCTGTAAATCAGAAGAAAATTACTCCCCCCTCCCATTTGAAACATACTGTGAAACTAAAATATAAAACTACAATAGTAATTCCAAGCAGTTTCTCAAACTCTTGATTTAAGAGGCTGTTTAAAACCCAACCTAAGGAATTCATGCTGTAACTTGCAATAGTTTGATCTAACTCTCAATGACCTTTCAGGTTTTGTTTGGCTTTTTGCTTTAAGATCCTGTCACCGTATGACTTTTCAGATCCATGCCCAGCTACAGCAGAACATCTAACAGTCATGTTCCTTCTACCTTGTAGCCTCTGACCTGGGCATTAAAAGTGCAGGACAAAAATATTATGCTTCAGATTTATGCTTATTTATTAGCTTTTTGGCTGCACATCTTTAACAAATACCCTACTGCGTGGCTTCTGTATCAAACAGATGCTCACACTAATGCCCTGACTTGCCAGGACACAGCAAGGGGTATCAGCAGGGTTATGTCAGGTTATGACACTGAGGCAGAAGAAAACTGAAGAGCAAGGCAAGAACCTGAGACCTTGTGAGATGAGCAGAGGGCAGGCTGCAGATAATTCTGTTCAGAAAACAGGAAAAAATGTCTTACAATTAGATAGGTTTTTTGACAGTACATTAAGTACTTGATGTCTCCAATCGTGGCGCTTCCTTCCATCACGTCCCACCCGTTTGGAGGAGAAAAGAGCAGTTGCTCAGAAGAGGTGTACACAGCCACACTTTGTGCAAGTTCTTCTCAAAGCACTGCCACTGCACACAGAGGCACTCCAAATTTGAGAATAAGGACACTAACATTATCTGCAGTCCTCTACAGGAGACCAAAAGACACAAAATCTCAGAAGAGCTTGAGACCAGCGGGGCCAGTGAAGAATGAGAAGCATCCAACTGTTTATAAGTCAGTGAACACTGCAAACTAGTTTGCGGACGCAATATGCACACAAAAAGCTTTCCCCCGGTATCATTTAAAATCCTCACTCCTGCAGAACACAAGAGCAAGATGAAATGCCAGTATACCTACATAACTTACCACCAAAAAAGCTAACAAATTCAGGAAACAAACCTGAATCAGCTATGCCATGAGGATGAACACATCTACAGAAAAGAGAAACAGAGGAGGAGCTGTGTTCTTTCAATTACAAAGGACACTGGGGAAGCTCTTCTCTTCTCAGAAGACAACTCTCTATTTGATACTTTCAGTACACATCTTTCTGGTTAAAGGGTGACTAGGCAAATTGGTTTGTTAGGGCCACACATTGTCAGCACATTTTAGACAGCAGCTACAGAGTACAGACAACATGTGCCAAGCATGGCTCCTTTTCTTCCACTTTCCCTTGAGACAGCCTCTGCTGCTTCTCGCAGAGCGACATGTTAATGTGGCATTTCATGTCCTCCAGTTGCTGGGTAAACCCAATGTGATTACCTTCTTGGTTATCTCCAGCATCCTTTTATTTTATATATTGTTCTTTAAGTAAAGGTCATCCCTTCTCTGTAGATTAGCTCTCCACATTCACACATGCCCACCCAAACCTGCCCCCCTTCCCTGAAGCGCTTGCAAGCCACTATTTTTAGAGTGCCAAACGAGTTTATCTGTGAAGGCCAGAGTGTTTCTTTATTTGTCCTCTTCACTGGTTCCTCCCATCTTAAAATGCTTCAGAGACCTGGTTTCTTCGGTTTTAGAAGGAAAGGTCTTTGCTCCACCAAGCTTTTCCTATATTAAGCAGTGAAAGCAAACAAAAAAAGGAGAGCAAGAAGGGGAAGTAGAAATGCAGTTTGTGTATAAAGGGCACATGGTTCCAATGCAAAAGACTTCAGCTTTCAGTTTTCTACCGAGCTGCCAGCCCACAAGCACACTAAGAACCCTGCATACACCTGCATCTTCTCAAAACAATAAAAAACAAAAGGGGGAAAAGAGTTTCATACCCACTCTAACCTCTCCGATGATTGTGGTGTCTGACAGACAAGAGAAGCCACCTCCCAGAACAAGCATTACCTCAGAAACACAGCCTGAAGCCCAACAACATAATTAAAATACTCCACAAGTTGAAGGGTAACAGCAGAAAAGGAAGGAGAAATGATTCTTTGAGGGCCAGATCAGCAACCTAACACTGCCAGAACACTGGCAACGCAGCCCTGAAAACTGACAGCTACCGCTTATCACATGAGACTCCGCCAAGGAATTCACACAAAACCCAGTTTAAAGGCTGTAAAGATAAAGGGAAACAGTCAGCTTGCTCCCACAGTGGTACTATCCCACTTTGCAAGTGTGAGTTACTCCCAGAAGTTAGTGAAGCAGAGGTGACAGCCCTCTCGGACAATACTGCCTTTTCTACTTGGAAAGCTTTCAGAGACACTCATGTGAAAGTACAGTTTGGTTTTTCACTTCTCTTCAGAAAACAGGAACCTGTAAGGAAGCTTAGAATGACTGGATTACCATTCTGCAAGGACAGCTACTGGAAAATTGTGAGGTAATTATCTTCCCTGAGAATAACCTTCCCTTCCCTCAAGCATTTGTTATGCTTCTTCCAGGGAGAGCCAGCCTGAATTACTTCCTGAGATTCTCAGGAAAGCATCCTAAGCAATCCCCTCCAAAGCTGTACTGAAGCTACTAATAAGACTTTCATGATAGTGCTTAAAAAAGTTAACACCTTACGTAAGCTTATATGAACAGGGATCCTATACAGGCCAGACCAGCTGGAGGATAAACCAGGAAACTATCACCCAGAACACAAAAAAAACTCATCTTGAAGACTCAGGCCTCCCCCAAACCAAACTGCTCTGAAAACCTTGGTGTGAACAACATTTTTACAGACAAATTAACCTACAGTTGGCAAGAAAAGGAAAGCGCTGAGCTGCTGTTCACTTGAAAGGGGTTGAAGTCAGTTATGGAAAATAATTTGGGGAATAACTTCTGCCTTTATGACAGTCTAATTTGTGCCAAGTGTATTAACATATTCATCAGGAGGGATACTCTTTCTCAGGCTGTCTCACTTGGCAATGTTAAAAAACCCAAAACATTATTTCTCAGAAACCCCCACAGACCCAGTAAATGCATCATTCCCTGCCACTCTATGCTCAGTTGGTTCCCACATTTCCACCTTTCCCCCATTGCTTTTGCAGTTCTCAAAAGAAAAGTGTGTTTAAGAAGTCAAGAGGGATCAACTTCCCTTCGTCAAGTCTTACAAAGTGTCAACAAGTCAAGGAGTGACCTCAGCCTGAAGTTATCTGAAGTTTAGTTTAAGTAAAATTTCAAAAGCTGTCACCACCTCACACGTTGGTAACTCACATCAAAGGTCTACTATGCCTTGGGATTAATAAGGCAGTAAAACGGCCACAGGAATTGAGAGATTACAGGCAATTTGCTGAAAAAAACTGATGAAACCTGGCTAGCTGTTACAGTATTCCAGATGTCAGCTAAGCAGTTGCTGAAGGTTACTACTACAAAGGTTACTATAAAGGTTGCAAGAATAACTTCCCCATTGACCAGAGGTTGCTACCAAGATATCAAGCAAGCACCTACTTCTATCTGAAATTTTTCTATGACAGAATCTAGAAGAGATATTTGGATGTTCAAGGGTGTCTGGCAGTCATCAGAAGTAAGCAGTCCCATACTGTATGCTATGATATTCCCAAGAAGTTACAAGAACCATTTTCCCCCTGCAGCAGATCCCTGTAGAAATATGCCTAAATGCTTCTAACATACTTCTGCCCATCTCCATTCCTTCTGGCTTTGTTTTGAGAGTTTTTGTTCCCCTTTCACCAGGCAAGCATATTCACACCACAAAGAATGGAATGTTATGCAGAAAAGCCAAAGTTCCTGGCCACGGGTTACGCTGCAGTCCCAGCAAAGCACAGGTGAAGTCCAGAGGCATCTAAAAAACTTCAGGAAACAGAAAGGCAGTTCAAGATACTGCCAGAATGAAACAGAAGAAGAGTTTTGGGAGCAATGCTCTTTTTTGTGCTGCTTTAATGAAGAATGAATACCAGGCATGGAAGATGAGACAACAGGAAGCTCCCTTAGGGAAAGGGAAGACATCAGACCCCCACAGCTGAGCAGAGAAAATATGCCAGAGGGATAAAAAGGGACATTTTAAAGAGCAGCTTCGGGGAGGACAAAGTTAGTGATGTGAGAGCCTGGAAAAGGCAAATTGTGGTGCAAAAAGTGAAAGAACAACCTACCCGGGAGCACAGTGATGAAGCAGCTGATAGCAGCAAAGAAGAAAGTGTTAACTCCTAATCTCTGTATACTAACAGTTTGCATCCCAGTGTGAACACACACAAAGGATTTTAAACTGTTACATTTGGAAAAAAAAAAACGAGCCCTGAAATTTCATTGCAAGATTCATTTACTCAGCATCTCCAAGGAAATCTCCCCATATGCAGACTTTTACAGAAGTCAAGAACAAAATTCAGAAACTAGTCAGGGTAAAGAGTGTAAACGTGAGACTTCTCACGCCAAGAGAAAGATAAATACTGGTATCTGAAATTAAACATTGCTCCCTGTCCAAATACACAGGCAAACATTGCCTCAAAAATATATGCACACACTTCAAAGACCACAGAAGTACCCCTTTTAACTTGCAATATGAACTCTGGTATCTTAATAGCAGCAAATTAATTGTATACAAAAGCTGCTACATGGAGAAAAAAAACTGAACAGAAAACGGATTGTAAATCCTTTAAAAAAAATTTTAAAAGCAAACTTTTTTTGCACCAAACCTGCTTTGACAAATCAGATCCACATGATACACTGAAACAAAAACCCACTGAGAGCCAGTGGTAACTGGTCCTGCTTCCCCCAAAGACACAAGGTAAAAATCTTCCTGCAAGTTACACCAGAAAACCCTCCCTGAAACGGCACAGCCCACCCTCTGAGCGTCCAAGCTGACATCACCGTCACCTGACAGGCACAATGCAATTTTGCTGACAAGCTCCCACTCTCTTGTTCCACCCTCTGCATCATCTCAGTTTTCAGAGATTCCCTGAAGTGCTTCTTTGTGGTCTGCTGAATAGCAGAAACCAGACTGCAAAAAGACCACGTAAGGCTTCAGCAGCTCTGCGGATGCAAGCGCGTCTTTTTGCCGAGAGCGACGGTGACCAGGCAGAACGGCTTGTGCAGCTCCTCCAGACACAACCAAGAACAACTCTTTCTATTTATAGCTCTTCTGGAAACAAGGAGGAGATTGTGCAAGGGCAGGTTTACCCAAGCCACATGACTGAGGCACTATCGAGCACCGCTTCCTTATGTGACAGTCGTAAGGTGCCTCATACCCACAACACCCCTCTAAGAAAACAAGGACATATTTTTTAGGTATAAGACACCTTCCACTGTTTGCCTAATTTAATCTGCAGTGGTGGGCTGCACCAGCCTAGGCTTTTTTGTTAGAAAACACATTACTAGCCAGAACAAGCCTGTGAACTACAGAACATAATCCGAGTCCAGTTATCTGCTTATTCCGTATCTTCCAGAAAATTCAGGTCAAACTAACCCAGACTTCAATTTTCTTGTCCCCAGATGTTCTGACCAGTGTTTGCTAGAGGAATTATACATTAATTTAAAATCTTGGAAGGAAGGAAGATTAAGTTTTAAGGAGGGTGAAATAATCACATCCTCTAACTTTTTACTTCCCACTCTCACCTTAACTTTTATGTTAAAAAGAGGAAAAAAAAAATTCAGCTCAAAAGAAACTGACTTCTAACCTTCTGCACCCAGACTTCCTCCTTTCCAGGTCTCAAATACAAGCAATAATCCAAGTGTTTATCAGTACTATGGAGATCCAAAGTCCTGTACACCCTGCTTTAATTTCTTCATGTCTCCTTTAAAGGGAGGATGCACAGAAGCAGTGTAAGTAGGTCAATCAAAAACCCTCACGGCCTACCAGCCATGCTGCAAACCAGCCAAGTAACTCCATTAGGATACCCCAAGGGTGGTTAAGAATTTGATACAGCCAATTAGTTGTCTCAGTAGATGAAAACGGTGTTTCAGGTTGTTCAGACAAAACCTTCAGAAAAGACTGCACAACGCTGTTGTGGGCTAGACAATTTGTATTCATGACAGAACTCTGATTTAAAAAAAAAAAAAAGTGAAGATTTGTGTTAAAACAGTAAATTCCTACAGAAAAACAAGCCTAACAAGTCTTCTGCCATGCTCAGTTGCATATGCATACCTTTAACAGGTAGCCCAAACCAACTCTCATTGCTGAACTGGTTTCACATTACAATTTCCCTAAATACACTAATGGGAAACCTGGTGGATACTTCCAAGGCAAATACTTCTCACTTTTTAAGCACAAGAAACTACAAAAACTTTAGCAATCTGAAACATTCCAATAGAAATTATCATTAATGGCAGTTAATTCAGTGCAGAGCAGACAGAAAAGTCATACTATTAAAGCAGATAATAAGCAGAATGAAAGCTGACATTTGCTTGCTTCTTCCCAGCCTGAGAAGTCTGAGATCCTCCATTAATTTGTCCACAGATCACTATATTAAAGCTCTACTTAAGTACAGGGCTAGCGTACAATCATGCAAGATCTCAGAGGTATAATTTACTGCAGCCTCCCAGTTGGTTCTTCCTGCAGCTTTTAAACAGCTAGTCAGGTTTGGGGATTTTTTTAGTCAACTTCTGAAATGTTGCAGCTTAAACTCGTAAGCAAATAAGCTCTAGGTTTAAAAATCATTTTAAGAAAGTTCTCTGAAAAAAATCACATGCATCACTGTATTAGATTCTTAACTTCAGGGTTCCTAGCCATTCCATACCACAATGTCTGAAGGTGTATTACCCCTCACGTGAGTCTATGAATCATTTCTGTAGCTCTGTCTAGCTTCTGTGAGTACAAAATACAAGCACTGCCTTTTCTAACCTCTAGTCCTAAATGTCAAAGGCAAAAATATCAGATATTCCCACCAGCTACACCTCAGCAACAACAGGTAACAAAGCAGCGAGCAGCAACGTCAGTGGATTTTTCCATGTGGAGCAGGAGACCCTGATGAAATGAGGCTGCTAAAAACCCGCAACACAAGCGGCTATCTCTAGCCCTCTGAAAGAGGATTAACACCCATCTATCCCTGAACTGCCAAAGGTAAATAAAGCTGCTGGCGGAAAAAAAAACCCAAGCAAAACAAAAAACAGCACTTTCTCCCAACTGCTCTCATTTGGCTCCAAGATTAGCGTCGGATATGGATACAAATTGACCCGACGCTACCAGAAGGCCCTACCAGCTGTGGCAAAAGGCTGCTTTCTCACGGGGACGCGCCCCTCCTCCCCGCCTTTACCTAATTGCTATTCTTGGGCGATTCCCGCCCTGAACATCCCTTTTCCCCACAGCCACCACCTCCAACGCCAGCTCGCCCCCCGCCCCGGCGGAACCGTTAGGTCTCACACGGGGCTGCGCCAACGGCCGCCGCCCTCCCCCCATCCTCCTCTCGCTACGCTGTCGGCAGCCAGGCCCCGCAGCTCCTGCTGGAGAAGGGAACCGCTTTAGGCCCGGCCTCCCCCCACCACCACCGCCGCCGCCCTCCGCCTCCTCCTCACAGCGCCGACCGCCCGCAGCGCCGTCCCGCTCGCTGCCGAGGGCACACCGCCGGGGCCAAGAGCGAGAGGTGGAGAGGAAGGAGGAGCGGGAGGCAGAAGCCGGGCCGGCGGGGGCCGCTTACCGGCCGCCAGCAGCCCAAGAACGCAGAGGAGCCGCCGCGCCATAGCTGCCGAACCCGCCTGCAATGCGACGGCGCCGCTGCCCCCCCGCCCCTCTAATAAGGGCTGCGCCGGCCGCCACTGCGCACGCGCGCCCCGCCGCCCCGCCCCTCTGCTGCGCAGGCGCGGGGAGCGGGCGCGGGTCTCCCCGCCCCCCCCCCGTCTCGCGGGGGCGGGGCGCGAAATGGTGGTGACGCGTCTCCGAAGCCGGAGCCGTGGTTCCCCAGACTGCCCCGGGGAGACGGGGCGAGCCCCCGCCGCTTCAAACGGCCCTGCCTGCCCCGCAGGCCTCAGGGAGGCGGTTTGCGCCTGGCCGCCGATGGGAGCGCCACAGGCGGGGGGGCAGCCCCCGTCCCCATCGCTCCCCTCAAGCTGATGGTATCTGATGGAGGTGCACGGCAGCAGGGAGGAGCTTCCCACTCACGGGATTCCCATCTTATTCTCCGGACTTGAGGGGGGGGGGGGGGGGGGGGGGGGGGGGGGGGTTTTTTTTGGGCGTCGTGCGG
>WUAM01000020.1:100089-110664 GCA_024336885.1 Actenoides hombroni
GATGTTTTTCTTTGCCGTGCTTGGCAGACTCCTGCTCTGTGTTGTCCCTGGGCAGCTAGGTAGGCATCCGTGTGCTCCAAAGGAACAAGAAGTAAAAGTACAATTAAGACAACCTGAATTGAACCCCTGAACCAAATCAGCCATCTAGAACTAACTAACCCGAAGAAAATAATAATTAAAACAAAAACAAAAAACACACAACAACAACAACATAAAAACACCACAAAAAAAACCACCAACGTATTATTTCCCCAGTGTATCAACAAAATGAAGCAGCTCAGCTGAAGGCCAGCTGGGCCCTCACAGGCCAGAGCCGGGCCTCCCAGGACTTCACAATGCTGCCAGACCAGCTCCCCACTTCTTTTAATGCCACACTTGGCTTTCTGTTGCTGGAAGAAGGGTCTCAGTAAGCTCAGTAAGGTGCTTCTGGAGAACTTTGATTGGACATTCCCTGCAGTCTCGCTGTAACTCACCAAGGCTCAGCTCAAGTGCTCACCATCTGTGAGGCTTCCCCTGCCCAGTTCCTTGAGGATCTTCCAAGTACTGCCTTCATCCAAGGGCATACATGGTTACTACCATGTTAGGTCCCTACCTACAAGTTCCATTTTTGAAGAACCAGACTTGACAACACTTAAAGTTTACTTGCAGTTTAAAGGCCAGGGGGAAGTGAGTCTGTTCTGTTTCACTTTGCCAGTCCATATTCAAACAGGGTAACGCACATCTCTTCTTAGGAGGATCTTTTTAAAGTTACAATCCAAGCTAAGAAGCTGCTGTGGGAGCCTTATCTCACTCTTTGCAAGAAACAGCAGGAGAGCTTAATGCTTACACAGGGTCTTTGCCCCCTGACAGTCAGCACAGCTTCATTTGGAGCCTCCCGAGCCTCTGCTATCCCCACCATCAGGAACCAGGGCTCTTAGGTAATTCCCAGACTGGAGCCAGATGCACCCAGGCTGACTCGATGAGGCAGAAAGCCACCCTCAGCAGCAATTTTGGCCAGACTAAACAAACAACCTTTACTCTGGTGCTAAAGCCACCTTGTCTATGCAGGGCTCAGCATGCCTTTCTTATCTCAGGAGTGCACACAAAGTGTTGACAAGGCACCTTGACTTTCTAACCAGCACCCAGCTACTAGCTTAGGAACACCAGAAAAAAATAAATACCCGGTCTTGTGAAAAATATTTAAAAGGGGGGTTAAATAAGACTGTCTGGAACAAGAGGGCTATTTCAGCAGGCAGAGTGTTTTTCTGCTGGGAACTGAAGGACATAGGTAAGGAAGGACTAGCATCAAGCTATCAACTGTCACCCATCTTCTGTTCTCATTTCAGGCACCAAGACCGCTTGCACTAGCACAAGTTTCCTTGGAGCTTCGCCAATTCCAGTTGAATGAGGGACTTTTTTTCCTCTCAAGTACAGAGTACGTAATACTTGGACAGCAGTTTCCTGACAAATTGTCACCATGATATAACTTTCCTTGTTTAACCATACTGCTGCTAGTTTTCTCACTTAAAAGTGGGATCGAAAACAATAAAATGGCATCAAGAGTTTAAGAGCACTGCCTGCCATCAATGATGGGACTGTTTGCAACAGTAGGAAACCCAAAGGGCAGCTCAGCCTGTTCAGCTCAGAGATGTGAGGACCAACTGCATGAAGAGATGTCATACCAAGGATGTGAGCTGCAGCAGTCTCCCATCTGCCTACCACCTTCCGCTTTTGCTGAGCTTCTGCTCAGATTTAGGGTTTTTCTGAAGATAAACCTCCTAGACAAAGTCTCAGATGAGGCTTCTTGGGAAGGACTGTGGCTTGTTGGTAGTCACATAGAGCCGAGTCATTTTATTCAGCTCTCTCTGGGACAAAAGGGGGCCTTCCCAGCCTAAACTTGATTTTTAGCCCCATTTTCTGGGAAGAACGAGCTCTACATAGAGAGAGTAAGTAGGAAGAGCCCATCCTCCCTCAGACTGGAAAGCTGCAGCCCAGCGAGGGGCTCTCCTGCAGCAAAACACATGACTCACTTTCCAGGGGCTGGCATCCAGGAGCGCTGCCTCCCCTACCAACCAGTTGGACCGGGCTGGCACCAGAGCCCGGCCGGCTCCAGAAAGCCTGGTGCTCGTTTTGTCGTGCCTACAGCACAGAAATTCCTTCTGCCGTTGCCTCGCCCTCCTCGCACCCAGTTCCCCACTTGCTTCGCGCGAGCAGCGCAGGTGAGGCATCTCGGTTTGGCAATCTCAGGAGGCCAGCCAGAGGCCCCTGCAGGCTCTGGTTTTGCAGCCTACATGCTGCAGCCAGCTCTGCGGGGTAAGTGCTTTCACTGAGGAAAAAAAATAGTTTAAAAGAAGTAAATGGAGACATTTTCTGCAGCAGCCTAGCTTTTGGACCCTTTTGCATTGCTACTCAGACTGCAGCAAGCTGCCGGAGAGGAAACAAAGCCAACCACAAATTGCAGCCTGGCAGCCTTGGGAAGAGCCTTGGACACTTTTGAAGCTTGTTCCAGCCCAAGCAGGAGCAGCCTCCCTGTGACTCACTAAATGGTTTGGCCTGTGGGGTCTCGGCTGGACTAGAGACCAACTCCCCACCGCACGCCCCCTCCCTGACCACTGACAGGCTGCGTAGAAACAGCTCCCACTCTGACATACTTCTTGGAACAGGAAACATCCAAGCATTTTCCAAACGGGAAGGCGATGCTGCCTGGATGGCATCCTGGGGCAAAGCAGCAGCTTGACAGCGCCAGGAATGGACAGGGCAGGTGGGACAGCAGCATGCCCCTCTCTTCCTGCCACTGTTGCTCATCAGCCCCTGTGCTGGGCTTGTTCAGCTCCCTCACACAGAAAAACAAAACAAAAAACACCACCACAAACAAAGCAAACGAACAGAAACACCAAACCCTGACCCACAGAAGCAGAGGGTTCTTTACTGGATTAGTGGCCTGAATTAGCCCAGGATGCAGAGAGCACCACACAATGAGCCAGCTGGGCCATGGGAGCAGCAACCCTACACTCCTCCAGCCTCTCAGCCCCTCACATCAGCACAAGCAGCCACACGCCGTGCCCAGCCCAGCGACTGATCCAGCTTTAGGAGTGATCCATTCCTCTCACCAAGCAGTGTTTCACCTGGACCCAGTTCACTGTGGCAGCACAGGGTGAAAGCTGCTGAGGACCATCGCCTTTTGGCAGCTATTCCGCATCAGAGCACTCAGTTCACACTGACACGATCACGGGCCACATTCCTTCCCGCATTCAGCTTGGCCACAATTTAATTATGAAAAGGTTTCACATCAAGTGCACTGGATTTTCCACGCAAATCATAATAGAAAGCCTCCAATCGCTGCAGTTAATTCTCACTTCAGTATTTCCTTTGTCAGCTGTCACAGGTTTTACATTTTAGTTACAAGGTACATTTTGTTTCAAGGTTTTCTCAGCATTTTAGGTACTACTTACTGGGATTAGACGCCTGTTCCAAGGCAGACCATATTCCAGGACAACTGTTGCTTCAAGCCAAGTAGATCAACACAAAGAGAGTCAGCAGCCATAAATGTTTTGCCCTCGTGAACCAGGATTTCTGACCAGCATTAGCAAGCCCTGGAACAACAGAGTCACCATAAAAGCAGGTGATTCCTCCTAAATACAGGAGAATCAACAGTGCTGCATTGCCTCGTAAAGCCCATGCTTTAAAAGATAAACACAAAGATGCAGAATCCTGCTCCTGCTCTCATTGTGTCATCTCTTCAGGGTTGTGAGCAGTAAAAAAAAAAAAAAAGCAGCCAGACAAACCTCTGCAGCAACCTTTGAAGGAAACAGAGCTTGCTTTTTATAGATGGAAAGGAGAATAAAGTCATAGGCTTTTCTGTAAATCCTACATCACCCTCAAAAAACCAAAACAAAACCCAATCCAAACATAAGAAATCTACATCTAGGTTAGCCAGGAAGATGAAAAATTGATTTAAAAATAAATATCAGAAATCCCAAGAAAATAAAATCTGGCCAAGCAAGAAATAAGGAGGGTTTCGGGACACCTTTGGTTCCCATTCATGCTACAACAGAGAAAAAGCTCCCCAGCAGCCCCCAGGAAGTGCTACCCCTTTTCTTTCCTAGCTTTCTGTAAAGATTCAAAGCAAATGACTCGGGCTGCTTACTGGGACCTGAGGTTGTCTCCAGTGAGAGAAGCAGGCTCGATGCTTTTTAGGATTTCTGCAGTAAAAGGGACGGATGAACAGAAGAGTGTCCTTACCCCTTCCTGCCTATCACTGCTCTCCCTCCCTCAGTCATGTTGTACTGTTGCGTTAAAGCTCATCACTGGTTTTTAGAGCAGCCAGGTCTTTGCAGGCTCATCTATCCATCAAAAGAGCCAATTTCCAGAAAGTGCTTTTAGTGCATTGCCTCTATCAAAAAAAAAAAAAGCCAACAAAAAATAAAACCAACAAAACCAAACCCCCCGAACCTTTTAAAAACCAGCCCAGCCCATTCCTAAGAGCTTGCCCCTCTCAAAGGATGGCCCTGCCACACTATGCAACTTTTCAGCTTGGGTCTTCAAAGCCTAAGGGGTAAAATATTACCACACCCAGCCCTGGCTGACACCTACAGAATCACAGAACAGTAGGGGTTTGAAGGGACCTCTGGAGATCATCTATCTCATCCAACCTCCCTGCTCCAGCAGGGTCACCTAGAGCAGGGGGCCCAGGATCACATTGTGCAGGTGGGTTCAGAATCTCTCAGAAAAGGAGACTCCACAGCCTCTCTGGGCAACCTGGGACAGGCTCTGGCACCTTCACGGGAAAGAAATTTTTCCTCATGAAAAAACCCAGGAGGTTCAGATGGAAACCTCCTGGGTTTCAGTTTGTGCCCATTGCCCTTTGGCCTGTTGCTGGGCACCACTGAAAAGAGTCCGGCCCCAGCCTCTTGACTCCCATCTTTTAGATCTTGATCAGCATTGATCAAATCCTCTCTTGGTCTTCTCTTCTCCAGGCTAAACAGCCCCAGGGCTCTCAGCCTTTCCTCAGCACAGAGATGCTCCAGTCCCCTCAGCACATTTGTAGCTTCTGCTGGACTCTCTCGAACTGGGGACCCCAGAACTAAACACAACACTCCACCTGTGGCCTCACTAGAGCAGAGTAGAGGGGGAGGAGAACCTCCCTTGACCTGCTGGCCACACTCTTCTGAATGCACCCCCTTGCACATACCGTGGCAGGCTGCTGGGGGATCAGTAGTGTGGTGTTGGGGCATGCAACCAAAGAACTGCTGCTTTGTTAGCTTCCCAGAGGAGGCTCTTGCAGGGAGTTTTGCAACCCAGGGAGTTTTCTCACCCCAGAGAGCACACTGCCAAGCGAGGCATGCACTTGCCAAAGCCAATACCGAATGGGGCAGCCAGGCCTAGCTGTTAACTGGGATGGGGATAGCAAGTACACGGGTGGGGACCCTGTGTGCATAGGGTCTCTCTTTCACTGCCATTCTTCATGTGGAGAATATCTTCACAGAGCCCTTGGACAGAGCAAATGTTACTGCCACATGGCTCTGTCCTCAGGGAACAGAGCTGAGCATTGCTCAGATGTCACAGCAAAGACTGATATTCCTCTTTTCATGCATTCGCTCCACAGCAAAAGCCAACACATTCCCCATCC
The DNA here is from genome assembly GCA_024336885.1 of Actenoides hombroni. Taxonomy (NCBI): domain Eukaryota; kingdom Metazoa; phylum Chordata; class Aves; order Coraciiformes; family Alcedinidae; genus Actenoides; species Actenoides hombroni. The sequence continues at coordinate 105,698 of WUAM01000020.1, forward strand.
TCATCATCTACCTCCTTGTCCTCCTCCTTTACCTGCCCGTTGCCTTCAGACTTGTCTCAACACAGGACCAGCAGCTCCAAATGCCACCACCTTGCTTTTAGCAGTGCCAGCCAGAAATGGGCAAAACTTGCCTGCCAACCCCTCAGAAAAGCTTTTACAAAATAAAGGACCAAAAAAGGGTCCTTTTAATTGCTTTCTGCGTTGCAGGATTTCAAGAATTACACTTAGAAGCTCTAAGGTCTTTCCAAGCAGTGCAGACCATTTCAATCCAGCCCTTTCACAGCAGATGGAAAATCTCCTTTGACTCAGTTCAACTCACATGGAAGTGATTAGATAATCACGGGACTCCAGGAGCCATAGCTTTAAGAAAAAGCACAAAGTATTCTAGACTTTGCAGAAAAAAGTATGTAAGTTGGCATGGAACAAAAAACTACAAGGGCTCCTTGTAAGGAATGCACCCACGCCCCAGACTTTCTTCCTCCACTGCTGAAATACTTGCTTTCTCTTCCCTCACTATCTAAAGCAAAAGGAAAGACACAGATGGGAACTTATTATTTGGGGAAGAAGGTACAAACCAGAAGATTCTAGGCTGCAAGTAACAGGCCAAGTAAGCTGTCCTCAAAAATTTGGATGAGCAAACAGGGTGTTGGCTGGTGCATAGGGAAAGGAGTGGGAGTAGATGGGGAGGTCATATAGTCTGAGATCTTAATAAACGGCCCCAGAAGGCAAGCAGGGATCACACAGGGGGGATCACATCCCTTCTTTCTAGATCACAGATTTAGGAGGTATCAGGCAGCACCTCTTCACACGTGACCTCACCTCACCTCAGCTCTGTGGTCGAGGACATTGAAGCCAGACAGTGGATTCTAACTAAGGCTGCAACAGCATCTGACCGCTGGTCAAAACTGGCACAAGTTTGGATTAATCAAAGTCACGAGAGCACAGCAGGGAAGTGGCGGGTCCAGCTACTGTGGCTTCCACCACAAGGGCTTTCATCATCATCCTAAAGTCACCAGTGGCACAAAAACCACATGCAGAGTCACGGGCATCTGAATAGTTGTATTCTGCCTTCTCTTTGTACAAGACTAAAAATACAGTTAGAGACTCAATTTCCCTCTTCAATTGTCCCAGCTAAGTCTGAGATGTAAATGGTTGGGAACAAGCTGCCCACTGCAGCATTCATCCCTTGCTTGCTCCGAGTCCAACAGAGAGATTCCATGTCAAACTTCCTTTCTTCAGTTTCACAGAGCAAAAGCATGCTTCATACCACTTAAAAAAGCCAGACACAATTCAATACCTTTGGGTTGCACAGGAGAATTCAGCAGCACCTTTCCCTGATAGCAACCTCCCCTTCTGTGCCCTTCCCACCATTCATTCACCCCATAGCAGCTAGGGAAACATTTCAGCATCTCCTCAGAACATCTAACACAGAGCAATAGAGATCTTTTATGGATTCCATGGGCAGTCCTGTGACTAATGAAATGTTGTCAGCCTGCAGCCTGGCTTTCCCTGGCAATCACAATTTCCACAACTATCACCTAATGCATGTCTTTGAGACTTGCTCTTGAACTCTTTCCAGAGATGAACTGGTTCAATAAAGGCCTATTTTAACCCTCATCTTGTAAATCACAGACCTGAGAAAAGTCAGCACCACCTACCCACACAAGCTCAGCTACAGCCAGGAAATAGATAGATCAAAACTCACCATTCTGCTGAGCTTTGTTTGCCATGGTGAACATCAGTGGAGAAACAAACCCCTTCTTACCCTTCCCCAGAGAAGGGCAGAGAGGCATAGGAGTTCACTCTCAACCCTGGGCACTGTGATCCAGCCTGCTGCAGAACAAAAGCAGGTCTGAGCCCATAGAATAGAGAAAAATGCAAGAAACCACTCTGTAAAGAACAGCAAATAACATTCCTGGCTTAACACTCTGGGTCAAACCCACCACATGTGGAAGAACAGAGAGAAACTGACCCAGGACATCTCAGAAACCTGACACTAACCTGATGAAGAAGGGAAGGACAGAGAGACAAAAGAAGGGTCGAAAACCCCCAAACAAAACAAAGAAACAAACCCCAAAAAACCAACAACCAAACAAAAACCCACACAACTTTTCCACTTCTCTTCATCAGGCCCCACTGCAGCCCTCCTTTAAAACTTATCCAACAGCTGCTTCCCCTCAGGTTGTACTTTTTTTGTTCAGCTGCAGCTAATCTCTCTCTGTGCTCCTTCAGTTGGACAAGGTTCAGAGCCATGTTCTGTCCTTGCTAACAGATCTGCAAATGAGACCTAATTAACCCTGGGAGATTTGGAAACTGGTTTTCTATAAAAATGAGGATTATCAGGTTTGAGCTGCTCCTATTTCACAGGGAAGCTTACAAAGCAAATAGGTTTTGCTCGTACACTTGGCTTTCCTGATGCTGCCTGGGGCAATCAGAAGATATGTGGAATCTATAGTTATTTCTAGCAAAAGTGTCTGGGTTTGCCCATGACCTTTTCCTAGCTTGCTCTGAACAGCCAGCCCAAGTCTTCCTACCAGCAGGCCAATTTGTTCTCTTGCTGCACTCAAAGACCATTGTTTAGTGATGGTTGCTTCTACAGTTGTCCACAAAGAAAAGGTGATCTCCAAGGTGGACCTGGTCCTTTCCTCTCTCTGAGACCTATGGGTTTTACACCAGCAGGAAGGTCCTGCCCCATGTCACCATCTCTTGTTCCACAACACGCCCTTCAAATGAGACCCACCATGTCCAGACCTGCCAGGGTGAAGAAGCATGTCTCATCCTTGCAGGCTGCCAGGATACAGCAGTGCCATTTCCTGGAGGTCGATCTTCCAGAGGTCCAACTAAAAGGCTTGACTGACTCTATGGACATCCCAGTGAAGTCCCTGAGCTTCTAGGCAGATACTGGTTCTCTGTTCTTTATCTGCTCTGGTGTTTTTGTTTCTGCTTCTTCATTGGAAACACCCTTCCCCATCGCAAGAAAGGCTTCAAAGGTTCCCTGGTACCCCTATTGTGTGTGAAGTAGCAAGGATTTGGTTATCACCAAGCCAGACAAGGTTTCCAGGCAGAGATGTTATCTTCCTTGTGGAAGCAGACTGACAAGGCTACAGCATGATTCCTAGGGGATTGTCAGAAGCCACCGTCCACCCTTCTGCAAACAACGGCTGAGCTCTGGGGAGAATTAAAACAGACCTCCCGAAAAACCTGTCAGTCAGGCAAACTGGTAGCAGTCATGCACAAGAGCGAGCTCTGACCCTTCAGCCAGTGGCTTGAGGAATCTCGAACTGGAGCGGTGTTTCAGAATAGGATGAATGTCTGTCTGTCTGGGCAGAGCCAAACCAGGTCTCTGTGGGTCCATGGTGATGTTCAGAGTGAAAGCGTATGCCTGAACTGGTGCTGGATGGGGGTGTCCTGCTGTCTCTTACACCTTGGCCATGCGCTCCAGCCACTTCCCTGTCTAGGGACAGACTGACCGTGAATAGATCTGATCAGCTCCTGACTCAACTAGAAACTCACCCTGCAAAGGAAAAGCAATAGAAGATTCCATTTTTGGGCTCATGTTGCTGCAAGTGACACAAAAAGGAAGGGAGAAGGAACATGCGCTGAGGACAGAAAGAGAGCACAGGATGGACTCTTCCTTGCCTTACATAGGTTTAAGGGCATCATGAAATTGCAGAGCAACAGAAAAGATGAGACACAAGCAACATATATGGGCAAGGAAACAAGCTACGTCAATAAACATCACTGATGAGAGCACTCAGCTTGAGGACTCTCTTCCAGTCTAAGTTTTGTGAAAGGTTTCACCACATTTGGGAACATTTTGATAAAACCCTCTTTAGGCCATTTAAGATCATCTCATGGTGTTTCCAGTGAGGAGCAGAAAAGGACACCCCCACAGCAGAAAGCTTCCCTGGCACATGCTTTGCTGTGTGGCTGTGCCCCCATATTACACCACCAAAGAGTGTTTTCAGAGGACTTGGCAGGTAACCCGCCACGTAGCAAAGCTAAATCTTCTCCGTTTACAGCACAGGCTCCAGAGAAGCGCAGAGTCAGTTTGGTGCCACCTTTCAAATTCCATTCAAAGACCTGCTCCTCTGTGGAAACTTCCCAAGGAAAACCCAGTGGGCAACACGGCTGAATAGCTCAGGACCTGCACCCAAATACCTGAGTCACCCCTTGAGATGTCTCAGGGCTGAGTACTTCTCAGTAAAACGTGGTTGTAACTTCCTTCTTTCAGAGGGCAGCAAATGGGATGAGTCATGGTTTTGCAGATGTTTCCCTCTCCTGCTAAGGCTCAGAGTGGGTACCCAGTGCCATTTAGCACAATTTGTTCTTTTTGCAGAGGTTTCTGGGTCTGGGTCAGACTCCCAGCCGTGAGTGACGGGCAAAAGGAGCTTTATTTGGTTGATCCTAAATAGAGTTCCCTGCCTTGAATGTGTGTTGGGAGAGTGAGGTGTGCAGATGAGGACTTTTCCATAAGGGAGACAGAGATTTTTACCCAGCTGAGTACACTGCTGACAGGTACCTGACTGTGTTTCTTTCATTGCAGTGCAGCTCCAAAGCCAACAACACCGGTACCAACATGCTTGTAGTCTGCATGTGATCCCCCTTCTCTTCTCATGCACCTTTTTTCTCTGTGCTTAAAAAGCCAAACCAGCACAAGGCTTTGTGCTCACCTGGGAGAGCCGAAGTCTGACCTTGCTGGCTGTCCCTGGGATGGGGACACAAGAGGCATTCTCTACTAATGTCACTATTTCAAGGTTTACCAGACTCTCTTCTCGCCCTACAGCCCCCTGGCTCCACCGCTCTCATCGTGTCAAAGTGAATCTTTGTGTCACAGGCTTCGAAAGTGTTTGCAGTGATTAAAAATAAGCTAACTTCTTTAGTTTGCCCTCCGCCGTTTTAGAGAAGCAGAACTGAAAAAGGAACAGAAAACACAGAGCAGGGTCATTTGAAGCTCTTGCACAGGT
>WUAM01000020.1:110764-121557 GCA_024336885.1 Actenoides hombroni
GAAGGAAAAAATTAGATTTTCACCTTCTAGGTTGTTGAGACGAATGGAATTCAAAATAGAGAAGGATGGATAGAGGTCAGCCAAAAGCACTTCAGCTGTGAATGCTGACCTTCCCAGCAAGCTTCAACCCTAATTATGTCCCCTTGTTTTAAGCATACTTGCTGGGGCAGGAAAGAAAAAATCAATCAACTGAAAATATCTCTGGGGAGCTCAAATGATGGGGTTTTCTGGGGCTGCACAAGCCAGTTTGTCCACAAAGATCAGCTAGGAAAACAAACATGAGAAAGCAGATATCACCAGAGATACTGGGTGGAAACTGTCCAAGTTTCAGTTTGGCCTGGACAGCAGCGACTCCTTCCTCGGGTCATTTGCTGAGCAGAGCATGGCTTGAACAGCTGCCCGTGGGAAAGCACAGTCATGCTGGCCAGCAAGCATGGTGCTGCTCTTTCACAGAATCATAGAATCGCTTTGGTTGGAAGAGAACTTCAAGATCATTGAGTCCAAATACTAACTCATCACTGCCAGGTCACCACTAAACCATGTCCCTCAGCACCACATCTACTCGGGTTTGAAACCCCTCCAGGGATGGGGACTCCACCACTGCCCTGGGCAGCCTGGGCCAGGCCTTGGCAACCCTTGCAGGGAAGACATTTGTCTTCATGTCCAACCTAAACCTCCCCTAGCACAATTTAAGGCCATTTCCTCTTGTACTATCACCTGGCTCCAACTTCTTTTCAGGGCATTGTCAAGAGCAAGAAGGTCTCCCCTGAGCCTCCTTTTCTCCAGGCTGTACAACCCCAGTTCCCTCAGCTGGTCCTCATAAGACTTTCCCTTGCAGAGACCTCAGTCTGCTGCCCTTGCAGCAATATTTAGTTTCTTTAGTGATGCCAGGCCCAGATATTGTTGCTGAGCCAGGACAAGCCTCCAGCAAATGCTCCCACTTTCTGGATTGCCCTTTCCACACTCTTTGCTGCTCATCATCTCCCCCGGCCCATGGGCCCAGGGCTGAGACCTGGGCTTGCTTCCCTCTTCTACTTCATGGGTACTTGGCTTTTTCTTCTTCCATGTCAATGCCGGCAGCACCTTCCCCTTGAAAGCCAACACACCAAGGGCTGTACATCATGGTGTCAGGTCCATCACTCTGGTCTGAAATACCCTCCTCAGGGGTGGCTCTGAAAGCAAGGAGTGCCATTAGAATTAAGAGAGAGTGTCCTGGTGGCAGCAGAGGTTCCAAGAGAGAGGGGTGAAGGTGAGGGCTGGGCAAGGTGCAGGTGGGAGCCGTTGGCTTTGTGCTTCATCCAAAAAAAGGAGGAACTGATAAAGCAGATGTGGGCTCTGGTCATACTCACCTTCCCCCGACAGCCTGAGGGACCAGCGGCCACGGGCCTCTCCGCACACGACGGCACCCGGGATGGGGACCCCTTAAACTAAGGCCGGCTCTGAGGCAGCCCCCGCTCCCAGTAAGGGCTGCAGACTGGGGAGACTGGGCACCAGTTTGCAGAGGAAAGAGACGAGAGGACGGCCTGCGGACGCCAGGGGGCGCCAGGAGCCCGCCGAGGGAGAGGGCAGCGGGGGGGAGCAGCGGGAGAGAGCAGCGGGCAGCGGGAGAGAGCAGCAGGCAGAGGGCAGCGGGCAGCGGGAGAGAGCAGCGGGAGCGGGCAGTAGGCAGAGGGCAGCAGGAGCAGGCAGCGGGTAGCAGGCAGCATGCAGTGGGAGAGGGCAGCAGGCAGTAGAAGTGGGAACCAGGCAATGGGCAACAGGCAAATGGGCAACAGGCAAATGGAAATGGGCAGGGACAGTGGGCAACCAGCATCAAAAATGGGCAGCATGAGCAGGCAAAGGACAGCAGACAGTGGGAGCAGGCACTCAGAGAGGGCAGCAGGAGCGTGCAACAGGCAGTGGACAAAGGGAGTGGGCAACGGTCAATGGGAGCAGGAAGCAGGAGTGGGCAGTGGAAGCAGGCAGCAGCAGTGGACAGCCATTAATGGCATCCACTTTATCTGAAAGATGATTTAAAGGACTTAGTTTCAAATTTTACTTTTTTTTTTTATAGTCATTGGCATGGCACCGATCAGCAGCAAGGGAGAAGGTGAAACAACCCATTTATAGTTACATGGCGAGAGGCTTCCCAATAGATGGGTTTGGTTTTTAATTATTGAAAGATATTTAAAAAGGAGCTGGGATTCAACTGATGGTTGTGCATTCCAGTAAGTGGGCTCGCCTTGGCACAGAGGGTGAAAACGCCCTGGTGAACTTTACATGGGAAGGTCATCTAAGAGGAAGAGCTCAAGGAGAGGCGGATCCCCCAGATGAAAAATGGCCTCTGGCCCTTGGAAGAAAATCAAGTTTTCACATTGATGCCTTCTTCCTGTCATCCCACAGACAGTCATCCAAACTGGCATTTAAGGACCTGAAAGCACCTTGGAAAGATCAGGTCTAGGTCATGGGTAGGGACGCTGGAAAACTCTTCAGCTGTAGCAGGGCATCACCTGCTTTTCCCTCAGTATACAGGTAGTGCTCTGGGATAGCTGTGCATGCACCCACACTGCTCCCAGCTCCGGAGGTGACACACGCACACCATGGCACTGAGATGAAACTTCTCCCTTTTCAGCGGTGGATCTTGGTTGGCCAGTTCGTGCTCTGTGCTAGGACCCACGCTGTGGGTTTTAGTTTGGTGTGACTTTAGGTTCCCCATCCCTTTTGCTAGAGGAAATATAGGGCTAGAGGAGGCACAGACCTTCTTCTGATGTGGGTCCTCATTCCTTAGGCCAGTTCGTGCAGCCGTTGGAGGTCTTCATCCCAGCCCCATCCAGGTGCAGGTCCCATCAGCAGGTGCCCTGCTGTCCCCGGAGGGGGTGGAAATCCTGCCATTTGCAGGTGCCCATCCCCTGAAACCACAGCAGCCAAGTCCCTTTGGCCACTGGAGAACATTGTTTTCCTGGGCTGTATTTGCAAAAGGAAATAGGGGTGCTTGTGACTCTTGTTTTGCAGCTGGCAGGTCATCCCCCTGCCACACACCATCACCTCTCTGAGGAACATGCCGAAAAGCAGCTTGCTGCAGCCATGAAAAGCAGAAGGAAGGCTGTTGATAGGTTTCCAGCTTTCTGGGGAGCAAGAAATAAATCCAAAATGAGTCCCTGCAGATGCAGCCTTGAAACAAAGCCATGGCACCTTCTCCATCTCATAATCTCAGACAACAGGCATCCTTCTGCTGCCTCTTGTTTCCAAGCCACATCATGACCTCCTGGGAAATAAAATCCTGAAGTGCTTCCAGGGGAAGCAGCAAAGCACAGGAGAAATGAGTTTCCCTTACACTGCAGCTTCCAGACGGTTCCCAGGTGCCCTGTCACCGTGTCCTGCTGCCAGATGCCACCGGACAGTGCTTGAAGGGACATAGGGACAGAATTTGGTGACACATAACCCACAGGCAGATTTCTAGCCAGACGCTGCCCTGGTTGTAACAGAGCAATGACCAACGGAGGCGTTTTTAAATCAGAGCCTGACCTGGTCACCACCACATCATCAGCTTGGACCAAGGGTGGAAAATGAGCGTCAGATGCCTTTATTCCCCGAAATGCCAGAGCATCCTCGTTGCTATAGCGACACATCCCCCCCCTTTCCTTGCTCCTGATGTCATTCTGGGGACCACTTGCCTCCCTCCTCCCACACACAGGAGTGTGCATGTGTGTAATGCACACACATGTGCATTACAGGGAGCCAGGAGAACAGTCCCTGTTATCCCTGGGGCAAGAGGAGCGGGTGATGAAGGGAATGTGATCCCACAGCTAGCAAAGGGCAGAGGAAACACAAGCCCCTGCCTCCCCCATGACCTCCCTCAGCAAATTGCAGGGAGGAGAAGGCACTTTGTCCTCCCTTGTGCCAGCTTTACTTATTGATGAAGCAGGAAGGTGATCTCCATCTGGAGCTCTGCAGGTCTGTGCAGAGCAGGCAGGGAGCTCACCCCTGGCTCAGGCTGGTGGGCTTCAGCCCAGACTGCACCCCACACTGCAGATGCTTGAGGAAGGGTCCCTCCTCCACTCCTGCAGCCACCCCAGGGCCACCCAGAAAAGCATCCTACAAAGGCAGCAACACCCCGCTACCATGGGTGTCCCACTCCTCACCAGCCTCTTCTTGTCCTCATCTTGAAATTATTTGCATATTAGGGATGTACTTTTACCAAGATCTCCTGTGCCCACAAATTCCCTGTTTCAAACGAACTAACAAGCGAGGAGCTTGTAAATGCTCTGCCATGTTTTGAAACCCCACGAAATTCCTGTGGTGCACAAGCAGCCAGACATATCAGCTCTTTTTGACATGATTAACCTGACAGCCTACACAGGCCCAATCCTGCAAGCCCTGGTTTTGCCTCATTTAGGCAGCGTTTCCCAGACGCTGCCCTTCACCCCAGCTCCATCAGTGATGCTGCGGGGGGCCAGAGCCTCAGCAGGGTGTAACTGGAGTTACTGTGCCTGTCTGCAGCCAGATCGAAGAGTTCCTGCCTGCAGGATGCCCACTAAAACCAGAAAAAACAGAATCACAGAATCGCTTTGGTTGGAAGAGATCATTGAATCCAGGTGTTAATCCAGCACTGCCAGGTCACCACTAAACCATGTCCCTCAGCACCACATCTACGTGGCTTTGAAACCCCTCCAGGGATGGGGACTCCACTACTTCCTTGGGCAGCCTGGGACAGGCCTTGACAGCCCTTTTGGGGAATAATTTTTTTCTCACGTCCAACCTAAAACTCCCCTGATGCACCACTTGAGGCTGTTTCCTCTTGTCCTATCACTTGTTACTTGGGAAGAGAGACCAGCCTCACCTGACTCCAACCTCTTTTCAGGCAGTTGTAGATGTGTGCTCTAGACCCTTCACCAGCTTTATCCTCCTTTGGACATGCTCACCTCAATGTACTCCTTGGAGTGAGGAGCAAGGATTGAGGGGGCATATGGATGGAAGGACGTATGGACAGATGGAGGCTCTACCTTAAACACCAACCCCAGGCTTTCCTGCCTTGATGTTCGCATACAAACTGTGCCACCAGCCCCATGCGCCTCCAAGCAACACTGGGCAAGTCCACAACATTCCTGTGTTAATATACATCCCTACATATACACGAATACACACGCATATATATATACATATATATATGTTCACACACCCACGCTGTGTCTGCAAGTGCAGTGCTGGCACTGTGCGCATAAACCCACACCCATTACCTTCACTAATAGGAAGCCACTAACGATCTGTGCAGGTCATTGCACACGAATGCCAAGAAAACCTGCATTTTTTTGCCTATGCCACGTGTGTAGCAGCAAAACTATGCCAGGAATGCAAAAGAAGGCTGAAACTTTTTGTGGTGACTAGTTTTTCGGATCTCTCTCTGCCTGCAAAAGCCAGATGTCTTTCAGCTCCTCGGCATCTAACATTGTAGAGTTCTGAGGGAGCTGTATGAATTTCTGCACACAAGCCAGAATAGCTAGCTTGATACGATTTAATGCTTTAGACCTAAGCCTGTCCACTGGGGACAGTGACAGCCAGTGACTCCCAAAGCTCCTGGTCTGCTTCCAGTAAGATGCTCTCACTCCCTGCCCTGCCAGGGCACACAGGCAAATGCTCACCAGCACGGCACACCACAGTTTATGCCCATCACATAGGGCAAACCCACTCACAACTCCCACAATGGAGTTTGGTAATTCAGGCAGAAAGGTGCTGACCCTCGATCTAGTTTTGGCTGGGGATAAGGAGAAAGACCACACCTGCAAGGTGGTCATGGAGAAGATGGAGCAAGGTTCTTCACATGGTGGATGGGAAATTGCTGGGAGAGGAGAGGGTCACAGCAGATAGAACATTTTCCCCACAGGGACAGCCTGGCAGTGAGCAGGTTGCCTGGGGAGGTTGTGCCGGCTCCATCCTTGGAGGTTTGCAGGATAAAGCTCTGATCACCCTGGTGCGACCCCGCTTTGGGCAAGAGGCTGGACAGGAGCCTGCAGCACATATTGCCCCACGGTGCCCAGGCGGGGACTCAACTTGGCCCTGCTGGGATAATTTCGCGGGGTGTCTGTGCGCTCCGACTCCCCAGTTTCCCTCCTCCCAGCGCCCAGGCGGCCCCTTCCAGCTCGGGGCCATTCCAGGGACGGGGCTGGGGCCGGCAACTCCCGGTTTCCAGCCCCGGTGTGTCGGGGAGGTGGTCGGCAAGCAGCGGGCGGGCAAGCAGCGGGCGGGCAAGCAGCGGGGAGGCTGGTCTGGGGACCCTGCCCGGCTCCGCCCCAGGACCCGCGTCCAGGCGCCGGGACCGCTCCCCCTGCCACCGCCCCGGGAGGGAGGAAGGAAGGAAGGAAGGAGGGAAGGAGGGAGGGAGGGAGGGAAGGAGGGAGGGAAGGAGAGAAGGAGGGAGGGAGGATGACAGCGCCGTGAAGAAAAGCAAGGGACCCCCTGCCTTCCCTCCTCCCGCACGGCAGGACCAGGCGGAGCTCGCCCCGCGGAGCGGCCGCCGCCGGGTAGGTGCAGCGGGGACCGGGAGCGACGGGGCCGGGAGCGGAGCGCAACCGGCAGCGATGGGCAGCGTGAGCCCCGGGCCGCCCCGGGGCGAGGCGGGGGGATGGCGGCGGGGGTCGGGCCTTTTTCTCCCAGCGCGGAGGGGAGTTGCGGGAAGTTGGGCGGGCGAGGAGGGGCCACCGCCTCGACCCCTTCCCCACCCCGCCCCGGGGCATGGGGAGCGGGGCCGGGCCCGGGGCGGCAGAGCTCGGGGAGGCCGGTGGCTCGGCGGCCGCATCCCCCTCGCACCCGGCCGGCCCCGGGCTCCGCCGGTCCCTTTGTGCTCCCTCCGGCCTCGGCCGCTCCTTTGTCTCCGTGCGGGGCCCCCCGCCGCCCGGTCCCGCAGCGGGGCAGCGCCGGCGGTGCCTCCCCAGCGGCGGGGCGGTCGGATCCCAACACCCTGCCTTGCGAGGGAAAGTCCTCTGGGCACAGGACCGCCCGACCAGCTCGCTCCGTTGCTTTCTTTCGGGGGAAGGGGAAAAAAAAAAAAAAAAAAAAGAGGAAGAAAATAAGACATGAAATCGGGGTGAGCTCTCCAGCTGCGATGCTGAGCTTCCGCCCGGAGTGAAGCGCGTCTGGATAGAGAAAAGGGGACTTTTTCACAACCGTCCCAGAGTTGCATCATCCGGCTGGCCATCCCCTGCCAGGGAACACTGGAAAGTTGTCCTCACCCTTTCTCCTCCTGCCTCGGGGCTGCTCGGGCACCCTGGGGCATCCCGGCCCTCGGCCAGCTCCTGGCCCCCAGCACACAGCAGCTTTTCTGCCGGAGCTGGGCCTCCGGCCCCCCAACAACCCCCAGCACCCAGACGGGACCTGTCTGCCATGAGGTTGCCTTGGTGGGGAAAGGGCTGCCCGGGCAGAGCCGCTGCTCAGCGCCTGTGAGGATTTCAGCAGCAGCTTCCCAGGCGCGGCTGGGGGAGCTGTGTGCACCCTGCCACCTCTGTGCCACTGGACCCGAGGCTGGCTTCAGTCCCCGGGGAAAAGCGTCTCCTTTTCCATGGTCAACGATTTACAACACCACACCAGGACAGGGATTTTAATCCTCAATTTTCCCACGTCTACTGAATTGCTTCAGCATAGGGCATGCTTTCACAGCCATGGTCTCCCTGCGCTGTCAGGACCTGGGCATGGTCTGCAGTTTTCCAAGGACAACAGAGATTCCCTATTCCTTCAGGGGACTTCTCTCACCACCAGTCCCTCCTGGAGGTCCCTGAAGGGCTACAGATGCCTGTCTTGGGGTGAAAGGGAAGTGGAGCAGGACTCAGAGCAAGCAGTGTCCTTGTTTTTGGGGGTAGGTTTGGTGGAGGAGCTTCCAGGCTAGCATGGAGTTGTGTGGAGGAGGAACGCAGGGCAGTGGGAGGGACCAGAGGCTCTGCACCCCAGATAAAGAGCTCATTGAGACAGGGACGGGCATTTGCGATTCCCAGCGTGGCTGGGGGGCAATGACACGTGCAGCGGCCAGCACTGTGCCACCAGCGCTGGGCAAATGAGGCCGGCCAGTCCTCTCACCTATCTTGCTGGTCTGCTCTCCAGCCCCCCTCACTGTCTGGCAGGTTGGCGTGTTTGGTCTCACACCTTTGCTGCAGGTGATGCTGCAAAACCCACACTACCAGCATCCATGATTTCCAGCAAGTTGGTTTCAAGGTTGTAGGCTTAGCAGCAAGCTCAGCTCCCTCCCACTGTCTCCTGGTCCAGATCAAACCAGGGCAATGCAGCCTGGCATGCCTGCAGATGTGCAATTTTACCTCCATGCCCCACACTGATGTCTTTGAAAGCCCCATTGCGTCCATCAGGGTGGCAGCAGCAGCTCTCCTCTCTACTAGGTCAGGAGAAAACATTTCTCTTTGAATGCCACTCAAGGTGAGGGCAAGCAAAGACCACTCCATCCTGGCCACAAAGCCTAGGATGGTCTTGTCACTGGCGTTACTGTGCCTGCCACCAGCCTCTAAATCCCTTCTGGGCAGAGCTTTTTGGGATGCAAGGGGCAAGGACAGCTCACCTGGGTCATCCCAGAGCCCCATGTTCCTCCTTGGGGGGATAATAAATAGTAGACAAAAGACAACCTCATGCACCTGGAGTTTGAAAGCACATTAAATGAAAAACAAGTTGTTGACGTGGTGCTTGTTTGTACCAACACCCGCTGCTGCTGCTGCTCCCAAGTATAACCTCCCATCCTTGCCCTCACCTGCATGCTTCAGCCCCTGGGGGTGGCTTTGCCTGGAGTGCCCAGTTAAGAGGAGAGCAGAGGACCAAGCCAAGATGAGTTAAAGGACTGAGCAGCAGAGCCAGGAAGGGAATGGGGAGGAAAAACAAGCATGGCCCCTGCGTTAACTGGAGGGACTGAACACTTGGAGGAGCAAACGCCAGGCCATGTCCCCGGAGAGCTGCGCAAGCCGGGGGGACAGTGCCTCTGCCCTTCCTGTCCTCCCTGGGAACACGGCCTCTGCTCTGGGGTTTCTCTGTGCCACAGTGGGATGGGCTGGGGCTGCCACAGGCACCAGTGCCCTGTCCCTGCCTGAGCCAGGAGGACTCTGTGTTCCCAGGTTTCTCCTCCAGTGGGCAGTTTCCAGGCTTGAATTTGAAGAGGCTTGTGGCTGTTCTAGGCAACTTCACAATGATCCTAAGAGGTGACTTTTTTTTCCCCCCCCCTCCTTTTTTTTTTTTAGCTTGTATATCCCTGTTTTTAAGCAAGAAATACTTGCCCAGACAAGCTGTGCTGGGGGGCAAACCAAAGCGGTGTTGTGCTTGTGCCATGCCTTGGAGAAGAGCCAGGGGCAGGATCGAAATTGCTGGGAGATGAAAGCAGAGAGGGAAGTATTGGTGGCACGTTTCCCAAGGCCTGCCTCAGGAGGAAGTCAGGAGCGGAAATAGTTGATAGGGTAAACACAGAGGGGCCTCAGGATGTTGTGCTCTGGGGTTTTTTCCCAGGTTGCAGACGAAGAGGAGATAAGTGCCCGCCCGTGCACCTTATCTCTTTGTTCCAACCCTGTGTTTTGCTGGCTCCCATTGTTGCTGTTAATCTGATGAAGCAAAGCGTTGAGCAGGGAAGCACTCCAGGGGCAGGGATGGCTGGGGATGGACAGGTGGCTGGATGGACAGAGGAATCTCAGGCGGAGAGGGACCTTGCAAGTAGGTGCTTTGCCATCACTCTTTCTCCGGAGCAGAGCTCAGTTGCTGCCTGTTGAGTCACTGGAGGAAAATGTGACTTCATCCAGTCGCACCTCCAGCTGGCTTCCACCACCAGCCCACAGGCGTCTTTCCTTTCCTGGATCCCACCCAGTAGGTGTTCGGGGCAGCTGGAGGAGGGGGATGAGAGCCTCAAGGCTTCATGAAAGACCTTCCCTTTCCCAACAATTCATCTGAAAACCCCAGCTTCACTCTCCCAGTCAGAAATGCCCTGCAGAAGGGTGACAAGAGCATCCCTTCCCTCCTTCCTCTCACCACAGGGCCTTGCCCTGAGGCTACACTGCTTCTTCTCACCCCACCTACACCACCAATGGGAGCATCCATCCAATGAGCTGACTTGCTGCACTATACTGGAATGATTTGACACCCCTGTTACTGTCTGAGTCCTTCCGTCTTGCTGTGGCAGGGTTAAGTTGACTTGCTAATAGCAGCGGATATTCACCCATGCAGCTTTGCATGGCAACAAACTCCCCCCCACACCCTCCGAAAGAAAAAGCCCCTTTACTGGCATTGACTCAGATGGGAAATCTGCAAAGCCTTTTTATCAGCTCGACAGTGGGAATTGTTGCTGGCCCTGCAGAAATGAAAAGCATTTCCAGCCTGAGGGATAGGAAAAGGCGGGGGGGGGGGGGGGGGGGCAGCGCCCGGCAGTTTTTCCGAGCCCCACCTTCCGGGGTGTCTCGCTTTAGCACCCCCACAAATTACTCCGCCGCGCTTTGAAACGTGCGGAGTCGAGAGGAGAGCTTTGGCCGGCCGCTGCCTGCTCTTGCCAGAGATGATGTCCGTCTGTCCGTCCGTCCAGCCGCCTGCTCACACCGGTGGGTGTCCCCGGGGCAGGGGCAGCACCCCAGCAGCTCTCCTCGCACCTCCCGGCCCGGCGGAGCCCCGCTGAGCGGCCGGAGGGGAGCGCGTGGGGTGCATAGAGCCCCTCTGTTCCCACTCACAAAGGCACGCTTGTGGCTCGCTCGCTGCCCCAGCTGGGCTGCGCCTCGCGGGCCCCAGCAAGGAAGAGCTTTAGGATGCCAAGCAGCCCCGGCCAGCCTCGCTGGGTCACCCTGGGGGTCCCTCAGCCC
>WUAM01000020.1:125408-148990 GCA_024336885.1 Actenoides hombroni
AGCAGCCCTGCCGCGCTGGCTAATCGATCCTTCAGCCTGCTGGAAGAGGCACAGCCCTCCTGGGTCACGTAACAGTGGCGGGGGACGGCACGGGGGGGGGGGAAACAAGGGGCTGCGGCCGTACTCCCAACCAGTCCGGAGGAGACCTGGGGTGTTCCCGCTCCTGGAGATGCTCCTCGCTGCTGCCGGGTGGAAATCTGTAGCCCCAGGAGCCAAAGCATCCCGGCAGAGCCAACTGCAGGGTCCCGCAGAGCCCGAATTACACCGTTTCTCCAGGAACAGGGAAATGGCAAGGGTGAGAGGCAGTGGAGAAAAGAGAGGGGTTCGGCACTGGGGCCACCTCTCCAGCTCAGGGTCTGCACTGAGGAAGAGGAAGGTGAGGGAGAGCAGAGGGTTACAGCACCAAGCACCTCTGCATTGCCCCCCACCCCAGCTAGGACAAGGCAAGGAGAAGTCCCCCGTGATGCCAGCAAGGACCTGGACCTCAGAGGCCTTACCGGTTTAGTGCCTTCATACACCAGTACAGACTGGGAACTACCCCAGAGGCATGCTGGGGCAGGAGTAGCCACAGAGCCCCAGCCAGCAGTCGAACTGCGATGAAATGAGATGACTTTGTGGCTGGGTGCTCTTCAAAGTTGGTTGGGGGGGAGTGGGGTGGGGGTATGGTTTGGTGGTTTGTCTTTTTAGATTGGTTTTGGTTTGTTGTTTTTTTTTTGGTTTGAGTTTAATTTTTCCTGTGTATTTGCAATACCAGGGTCACCAGGTGGCTTTATTTATTTATTACATGAAAAAGCAGGGGGGGGAAGGCAGGCCCAAAAATGGGAGCAGCACAACACACTACAAAGAAACAGAAAGGCACCCAGAGCCAAGGTGGCAGAGGCCAGATTTTGACCAGAGACCATCACGTGCCCTGCTACAGGACCGCCCCCCCCCAGCCTCCCCAGCAGAACATGGCCGGTGCTGGGGCTGCACCCACCCCACGCAGGAGTGACCATGAACCTCAGTGCCTGATGGAAGGCGGTCAGACTTATTTAATTAAAAACAAAAATACAACAGCAGAGTCCAAACCATCTCCTGTCTCCTTGGTATTCAACTGTGTCCTGCTCTGGGCGTGGGGGGTGGGGCTGGGGAAAGAGACAGGGGAGCCCCAGAAGTGCTTGCCTGGTAGAGGCACAGGAAGTTTGGGGTTGTTTGCCACACGTAGATGTTCACCCAGCAATAGCCTGGCACTCTGCTGCTCCCTCCTATTCACATTTAATAAATTAGAATGCCTATTTTTAGCCCGCTTTGCAGCGCATCCTTTTACTCCCCACGTATTTTGGGTTACGGCAGCCACCCCAGAGAGCAGGCAGGCATTTCGGTTCAGGGAAGCGGTTGCCTCTACATCAGACTGGCTGGGGATCCCCACTGTCCCCCCAGGCACAGCCAGCAGCCCCACGGCACCTCTCCCCAGCCAGAGCTGTTGGCCAAAAGCATAAATAACTAAGTAAAATCAGGCACCGGTGGCAGCTGGCCACGGCTGGGCCCCATTTCTGCTGGCGGAGGGCGGCTGGGAGGAACGCGCCGGGGCTCCGGCGACGAGCGGCGGCTGGGCCGAGCTCACAAAAGCCGCGTTTTTGACCCAAGAGGGAGAACAGAGGCGGCATTGAGGAGCGCGGAGCCGGCCGGCGGGGAACAGCCGATGCCGGAGCTCTGGGCGGCCGCCCGTGCCGACCGAGGAGGTTTTCCGAGCGCGGCCGCCTCGGTCGCGGGGGAGCCGCATCTGGCCTCAGCATGAATTTCAGGGTGCTCAACAAGCAGACAGACAGGGAGAGGGTACAAAAGTTGGGGTTTCTTTGCACTGAGCCCTCATCATAGAACTATTTTGATTGGGAGACACCTTTAAGATTATTAAATCCAACTGTTAACCCATCACGTCCAGGTCACCACTAAACCATGCCCCTCAGCACCACATCTCCACAGCTTTGAAACCCTTCCAGGGATGGGGAACTCTCCCATTGCCCCATTCCAGCGCAGCCTGCAGGCAGTGGAGAGCTGCCAACCCCCACCCTTGTCTCTCACGCAGCTCTCAGCATTGCGAGCGGCCCGGGGTTCGCCAAGTGAATCGGGTTTTGTTTGGAGGCTTCCCAGCGGGAAAGCGGTGGGGTCGCCGAGGTCAGCTGGATACCCCGCAGCTGCGCGCTGGGAAAAGCCCCCAGAGCTCAGCCAGCACGAGGGGGAACGCGGCCGGGGCCAGGGCAATGGTTACAGGCAATCGCCTCTCCCGTGGTTCTGCAAAAATACCCATTGGTTGGCTTTTGCCAAGCAAATAATGTTTAAATTAATTGTTGCTTTGCAAAACAGCACAGGGGTAAGTAGCTGCTCAGCTGTCAGAGCCGGGAAGGAGTCGTCAGGGGGGTTTCCAATGCTCCCTGCCCCTTCGCATCCCACCATGCACAGAGGAGCCTCAGCGCTCAGGCAAAGCAAGGGTTAGAGAGCAAGGACAGACAAAGAAAAGGAAGCATAGAGCAAGCAGCAAGGGAAGATGGAACCGGGCTGAGCCGAGGCCAGAGAAGACAGTGACAACCACTCATTCTCACCTGCACTGCCTGCACAGCTTCAGCCCCGGCTGGCTCCAGCCTGTCATATCTAGCTAACACCAGCATTTCTTCCTGGACACCATCCAGCTTCCCATCAAAAATGTCACAGGACAGAAAGAAAACATGCCCCCGACCCGTGCACATTTCCGCAAGGACTAATTGGTCCCATTAAGCCCGCACAGCCATGACTCCCGCACGGTGCCAGATACATTGGGAAACTACAAGGGACACACGGCTCCTTTCAAGACCAAAGCTGCTGAATTCGCTCTGTGCCAACTGGGGGGGGGGGCAGCTTCATCCCCCCAGGCAAGGCACCTCCTGCTCACCCTGCCCCAGCCACTACCAGGATCCCTCCCTGTTGGAGGAAAGGCGCACATCTGAGGAGAAAAAGCACACGCTACAAAAAGCCACAGCAAAAGGCAAAACCTTAGGGCAAGGACTTACCTGCGTTCAGATGGGCCTGCAGCAGGGGCCACGATGGATGCAGCCTCACCCTTCTTCCATCCACACCTATGCCAAAACACCCACATCCTCTTTTCAAGGGATTCAAGCTTTCAGAAGAAGAAAGCCCAAAAAACCCCCAAACAACCAAAACACACAAAAAACCCCCCACACATACATACACAAAACAACAAGAAAAAACAAACAAACAAACAAAAGAAACACAAAAGAAAAAGCCCCCAAGCACTCCAAAAAGGATCAATCCTGCCTTAAAACAAGCAAAGAAACATAAGAAACCCCAACTTCCAAGCCAAGTCTCCTCCCACTCTTTCTATTTGACCTGTCCTGCCTCCATCAGTGCCTGCAGCTGTGCTGCCTCTGGGCACATCCACCCAGACTGTCACACCTGTATTCTGGGGGAAATTCAGGTGCATTGTGGTGATGCTTATTGGCACCAGGGGAGGTATTTTCTGCAAGGAGCTCAGAGCAGTAAGGGGACACATGTCCTGTGGGACAGGGCCACCAGCTGAAGGCAGCTTTTCCTCCCTGAGGTTATTGCAGGTGACATGAGATGATGTAGCACCAGTGAGAGCTTTAATACATCCTGTGTGTGCTGTTCCCCTCTAAATGGGATCTCTTAGGTTAATGCTTCCTTCCACCAGTCTAATCCAGACTTGACTTTGGACGCTAGGGATGCTTTGCTCTTTCCCTGCCTCCCACTGGGGTCATTCTGGTGTGTCTGGGCTTGCCGTGGAGGGGCGATTCTTGCTCAAGTCAGAAGATGCTGGTGGCCACCAAGTAAGAGAGCAGTCCAGGCAGGCAGGTCTCTGAAATGCCGCCTCAGACACCATGCAGTTTAATGCATGGCCCAGGTGGCAAACGGCTACCAGCAGCTGGCACAGTGGATGTCTGCCAGGACATAAAGCCGAGCTGTGAGCCTTGACCCACAGAAATGCATAAAAAGGCATTTTTACCAGCTTGGCACAAGGTTTGTCCCAAATGTCAGAAGTTGTGGACGCTCTACCGGCTGTCCTGAGCCCCCATCCCCTTCCCTTTGTTTGCTCCAGCTCCGTTTAATGTGCTCAGATGAGCTAATCCCTCGTGTCCCCTCACAGCGCTATCAGACGGGATTTCTGCACCAGAGCTGGAGGGAAATTCATCACCCAAATAATTGCATGCCCTCACCTAGTCCTGCTGGCTTCTGACAGAGGCCAGATCCACCCTTGCCCTTCTCTCCATCGTGGGTCTCAGTGTGGATGCCACGGGGAGCTGGTGCCCGGCTATGGCTTCACCACCTGAACCCCAGAGTGGCGGGGGGACCTGCGGGCCAGCAAGGGATGGGGGGACTGCAGTACACATGGACATTTCAGCATTAAATGACAGCCTTGTTTTCTGTTGTGTTTTTTTAAGAGACTGCATGCCTGACCAGACCGCGTTTCTTGGTCTGCATCCCATATTTATCCTGTAATTACACCTTTGGACAAAGGCTGCCTGTCTGTGAAACTGATTTTTTTTTTAGGACACAGTTTTATTATAAACTGTACTTTCACTGTAACGAAATCTTGAGGGACGGGGGAAGAAAACTTCTCACAATTTGGGGGTGAAGGCTGCCTGTTCTCGAAACCTGCCCCGAGAGCAAAGGATCTTGCCCAAAGCCCTCTCCCTTCCTTTTCCGAGGAAAACCCAACCGCTGACGTCCTTTCTGCTTTTCTGCCACCCCATGAGGATAAATGCCACAAACCCCACCCTGTGAGGTCCCGTAAGAGAAAGGTGCCACCGAGACACTGGCTCCTCTGCCACCAGAGCAGAGCCTTGCCCAGAGGGATCTTTGCAATCCTTATAGCCAGCCGGATAAGCTGGATTAAAGCTGATTAAGCTCTTTGCACCTGCCTGAGTCACAGCACAACAGGGGACAAATTCCCACAAAACATCATTGCCATAAAATTCATAATGGCTGCCACGTGCTTGGCTTGGGAAGGGTGGGGAAGATGTGCACAGTGAGAAAACCCAAGGTGGTTTCTGAAGTTGTTGGGAGTAAGGGTTTCCTCCAAGGGGAAGGAGAGCCCTGGCTCTGCCCGCCCTCACCCTGTGCCAGGGGCTGTCATGCTTCGGTTCCCCAAGACCTGCATCAGGGTCAGCTCCTCTCAAGAGCCCTGTTGTGTAGGTGGCTGATGATAGGTGAGATGAACCCTGCTGCTGGAGAACGCTGAGCCTGGCAAACTCATCCCGTATGTGGCAGGAGGGTAGGCTTCCCACAAGACTTTCACTGTGCCCTGCTGAGTTGTGCTGGGGAAGAGGAGCTGGGGAGTGTCTCGGACGGAGCCCGCTTCAATGTCAGAAACAAGGAGAACAGTGCTGTGGTGTGGCCCTGGGACAGAGCAGATCTCTACTAGAAGCTCCCCGTGGCTCTTCTTCCAGACACCAAGATCAGCTGAATCGTAGATACTGTTGCACCTCCCCTTTGAGGCTTTCAGGAATACCTTTTCCAGTTGGGATCTGTGACCAATTTATAGGCCGGCACGTACAGAAGCACTGCCTTTAAATACATGTGACTGCCTGGTTCAGTCTGACCAAAATAAGGTGACTTTGGTGCTGTGGTTTATGGAAGCAGCCAACCAGCTGGTCTTCTCGAGCTGATGTCACTGCAAAGCTAGAAATGAAAAATGAGGTTTCCTGGGGAGAGAATAAATAAAACAGGTCCTTTGCTAAAAGTAAATTGTATTTATAAGGTATAAAATAGTTAGTGTTGATGTTTAAAAGCAGCCAGGAACTGGTCTGAATTGTTTTTTTCCAGGCAATTCTTTGCCCTGGACTGACCCAATTCCACCTCAGCTGCAGCAGAGATCCCTGAGGCATGCAGGGATCACCCCCAGGGAAAATCGGGGAGCCCCAGGGCAGGTGCCAAGTAGGACAGATGTAGTTTGTCTGGTGGAGAGCAATCCCCTCCCTCACCCCTGAGAGACACAAAACCACCCTTTTCCCCGAAGCACAGCCTCCAGGCGCGGAGCTGGAACGGGTTGTAGCAGGGTTGTAGTGATGCTGCTGCCACTGGCACTGGCGCAAGACGATGTGCAGGCAACATCTGTGGGCAGAGGGAGCGTGGCTGCTGATTCAGAAGAGGACGAGCATACCCATCCTCGGGTTTCGCAGAGATAGCTGCTAGCCAGGCACACAGTCACAGAGTCTCCTTGGGAGCGACTACACCACAGCAAGTTTGATGACATTTATTGTCAAGCCCTGAATTATCTGTTTATTCTGTGTTTGCAAGAGATGTTTTTTCCTCCTGCGCTGAGGCCAAGAAAAGCTGCAGCCAAGTCAAGTCTCCTTCGGTTTTACATCAGAGAGTGAGAGTGGAGGGACAAACAGGACCACTCTGGCTGCTCAGACATGGCCAGGAGGAAAATGGGACCTTCAGTCTGGCCCAGGAGGGAGAGCAAAAATCCAGAGAAGATCCAAGGGAGAGATGGTAAGGCTCTTCCAGCCTGTCGAGGACTACTGCAAAGTTACAGAGGCTCCTGATGCTTGTCAGTAGGACAAGGCAGGGGTCAGGTGAGTAGAGAGCAGAGGCACTTGCAGCATCCTAAGGTCTTCCCACGATGCACTGTTGTACCCATCACTTAGTTCGTCATACTCAGAGGGGTGTCTGTTAGGTCTGGCTGATGTTGGGTTAAAACTGATGGGGGCGGGTGGGCGCAGAGATGGGTCCAGACCCACACTGCCTGCGTGGCAGCTCAGAGCTGTATAGGTGGGACAGGAGCATCCCACCGAGACCCTTCCCTATGCCTCTTCCTTCCCGCTGGACCTCTGCCATCCCACAGGGAGCCTGGAAGAAGCCAGGGCAGGCCAACTGCTGCCCCCAGGCTCCCCATGTGCCTCCACCCTACAAGTCACCAGCAGAAGACAAAACCCTCTCTGAAACTGACCAAACCCTCTCTGAAGCTGACCAGCTCTCACTGCAGCCATCATCTAAACAACATATTTGCCAATGCTGAGCATGCACCTGCACACAGAACGCTCCCTCTGACCAGAGCTTTGAGCATTCAGAGTTTCTTCCCATTTGCCCAGAGCTGGATATGAGGTTTCAAAGGTTCCTTTAACCCCCTCCCCCCAGCTTTTGCTTCAGGCACTTTTTGCCACTGACCTTGTCTAGCTTGTCAGTGCATCTCCAGCTTGGAAGTTTTTTACCCTTTTTTTGAAAGGTGATCCTGATCTTTTGGTGTACAACCCCTCACTGCCTGAGGGCAATGCTGTGGAGGGATATTCCTGCCTGTGACTCTGTCTCCATGTGAAAGCAAGCAGAGGACAACCAAACCCACTGCTGGCAACACCTGGGAACACTTTGCCATGGTCTTGGAGGCAGGATGAAGATATTTGCCTTGTAAGCAGCAGAGTTAGGGCAGGAGCAGGATGTTTTTCTTTGAGGCAGATGCAAATATACCTGAAGGTGGAAAACACGACACGATAGGGGAAAATAGGGGAGTAGTCTTGGAGTAATCCGTTTCTCTCAGCATCAGGTATGTGCCTATATATGCAAATGCCTGGCATGAAAAACTGCAAATTGCCCCTGGAAAAGCCAGAGCTGGGCACGAAGGTGCAGGGGAAGCGTAAGAGGGCAGAGGCACATGGGAAGTGGTGATTTATACACACCCTCCCCATCTCCCAGGACTGGGCCTTGGATCCAGCTTTGCTCCAGCATGATGAAATGCCAGGGCAGTTATGGAGTTAAAGACAACCTCACCAGGAAGGGGATGGGTTCACACACATAGGGTGCAAAGCAAGCCTGCCCATGTAATTTGAGGGAAGAGCTTAGATCAGGTTTTCATTGCCAAGTTCATCCCTCTAGAAATGGAGATGGGTTTGTTTTTTCCCAATTTTTGCATTCAATTATCCTTTCCCAAAGCCATCCATTGCCAGGCTATGCCTGCAGTCTCCTCACAGATCTGTGCCCATGCAAGTACCAGGAGAGAGGACAGGGAGCAGACCTGGAGCACTACTGCCCTGGGAATCCTTCCCAGCCTCTGGACATTCATAGCTCCCAGATTTCCTGGCCAGAATGGGTGCATCTGTGTTTAGCAGCTCCGGAGGGCTTATTTCCCCCAGATCAATCAAAATTATTTCCCCCCCACTGAAAATTTTAGCATCATCCAGGTAAGTCCCGTGTAACAAAAAGCACAAACCTGCCCTCGGCATATTTCAGCTGAGGCTGTGGGCTTCCCTACCAAGGACCTTCCTTCACTCCCAGCTTTATTGTCGTTTGTTCCATCCCTCCTCTCTCAGTAGCGTTTGGTGCTGCACGCTGGGCTTGGATGCCCGTGTGTCATGTCCCTGTGGCTGAGCCGGCTGCACCCTCTGGTGGCAACCCTGAGTCCTGGCCCTGCTTCTCCTGGAAAACACGAGAATTCCTTCCTCGTCTCCCACCCATGAGGCTGGGGGGACTTTTGCTCGGGACCCCGCTGGGAGGGAGCTTCGGCACCAGGCCAATATCTGCTGAAGGGGGAATGAGGAGCAGAGGGAGCCTTCAAACCACGATGGGAAGGGGAGCACAGAGGCAGCTCTGCCAGGTCACAACGCCACAGTGTGCACAGCAGCTATATTTATCCACACAGCCAGCAGCTATATTTATCTGGAATGCCACATTAGCCAATAGTCATTGGGGTACTTTCCGTGCTCCAGAAAAACACTATCTGAATACACTTTGTACTGTAAACCTCCTTCTCTGCTCCCTGCTCCCCTTCTCCAGGGGCCTTCCCTACCTTCTGAGCCCTTCCCTACTCCTCCTTACATCCCAGCATCTCTACCATGGTGATGCTGGGCTCATCTTCCTGTGTGCCTCACACACAGCCCTTTCTGGGTCTCCCTTTCCCACTGCTGCTCGGAGCAGGTACCTCTTTATTTCTCTCTTGGTGAAGGGTGCAGGCCATCCTCTGACTGTTACTCACTCAGCCTGCAAGCATGGCCAGTTTGTGGGTTTCCCAACAAGCCCATCCAAGCCACAGGCTGCTGAGGGCTACGAAATGTGAATTCCTGCAGCATGGGCAGGGGCAGGGCACCCCTCTGCTTCCAGCCCCCAGCTGCCCCCCAGAAGGGGGCATTGAACCCATGTGTGTTTAGCCAACACACGCAGCTGACAAAGGACAAGCCGAAGTGGACAGACAAAGTCTGATGTTCGTGGACTTTCCAAAACCAAACCAAACAAACCATCTCCTTTTATTTTTAATGATGAGCTCACGACTTTTTAAATCCTAGAATCATAGTTTGGGTTGGAAGGAACCTCAAAGGCATCCAGTCCAACAGGGGGGTTGCGGGTGGAGCAGGGGCAGCTGCAACTAGAGCAGGTTGCTCAGAACCCCAACCAACCTGACTCTGCAATGTTTCCAGGGATGAAGCGTCAACCACCTCTCTGGGCAACCTGTGCTGGTGTTTCACCACCCTCAAAATAAAGAATTTCTTCCTAATACCTAATCTAAATCTCGCCTCTTCCCGTTGTAATGCTGGGGTTTGGCAGTGCTGACCACAGCCCCTCGGCACTAGCACACCCCCTCGTCTCACACAGCATCCTTACCTGCTGCCAGGCTGCAGCTGCCACCCCCCAGCCTGGCTCAGCAGGGGCAGTTCCTCCGGTCTCTGGGTGTTTGTCCACCACCCTTAAAACCCACACCTTGGTTCGTAAGATCCTTACGGTCCCCTTCTCACGTGGAGGGTGCACGTGGTGTGACGTAAAGAAGGTGAAAGGGAAATAGGCTGTACTTGGGACCCTGGTGCTTACCTGGGCAGCCCCTGCTCCCTGCCCGGGGAGCCAAGATCTGCTGGCCGGGCTCAAGCCCTGACTCACCCGGCTCCTCCCCGCCGCTTCCCGGCCGCGGCCGCTCCTCCGGCTGCCGGGCCTGACTCCTCCCGCCGCGGGGAGAGGCGGAGAGCGAGCGGGAGGCGGGCGGCAGCACCGGGCCGGCCCCCAGCCCACAGCTCTCGGTTGCCGGCCGCGATGGGGTCCCGCGTATCCGTGGACGGCTCCGTGCGGGTGGTGGTGGTCGGGGGTGGCTTCGGCGGCATAGAGGCCGCCAGCTTGCTCAAGTCCTGGGCCGTCCCCTTCGTGCTGGTGGACATGAGGGATGCTTTCCATCACAACGTGGCTGCCCTCCGTGCCTCCGTAGAGAGCGGTAAGAGCTCAGCTGGTTTCCACAGCCTCTCCCCTGCATGAGTCCCAGCAGGTCAGCTCTCCGACCTGCTCCGGTGACTGCAGCAGCTCAGAGATAGCCGGGGAGTAGCAAGGAACAGGGTACAGAAAGTGCCTCCTCAGCCCCAGTGATAGCGAAAGACTTGTTTTCTGTCTGGAAAAGAAATACTTGGCTCTGCGAGGACCCACATGTTAAGCTAATTGCATGTCCGCTGGGAAAACTGAGCAGAAATCGCTCGGGTAGCCCTTTTTAGTTATTTCAAGAGTTTTGAAGGTGACTAAGCTAAAACCAGCAGCAGCTGGGAGGGGTGAATCGGTGTCTTTCTGTAGCTGGTACGTGGAATGTTGAGTAGCTCAGCAGTGAGGCCCTGGGTGATACGATTCTGTTGGTGAGCTGCTCATGCTTGCCTGGGATCTAACATGGGATACAGGGCTAATCCCATTACCCCGGTCGCTGGGGATTTAGGGGGAAATGTTCATGTTCAAGGCTGGGAACAAGCATCAAAATGATTGGTCTGGAAGGCAGATAACATGACAAAAAGCCTCTGACATTCTGCTGGAAATGCCCTGGACCACAGTGGAGCACTTGCTAGCAAACCAGTACAAGAGATTCTGTACAAAGCAATCTAGGCAAGGGAGTCACCTGGCCTCCGAGGAGCTGATCTTGTCACTGAATCTGAGGTCAAGGTCCTGAAGCTCACTGCTGGGCAGAGATAAGACAGAACAAAGGCCCAGGCGGTGATCCCAGGTGCATACAGTGCTTTTGTCTGCTCAAGGATCACAGAATGGTGTGAGGGAAGAAGGCAGAAGGAGCTTGTTAGCCCCGCAGAGGTCGATCTCTTCCCTGATGTCTCCTCTTACCATAGGATTTGCCAAGAAGACTTTCATCTCCTACTCTGTCACCTTTGGGGACAGCTTCCGACAAGGCAAGGTTGTTGGCATTGACCCTGCGAGGCAACGAGTTTTACTCAGTGATGGTGAGGTGGGTGATGCAGTGAGTAACTTGGCTGCCTTATGAAATCACCTGCTAAGGCGGAGGGTCAGCCCACAGCAGGGTATGTTGCCAATCTCTCCTCCTCCGGGTTCCTCTTCAGCTGTGCCACGGTTGTGAGAATGCAGTACTCCAAATCTAGGCTATATTGGCTTTGACTGGTGATGCCTGGTTGGAGAAGTGGCTTGGAATTTAGGTTTGGAGTCCTTTGTGGGGCAAAGAGCGCGATGTGCAGGACCACAGGACACCCACAGAAAATGTGCCTCTGAGCAGGAAGAGCAGCAGAACTCTCAGCTGCCAGAGGAGGCAGGGGCGGGGGCGGAAATGCATATGCAGGACTGAATCATGCTCTGGCAAAAACAAGCTGGACCTTTGCCCTCGGGCTGGACGAGAGCTAGGAATGCTCTTCGGTTGAGGCAAACGCCCTTGTATTTCCTACACTGCCGATCAGCTGAGCACGAGAGCCCTGACCGATCCAATACCCAGGGGCTCAGATTTCACAGGCACGACAGGGTTCCTGTTCTGAGGTAACCCTCAGCTTGCCTGAAATCCGTGACCCCAACAAGACATGACCCAAGCCCCCTGGGAAGTCACTGATTGACTTCCTCTAGGTTTCTGCCACCTGCGGGGAGATGGACAAATGCTTGTGGTTAATACAGGCCCTGTAACTCTAGGAGGTAGAGAGGAATGAAACCAATGACCTAGTTCCATGGAGGGCTGCCCCAGAGAGAAGCAGGCCCTCAGCTGTCTCCTTTAAAAACAACAGGCAATCTAGGGAAAGACTGTAGGATTTAATCATCCTTGAGCTTGGTAGCACAGTCCCTCTTTCCCAGCATGCGCTGAATGGCACCATCCCTCCTAGCCAGACTGTGTGGCCTAGAGCTCTGTTGGGATGTCAGTGTGCACTAAATACCACACCACACCTAGTGCTCGGATGAGCTTTTATTCTTAGAGCTGGATTTAGAGCTCAACAATTAACCCTGGAGCTCAGATCCTTACCTAACTGCAGGAAGAAACAAGGGCAGCAGCTCTGATAACTTTTTTTTTCAGCCAGAGCATCTCATCTCGTGTTCAGAAGGTGGTGGAGAAGAATTAGTCTCTGGAGTCAGCTGTGATGGTGGCTTTGGTGGCTGGCATAAATATTAGGCTATAGCTTGTAAGCTTGTGGTAAATTTTTTAAAGCTCTCAGCTCACCTGAAAAATGGTGCTTCTCTCAGACCCTGGGGAAGGCAGTTACTTGGTGTCACCTGGACCAAGTCGCTTCCTAAAGTCACTTTCTGACAGTGGCAAGTACTTTCCTAATTATCAGCAGGGGCTGGAGGAGGTGGAATGAGTGAGTAGCACCTAGGAGACAACAATTGTGTTCTAGGCTCTGTTTTTAAGAGGTCTAACATCCTATTCCACCTTCTGCCCTTCCAGGAGCTTCACTACTCCCATCTCATTCTTGCAACAGGCAGTGATGGGCCATTCCCTGGGAAGTTCAACAAAGTCATTGACATGGAAAGTGCCATCCAGACCTACGAAGACATGGTTAAGGAGGTGAGGAATCAACGTGTTTCCTACAAAGTGTTGCCTTCCTTTGATCAGCTTTCCTGTGCCAGACACCAGTATGGGTATCTAGAGCCACCTGTGTCTAAGAGCAAGAGACCATGATGCCTGCAGGGACAGGCCAGGACAAGGAGCCTGCAAGAGAGGAAACCTGAAATCCTCAACTGTCTTAACAGTGTACACAGGAAGAACGCATGGGGTTCTTGGTTTTTGTTTCCTCTTAACAAACTAGGTGGTTTATTGCTGTTGGGCTAGTGCTGTATCTCAGAAGGGTCTGTTCAAGGAGTGGCTGAGCTTCCTGCACATTACACATTCTCTTGTAACATGAGTTTCTTCTTTGAACTTCAAGATTGAGAAATCTGAGCGCATCCTGGTAGTGGGAGGCGGTGCTGCTGGAGTTGAGATGGCTGCAGAGATCAAAACAGAGTACCCAGTCAAAGAGGTAGTAGCATATTTGTTACAGTTAACTTCGTTCTTGCTTCTGAGACGGTTCTTCTGTGATGGTCTTACTGGAGGTATCTGAGATCACTGCCAATCAGGAGTTTCCATGCAATGGCAGCTTTTGCCCCCACTGCCTTCTCTTCTGAGAACACCCTATAGCCTGTCACTAGCTAGATGATTGGCAATAGATGCCTTTCACTGGCTCACTCTCAGTGGGCATTAACAGGGATGGAAGGAATCTAGCTATAGCTGCTCGCACCTAGCGCACAACAAGTCCTGTCCCATTCCCGTGTCCCCCTGTTTGCTGTTTTGTCCCCAACAGGTCATCCTCATTCACTCAAAAATTTCACTAGCTGATGTGGAGCTGCTAGATAGCGTCCGTCAGGAGGTGAAAGAGATTCTCCTCAGAAAAGGAGTACGCCTCTTATTAAGTATGTACTTAACAATGCTTCTGAAGACCTACACTCTAAAGCTCTATAAGCTGCTCTTCCTTTAGCCAAAGTGTCTCCTTCTGACATCCTCTTTCTAACTTTTTTTGACTAAGCATGGCTCCCTTGAAGTACCTCCCTCCTCAGTACCTGTTTCTCTAGACACCTCTGGGCTAGCTGGAAATGGCAGCCTGGTAAACGTTTGTCACCCAGGGCTCTCTGTCCCAACAGGTGAAAGGGTCAGCGATGTGGAAAACCTCACGCTGAACCAGTTCCAGAAGGACATGGTAATAAGGACAGAAAAGGGCACCGAGGTGGTTGCTGACATGGTGGTCCTGTGCACAGGGATAAAGATTAACTCTTCAGCGTACGCCGCTGCGTTTGGTGAGTGAAAAACCAGTGGATGGGGAGAAGCCACACAGCGCTTCCATGTCTGGTGCTGTGGGGTTAGGAGTCAACCTGCAGCGGTTGTTCCATAATACAGCAAATGCTCTCAAATGTACCACATTATACACCCAACTGTGAAATGGGACCTTCAGAAACTTAGACCATAGGTCAGGTGGCCATCAGTCCTCTCCAGCTCCTTCTGCTAGTACCTCCAAAAAGCCTTAGTGTCCCAGTTCAGTGTGAGGCAGATGACAACGCCTGTTGTAAAGGCCAGGATTTCATCCTAGATAAAAGCCGGCTGAATTCTGAGGCTCAGCACATGCAGCGTTCTTGCTGAATGATCAGTATCACAAGGGCATTCAGCCAGTCAGTTATCCAGTGATACATCTTCAGTCTGAACTCTCTTACAGCCCAATTTCAGTTATGGCACTACAGCCACGGAGCAGTGTGACCATTATACAGTCTCATTCTCAGGCTCTGTACACTAGCTCTTGATGTTTCTACTGAAATATCAAAGGGTGATTCATTGCATGAGACTGCAGTTATTAACTACAGCAAGGCAAAAAGCATCTCTTCCCTGACAAGAGGATGAAAATCCCACATTTGTGTCAGCGGCATCATCGGTGATTTGGGGTCCCAGGCTACAATGAGCAATGCAAAGCTCTTTCTGAAACCTTACTGTTTGGTAAAACAGGGGACAGAATGGGAAGTAACGGTGCTTTGAAAGTTAACAAGCACCTCCAGCTGGAAGGCTATGAGAACATCTATGCCATCGGGGACTGCACAGATCTGAAGGAACCAAAGATGGCATACCATGCTGGGCTCCATGCCAACATCGCTGTGACAAATATCATCAACAGCCTGACACATAAACCTCTTAAAACCTACGAAACAGGTAAGGCAATCTATTAGCACCCAGCCTTAGCTGTTGGGCTGCTTTTGGTACATGTACACATCACAGCTTGCGTGGGACGCTAATTAGAGGGGAAGGAATTCACAGCTGGGGTTGACTATGTACACCTATAGCTCAAGCTTCATCTTAGTTCTTGCCAAAGATGCTGTCGACATTAATTACCTGTGTCAGTCTATGGATGCAATGTGTCCTCTTTACTAATGTCTTCCTGATAAATCTGCTGGTGGGTGTGTGCTATTCATCAAACTTGTTTCCTTTTCTTTAAATTGCTCACTGTCCAATTGAATCCTAGGAACAAGGAGGTGGCAACTTTCTCCTCCTTTCTCCCCTTAAACTACACAACAAGCACAAACTGAACAGTCTAGTCTCAAAAATCTAGCTAGGTGATGGGTCTCATTAACAAGCAACTTACCGTAACTATGCTGAGAGCTATTCCACAGGGATGGAGGGTATCTGGAGATCGGTTTGGTTTTTAAAGGCTGCCCTGTCTATTTACATTTCTTTCTAATTAAATTTTTTTGTCTACCTCTTGGGAGGATAGAGCCGTTCTACACCATGCACACAGACAGCCCGTGCCTTCAGCAGTCCCATTACTGAATGAAGTAGAGCAGATGGTAGAGGGTTGCGAGTAGTTCTCCTTGGCCCTGCTTCTTTCCTTGTCATGCACCTCATGGGTCCTGTGCTTAGCAGCATGTGTGGGTATGAGGAGGGGTTTGGAGCGAGTGAAACACCTAAATTAATAGGGTTTGATACTTAGCTTTGAATCTGCTTCACTTACAGCTCTACGTCTTCTTTCCAGGGTCACTAACATTCCTACTTTCCATGGGCAGGAATGATGGCGTAGGCCAGGTGAAAGGTCACTACGTAGGACATCTCTTGGTGACCATTGCTAAGAGCCGTGACCTGTTTGTCTCCAAGAGTTGGAAGACGATGGGACAGACAATGCCCTCTTAAGAAGGCATCAGTAACAAACTGGGAAGTAACACAGCAACTGGAAGAGGGTGAGGGTGCACTTTAGTTGCTTGTACAGGCTGATACTGTCCCCTGAGCACCTCCTAAAGCCACCCGTCAACGTGCCGCATTAAAGGGGTGCCCTGCCTTGCTGTAAAGGGGAAGGAGGCCCTTTCCAAATGAAGTGCACAGAAGTTGTCATGATAAAAAACAGAAAAGGAAGGTTTCTTTTACTTCCCTGTCGAGATAGCTCCGAGCAAGAACCTTGGTTTACCTTGATTTGTAACAATAAACGCTGTGGTTTTTAAAATCTCTGTGGTTTGTTTGTTATGTGGGGTTTTTTTTCCTCTGGCTTTCTCTGCTCTTGCTCTTCTAAAAAGTACCTGCTTCTTACAAATCTGGAACCTGCTCTGCAGCATTCAGGAAGAATGGCTCGAAGCACTGAGGCCATGGCAATCCTGGAAGTCAACAGAGTATAATGCAGCTTTGTGTCAATGTCTCCGCAGCAGCTTTAATTATGTCACTTATAGCCCTATACTTCAGCCAGAAGAGCTGGTTAATTGTGTGCTACGCATGACACAGCAAGCTCTTAATTACAGATGCTGTAGTTTGGGGGTTTTTTTCCCTTTTCTTTTTTCTTTTTTTTTTTTTTTTTTTTTAGGTGAGAAATTCTCAGAGCAAAAGTAGGGTTTATAACAATAAACACACTTGACACGTCTTTTTCTTTTTTTCTTAGAAAACAAACAAAATCACCATGAAATATTCTCAGTAATTACAGAGATTATTGTGAGTTAAAAGCAAAACAGAAGCTCCTCATGCATCACTTCTAAAATCCTTTTCCCCTCTCTGTGAGCTGGAGGCAGATGTTTATCCTCAAGGGAGGGGAAAAGAGAGCAGAACATTTTTAAGAGCTTTCTTTAAAGTGTGTGTGTGTGTGTATGAAAAATTCATCACTACAAATCTAAACTGAGGTTACTCTTCTAAACTAAAGTAACAAGGGACACTAAAGCTCCTGAAAAAAAGATGGTAACTCAATAGTTTAAGGTGATATAAATGCCTAGGGGATGCTGATAGCATGAAGAAATCGGACTAAACCCCTCTCATCTCTAGTCACAGCTCTTCATCAAGTCACAACACATCACACTACTACCACTCCCTCTCCTTGTCACATTGAAAAAATAAAACCCACCTCTAATGCTTTTAATGCTACTCAAGCTTGTTGAAAAATAAAGTTTCATTTTGCTGCTGTTGCTACTTGGTGTCTAGTTTGGCCATTTCTTGCACATAGATGCCAATACTTTCACTGTCGAAGAGCAGAAAGTAAATGTTCTTCAAGGAGGAAGAGCTGGTACCGTCAAAATGGGTGGAAATGGCTCTTAGAGTCAGCTGGGCTGCCGTCTGTTTTGGGAAGCAGTTTCTGTGTGGTAGGGGGAAAAAAAGCAGAACAAGCGAGTGTCAGACGCCTGTGCAAGCACGGTGCACACCTGCTCTTGAAAGGAACAAGCCAGAGCTGTACCAACTACAGGCTGCTGCTGTTCAGATAGGGCCTGTTGTAGTTTGGCGACATGTAAATCCCAGAAGCAAACCTCAAGGTTTTGATAGCAATATTCATCTGCTGCTGTAGTTTGTTTCAGTAAGTTGGTTTTTTGTAATACTTTTTTTTCATTTGCTTCTACTTTTTATAACCACACAAAGTTTTTAACGCTCTCCCTTGGAATTAAACTTTTCCATGCCATGCTGGGTGGGCTAGAAAGTTCAAGGGATGATTATTTTTTTAGGTGAAAAGTTAAAAAAGAAAAATAAATTACAAAATTCAGCAACTACTTCACTGACTTCCCCACTCTGTCATTAAAAATATTTGGCTTGAGACTTCAGTGAAAGTAACTGAAATTACAACCCCAAGCCAAATGAAGGCCAAGACGCATACATTCATTCATTTGGATATGCTAATCTTCTCCAACCTACAATCAGAAAACCTAAAGGGTACCCATCTTTACAGTAAGTAGACTCTTCAACTGTGCTGACATCTCTTGGGGCACCTGGTCCACATCCTTGAGATTCAATTTTTTTGGCAGCAGCATTTTTTCCATCTTAATCATTCTCGTACTCCCTTTTCAAGTCAGAAAGACATTCAAGCTGCAACACAGTTCCTTTGCCCTCATCCCCACTCTACAAGAAGTTACCAAAGTGTTGATGCAGTGCTTTCTACATGAGCATGGAGAAGCCACGTACCTTGAAGGAAGGAGACATTACTGGGACATACTGAATTGTTTGGCGGTGAGTTAAGGCCCAGCTGGGCTGCTCTTAATGCCTTCTATTTAGATTCTACTGCAGGATAATACTCCAGAGGAAGTAGGATCCATGCCCAAAAAGCTGTCCAGCACAACCTAGCCTACATCCTTCCTCTGAGGCAGGATTACATATAAATTTTCTGCTTCTGAAAAAATGTTTGTCTAACCTATACTTAGAAGATCATCAGTGATGGAGCTACATCAGAATACACAGATAAGCCATCCCAGTGCCTAACAATCCTTACACTTGAAAAATGATAGTATTTCTTTTAATAGCATCCAGAGGTGCCTTTGCAGTGTTTTTTCTTTCCCACCCCTCTCTGACAGCACTGTGATGTGCATTTGCTTTTATTTCCTTAAGTTTAGCACTACTGCTTCTCCTTACTCAATGTCATGTTACTGATTTCAAACTACTTATATTTTTATTAAAAAACAAAACAAAACAAAAAACCCCAAACAAACAAAAAACAACAATAAATAATAATAAAAGAAATAAAGCTTGGAAACTAGATCAACAACTGCTGTATCTATATTCACTGTAATCCAAATGATTACTAGCAAAGAGATTTTCCTACTTTTAATTCCTGGACAGGAAACTATTGATAAGGGCCTTGTGAAAATGTTTTTGTGTTAATTTCTACCTGCTTCACAAGAGAAGTAATTTAATCCAAACATGAATTTCTCTACTTTTAAATTACAAGATCATAGAGGTGAAAAGTCCTGGCACAATTGAGACATCAGTTACTGTAAACAGTCCCTAAGATAGGACAGAGGAAAGATGAAAATTCACACAGCATAATTCCTGATCTACCCAATAAAAGCAGCGTTCCTTGTGCAGACATGTAGGTGGAATAAAGTGACAGCAAAACCATTAAGTCTTATTTGAAAAACTCTGTTTTTTCAGACACCTTTTAGGTCCTTCGATAAATAAAGTGTAAACCAGCTGCACCTGAGAAGACTTTCTCTATTTTCTGTTAGCAGGAGTAATTGTAAGAACAACAGAGTGTGAAATGGAACAAAGCAGCAGCAGGATCTACACTAAGACTAATGCTCCAAGACTGGATTATTCTTAGATAACATTCACAGGAGCCATGAGGTCCATAAAGACTATTTCTATAAGGATTAAAAGCTACAGTGCATTTTTGAAAGTTGAACTTTATTATTAAAGGCTGGTAAAACAATTTATCCCATTTTCCTTTGACTGAACACTATAAACAAAAAGATCTGGGTATACAGGACGACAAATCAAGAATTGCACTGCCCCTCGATTTATTCTTATGTCCTAATCCATCAAAATATTATCTTGTCTTGAAAAACATCTGTGTAAAAATGGCATTTTCACCTCCTGCATATTCAGTGATGTGTGTCGATTTCACTGATCACTGTGCAGTTTTACTTTCATTTTATTCACTACCAGGCCAACACAACTGGACTGGACTAGGTACTCTATTCTTTGGGCATTACTAACAAAATCAGTAGTTACATTTCAACTTAAACATAAGCGTGTGAACTCCAACATGTAGAAACAACTTATGCAGTTAGCAGGGCTTGTGTAAAGTTTCTTGTTATCAGAGACCAAGCAAGATTAATGAACTGTCTGTTTAAAAAAAAAAAAACAAAAACCAAAACCAAAGGGGAAGAACAAAAACAAAAGATACTTTGGATTTCTCAGTAAAGGACATTTTATTTGCTAGCTATGAAGAAAGAAATGTGTAGTTTCATAGATGGTTTCATAGTTCCCTTTTTAAAGCAGAACTATATTTGAGAAACACTGGGGGTTTTTTTGAAAGAAAACATTTTGTGTGACTAGTCTGTTTAATATATATTCTTGGGATGACTTAAGTGAACATCCCACCATTTACCTAGCTCAGGTTGCATCACTGTTACTTGCCTTTGGTGTTATGCTGCTATAATCTTATTACTACGAATGAGGTTTTAATAAGCTTCACCACAGCAAAATGGATATAAAAACTGAGGTGGTACATACCCACCATAGCAGAATGAAAACGACTGCCTAGGAATAGCAAACACAGTGGGTCTGCTCCACTCTGTTGTGGGTTAGCTCATTTCTCAATATAAAGGCTTTCTGGCTATTCCATACAAATGCTGCACTTCAAGCTCCTTTAATCTGCAGAAGCACCGTGTCAGATAGCACTGGCCAGAGCCTGCTCTGAAGGCAGGATGCTACAGACCAGAAGGTACCTCTCTATCACAGCAGCAGCTCTCTGACAGCTAATCACAGCACTGCTACCCGACACAGAACCCTCCTTTGCAGAAAGAGTCATACCTGCCACTGGGAAATGGGGGGAAAGCCACCGACTTCAACTTCTTGTCTTCTGCAGCTGTTAAGCAGTTCTTTATAGTCTCTTCAAGCTGCTCTTCACACTTGTCCGAGCCCCACTGTGGGATGTGACAGTGGATGACAAACTTGGCTGCTAGGCCGCTAGACTGAGTAAGCGCAGCTAACACAAACAAAAATAAAACGTTTAGTTTCAAATAGAAACCACCCTGCAATGACCTTTCAACCCAACGTACCTTCTTGATTACATTACCTCTCCAAAGAAACTCATTAGGAATTAAAACGTACCACAATGGCTCACTTGCAATCATAATGTGACCCTCTCGTCGTTACTTTTGTGATCAATTATTATTTCTTTGGAGAGCAAAGAACCCAGGGCTCATTTGGTTATCACACAGTTATTCAATAATATTTTATAGCTTTCTCATTCAGCACGGCCTCTGAATTTGTTTTATGCAACGTATCTAAACCTCACCCTGAACACAGTATGATTAGTCCCCCAACAGTTATTTCTGCTGTGCTGTCACTGCCTTATCTGAATGCTTTGCACAAATATCCTGCATCATCATTACAGCTCTAGAGCGCTAGGGAGTAATATTTAGACCCATTTCACAGCTGGGTAATTTCAGACAACAACAAGAAAAATCAAAGATGTTTGTTGAAAGCCTTCACCATTTCTGTCCAATTAGGTATCTGAAGATTAATTTTTCTGAAAGCCTAATATGTCTCCAGGACCACAGCATGGCATCAGGTTGCTTTTGTTGCAATTGTGGCCACTTCTGAAAATCTGGGGCTTGGGAATCTTAGGTTAAACACCCTGAAATTAGCTGTGCAATTAATGCCCAAGGATGAAAAACTTGGATTTGTTCACCTGCCCACCAACACAGAGGAATTTTTCTTGCAGGCACAGAAGAATTCTGTCTAATGTTTCACTGTGCCACTTAAATTTCAATCGGAAGAGACACGTCAGGCCCTTAACCATAGGGAGCAAATTGACTGCAAACAACACAGGTATCCTGTGAGCAGCACTCCAATTCAAGCCCATTAGGCTGGAGCTCAAGTGTTTGCAGCAGACCTCCAGAAATTAACAACCATTTATTATCCTTTGCCTCAGAACCAGCAGAAAGGGCAATTTCAAACACAGCAACACAACACAGTGCTTGAGAGCATACATTTTCCTATCTATTAAACTAAGATTATCTCCTTTCCTGGGACTGCCTTAATAGAATAAAAGGAGTATATTTTCTAGTTAGGTAGTGATGTTGTCAGAGAAAAGTAGTTTACTTTGATGTTACAGCATATAAATTTGATTAAATGCAAAAGTGAAGCAAAATATCTTGTATAAAAAGGTGACATAGCACCTTGTACTTGTGCCAGCACAAGTTTTCCTTAATTTTTGGACTCCCACAGACAGAAATTGCCTAACATAAATTAATCAGCCTGCTGTTATTTATGGTGGCACCTGGAAGCCCAAAGACAGAATGTGCACAGCACATGGGTATTCTATTCTTTCTTTTTTCCCTCCCTCTAAGCAGGCTGTCTATGTCAGCAACAGCTTCAAATAAGAAACAGAAACATTTACATCACATAAGTAAAGGCACGTACATAATAAAGAACAGAAGACCCAGAGAAAAGAACATACGAAATGAGCTGTTCCCAAAAGAGAGCACAGTATCCTTTTTACCTTCAGCGACTTCCAAAGGTCCTTGAGATTTGCGAAGCTCTTTTACCGTTTCTAAAAACTCTTTCCCTCCAGCCTTTTCCAATGCCTTGCCTGCAAGGACACAGAGCAGAAGGCCTTGGCTTCAAAGGATCAGCATGAAAAAAAAACTCTACGTTATTTAAAAGAACATTGTACACATACTCTCCTGTTTCCCTCTATCAGCAGCAGCTGATGCCTATATTTACCACTACATCTAGCCACAGATAGAGTTTACCTTATTTGGTTTGAAAACCCCTGTATGTTGTTACTGGAAATTAAAATAATTATCTGTAAGAATGCTACCTTACTCTGACTTACAGCTAAAAGAGCAAGGAGTGGCATTGTCACGATTTGGATTTTCAGCCTCCAAAATCAACTCAACACACAAGGCCTACTAGTTTCTGAAATAAAAACAGCTGGGATGCCAGTAAAGGTCTCGATGACTGACTGTATAAAAGAATGATCCAAAAGCCTGCTACCAGATTCTGTGCCTCTCTATGCAACTGACTGAATATCTTTTTTATGGTCCTCTTGCTTCAGTTTCCATATTTGTACGCCAGCAGTAAGTAATAATTTTTACTTATTTCACAAAAGCAGTATAAGGCTTTGTACATAAGTATTTCTAAAGTATGTCAAATCCTACAATGAAAAGCGTAAATAGAAGTGATCTTAATGTCATTTTTGTCACAGAATTTTCAGAGGCAAATGTAAAAATAATCCAATAAAGGTACAATAATGATGCTTTACACCTTTGCTGCTCATGTGCTTCAACAAATTATCTGTGTTTCAATTGTCGTAAGGCATCATTAAAAAAAGATAAATTAGTGATTAGCCTGTTATACCTAGTCAGATCCAGCCTGATTTTCAGAAGTGTTGTGATATTTTATGTCCTGGGGAAGATGCAGATGTAACAGGATGGGATCTCATCAGTCAGCTAGTAGACCAGCTACTGTTTCAACTCTACATCTGTTCTTTTCTGCTTGTAGCAGAGCCTCACCTATTTCCTCCTTGAGATCTATTTCAGCAGTTGTAGGGTGAACGATGCCTTCTACTTTCATGGAGCCAATATGGCTGATGTCACTCTGTGTCAGAGAAAGCTGTAAAATAATAATGAGGGAGTAGAAAAAAAACAAACCAAAAAGTAAACCAAGTGTGAAATCATTTTCATACCAAAAAAATAAAATGAAAGAAGACTGATTCAGTCTTTCAGACATCTGTAGTTTTGTGTTCAACACGTACGATTCTGATACTGAGCCTTCGACAAATTCATTCGTACACCACTCCGATTCTTTTGTGATATGACCACAGCATGGGAACTTCCTCCAGAGGAACTCTACAGAAACACCAAATTAGGTGGGTGTGTTGATCTGCTGGAGGGTAGGGAGGCTCAACAGAGGAGTCTGGCCGGGCTGGTCAATGGGTCAAGGCCAGTGAGAT
>WUAM01000020.1:170006-211109 GCA_024336885.1 Actenoides hombroni
GGAGATGAGGTCTGCAAAGCCCTTGAATTACGGTGAGAATTTATGAGTCTTTCTCTAGAGACTCAGGGGAATTGATTGGAAATAGCTGGTTGTGGGGGTTGTTTTTTTTTTTTAAAGGAAAGTCTTGAGGGGGGTGGAAGGGGTTTCCTCCGGCTCCGCATACCGCCTCTAGGAGGAGTCACTGCAGCCCGGGCCTGCAACAACCCCCCTATCGCTGCCGCCCTCCCAGACATCGCGCCGCTCCTCCTTGCCCGGGCCCCAGGGCTGCCGCTGCCGCCTTCCCACAGGGCACCCCCTCCCCGCCTCAGCCATCGCTCCCCGCCCTACGCAAGCTCGGCAGAGAAAGGGCTCCCCTGACCCCCCCCGGTCCCCAGAGGCTGCGGGGCTTGCATTAGTTGGGAGCATAAAGGAAGAAAGCCCGGCTTCCCATTCTTCCCCTGCTCTCAGGATGGAGTTCGGAGCCGTAGAGGTTTCAAGGGAGTCCAAGCTCGGGCTGATGCTCGAGAATCGACTTTGAGGTGTCCTCCGCCCACCCTGCCTGATTTTTGTTGGGAAGGGAGCCGCCCATCCCCTATCCCTTAGGCAAGGTGACCTGCGCGGCTCGGTACGGTGCAGCTAATCCAAATGTTCCACCATCTCCAAACTGGCTTAAAACGGCTGTAACAAAGAGTACTGGCAGCCCTTTGTGTCTTGTTGCGTTGGAGCGTTTCAGGCGTTCACGAGCTTTTCAACTCAGCCACGAGGGCTGCAAACTTCACTTGCTTTCTAAATGAAAGGCGAGTGTTTTCTTCCCCACAGCTGCATGGACTCGGAGGCTTGAGCTCTAAGATACGCAATAAGCAATTGTATTAAAAGTCTCACAGTCTGTTGGCAGCGCCAAAATACGTGATCGCAGACCGATGCAAACGGAAGAGTCCAGGGCTACACGTTCTAAACTCATCTCGGGGATATTTTTACACAATACTGGGTTTATACAGCCATTCCTGTGCAAAAATCTTGCATCGTTGCACTGCTTTCACCCTAGGCTATTGTAATGCACTAAAAGATACAGTATTAACCCAGACCACTCCAACTCCCATGCGGTGTGGCTTTAGGAGGGTGACTGGGGAATAAGCCATTCAATGAGTAAGAGATCTAACACATTTCTGTAGATTAATGCTTTGGAGTCTGTTCCCCACTTCTTTTTGAAAGCAGGGTCAAAATTTTTCGAAAGCATACAAGAAAAAAAACTCACATGGGTGACTTTGAATTATTTTACATGTAAGGGGAAGTCTTACTTGGATCTTCCCTGTTGAGACTTTGAACTTGGCAAAGGAAAAAGGTATCTTTACACTTGTAAGTGTATTGAGCCATGTTGGGAGGGTAGGGGGACTACAAAGGTTTTGAAGTATTAAGCATGAAAATGAAAGACAAAGTAAAACCTATGTGAAAAAAGAAGGAAGAGCATTTACATTTTTCTATATCCAGATAGAAATTACTGCATCCAATAATCCTACCACTTGTGAGTGTGGTACATATCTTTGTGTCAAAATGATTTGAGATGAGAGAAAATAAGCATCACAAATATTTGAAAACATTCCCAGTTTGTTACAGACTAACATCAAATAGTTGCTGTGTGCTATCTACACAAACACGTAGGAGGTTTTTAAAGGGAAAAAAAAAAATGTTTCTTCTATGTGAGACAAACTTTCAACATTAGGACAACTCACGCTGTTTACAAAAACATTGTTCTGTTTATAAACAGCAGTCTCCTTACATGCAGGCTTATTTTCAGCTTTAATTTAGTGGTTTTCATACCCATCACGTAAGTATGTGCCATTCAGAGGGCTCAGGTGAAATAAACTGATGGAAGGGTGGGGACCCTCTTTCATAGTATAACATGGTCATCAAATGTCACAGCCTGAGAAGAGGCTTACAAAAATCTAGTGAGTGTGGGGCTGCAGTCTCCTGATACGGCTTTTGTATTCCCTGAAATAAGAATCTAATACCCTCCATTTCTTATCACCCACACCAGCTGGCTACCAGTTTTCATGCTGTCAGTAAGAACAGGACATCCCAGGAGTAGCTGTGTCCCCGAGCAAGTCACTGTGCTGCTGGCAGTAGAGCAGGTATGAGAGAAGGGCCTGTTTTGCAGCTGATATCTGCTATTGCTTATGGTATTTCTTTGGGGATTGTGGCCTGGGAAGAGTTTCTGTGTTTGGGGAAGCAGCACCAGCACAGAGAAAAACTGGATGCTTGGCTTACCCAAGGAACGGCCATCAACTCACAAACCACAGTGCAGCCTCCTGCAGCAGGAGGCTGACGGAAGCAGACACGCTGGAGAAGTGTGAGACGGGAGGAGACTGAAGACCTGCATAGTGGACCACTGTTTTTAAATTATTTATTTTTAAATTAGTCATCAATGGCTGAATTTTAATGCCATTTTTCCTGTGTTTTGTCATTGGTGATTGTCCCATTATAAAGTAAATTTCACTTCCATATTGCTTTCTCCAGCTTATTCTTGACCTAAATGTTAACTGCATCGTATGTGTTGTTGCTTCAAGTATTTCCATAAGTTTCTAAGTTGCTTTATGACATAAGAATAAACAATTTTGGAGTAGAACAGATCAGAGCAAGGCAGCATTTGAACAGAGAAGTTACCACATGTGAATTGTGCAGTAATTGTTTGCTTTTTTAGAGCACCTAAGATACACAGCTCTGAGTTCAGTGTCAAACACTAAGGCTGCAAATGCCAAGTGATAAAAAGCAGGACGTCACCTAAACAGTGGGGCGAGGACTTGGGTGGGTGGGTATCTTCACAAATTCTGTAATGCAGAAAATGACCGAAAGTTCAAGAGTTTTGGTCACAGTAGCTGCATGTTCTGGCCTTTTAGGTCTAGTCGTTCAGGGAAGAATTGTTACTAACATTCTTCAAGAGGAAAATTTGCAGTGCTAGATTAAGAGAGAGCTTTCCCCAATCAGCAGGAGCGGAATCTGCCCTCACTGGGTTGTGCAAAGACCATCTGCCGGTTGACTTCCGAGCGCAAATACAATCTGTTACTTTGTCAAAATAAACAACATGTCTATTGAGAGAGCATTTCGAGACTGCTGACTGCCTAACTCTCCAGCTAGTGGAAAAAACAGCCTGTTTGTGGCACTCTCACTTTTGGACAGAAACTGTTATATCTCAGACATTGCAATGAATATTTCATAGCTTCAGAACCAAGAGATGCAGCTTTACTTTTTGCTTAGGCTGGCAGGTGTCCAGGGTTGTCCTGGCACTACAGTGATGTCAGGTACTCTGAAAAGTCTCTCTTGTAGGGCTATAGAATCCAGGAATTTTCCCAAATCAGTGTAAGCGTCATGTCACTAGGATAACCTAATAGGATCCAAATTGCTGTGTGTATATATTACTGTAGCAGGTAACAGGTGTAATAACTGAGTTTTGCAAATAATCTATATTTCTGTAATGACTTTGCCCCTTTCCTTAAAGCTGTTTTTTTAAACCTCTCCTGGACCCCCCATACTCTTATGGGGTTATCATGCTAGTAGGTTGTGTACTGTGCACTTTTCTTTTTTAAAGCAGCCAAAAAAAGCTAAATCCTAACTTTTTTGGATCTCTCTACAAGAGTAGTATTTTCCAAACTAGATCATCCCATATACTGAAGCATTAAACATCTTTGTGTGTGCTGGATTCTGACATGGTGTTTCAAGCAGACTAATGTCTTAGGATGTCTTCAAAAGTCACATATTAGTTAACACATACGCAAGAAGGAGAGAGGTCTTTCCTGCCCAAACACCAACTGATTCTACAAGGTTAAGTGCCACTTCTTATCTTAAAAAAAAAAAAAAAAAATTAAAAAAATATTAAAAGTGTTTTCCTTATTTATAAAGAAGTGTTTTAATCCGTGTTACTTCATCTTAAACACATCGATGCAGACTGCAGAGATCAATGTCTCGGCTCAATTATTTCTTAGTCATATAACTAAAAATACTAACTTAATATAAATATTTGAATAGTTATGTTTAGTCACAATAATAATAATGCATTTGAGTTTTTTTCAAATGGAGGTTTTGGAACTACAGAAAAAATAATAAGGGAACAAAACCCAGCAAATAGAATTGTGTTCAGTTGCAGAATACACTGTAGGATTCCTCTCCACAGCTCAGAAACAACGGCCAGAAACTGGTACAGTGTAAGGCAGAGCAGTGTGGTGATGGCTTCCCTAAAGAATTAACCAGGGTAGGGCTCTTCTAGTTAAGAAAACTGAGGGGTGATATGAAAAAGGACACCACGGATTCTCGTGGCTTGTTGCTCTCTGCCTCCAAAGGAATACAATTTTGGCATTAACTAGTAAAAAACCTGTTTCTGTGTTTAAGGAAATCTGGATGGATAAAGTGATAGATTTGTGAGTGATGCATTTGGCCAAAGATCAATATGAAAACAAAGCACAGCCAATCCAACAGGCAGAAAAGCCTCCATCTCTCTAACACACGTGAATTTCCTGCAGCAAACTATTTGCAACAAATTGTTTGTGCTTTAATTATAGCACAGTTTTTTAGTGCAGAAAGTGACAGATCCCAGCAGGTGTCTGGGGACTCCTGACGCAATTCTGTTTCAGCATTTGTAGAGCTGAGTTCCTTTGCTGGAGGAGCTAAGATGTAGCACTGTGTCATTGCACCTTTTGATCATCAAGTCACTCATCTACGGATCACTCCGCATCTGTACTGCGGGACACTCCCTTAGCAAACTGACGTCTCACCTGTAAAACCAGA
This sequence comes from Actenoides hombroni, assembly GCA_024336885.1. NCBI lineage: Eukaryota > Metazoa > Chordata > Aves > Coraciiformes > Alcedinidae > Actenoides > Actenoides hombroni. Next base: position 174,762 of record WUAM01000020.1, read on the forward strand.
GCGTATTTCCCAGTGCTTACAATTTTGCAAAGGGATTCTTTTGTAGCTGTATCTGATAATTTTCCCCTGTGCTAGTAAAGATGTTTGTCCCTTTGCATTTACGCTCTTTAGTGTAGTTCAGAGCTGTGACACGCATCTCCTTTCTCCTCTGGTGGCATTTACAAGCATGTCATCTTCCTGGATGGGACTGTTAAGGCCCAAGTTCTTTTCAGAGAAACTTCATACAACAGGACAGCACCACTTGTTTGTCTGCCTTCATAATTGCTCTTCATAATTCCATAGCTCCTCTCTTCGATTTAAAACATTACAACAACTAACTTTTTTCCTGCTAACTACAGAGCCCTCCGAGGAAAAAAACCCAATGATCTCAAACCGTGCCCTATAAATAAAGATGCACTGAAACAAGCCTACCTTTGGGTCTCGTCTTTGTCTGAGGCAGTGCTCAGCAAACCGCCGAAACAGTTATTTATTGCACAAGTGCAAAATGGTACTGCTCTCCCACGGGCTGACAACATACATGCAGGAGCCATCATTTTTATAAAGCAAAAGTGACCTTAAAGGAATGATAGAAATCATATGTTTCAAACACAATCTCCTTTACAAGTTGGAGCATCCACAACCTGTTCATTTTTCTGTGTAACTTAATGCATCAGTCACCCCTAACCATTCAGATCCTTGAGGATTTTGCCTCCTGGTCCAAGGCTCATTATATCTATACCCAGAGGAGGGCTGGAGCAAGGCACTTAACTTCTGCTGTCTGGTAACTCGAGAGCTAAAGGTTTCCCAGCAAATCACTTTCATTTCAAGGACTCACCGCTGTGGTGCTGTGGGAATTCCCTTCGGGCTGACACAAAAACAAACCCAGGAGCGCAGGAGAGGAGGAGTCAACAGCAGCCTAAACAGAGCAGGGAGGAAGAGATGTTCTGGAGCTACCCCTTTCTCCCCTTTAGCTGTGAAAGGACCCAAGGGCAACTTGCTCCAGTGCAGGTGTCTAGTTCTCAGATATATAGAATTAGATGAGAGGAATATATATATATATATCATTGTGGGGTGATACTAATTAATGGGCATGGGAAATAGGCAACTGAGGCACAGGTTTTGTTCTGACATGAAGAGTCATAACCATTGTATTAGCTGCCATGGCATGCAAAGCCAAAGGCACCTTCCTCTTTACTACCACACATTGACAAAACCAAGCCAACAGCACAGATTCTGCTGTCCCCACACCATTTGCTAAATAAATAAAGGTTCCTTCATCTGTCCTGTTGTTTCCCCACCATCCCCCCACACTAGCAGGGGTTCTTAGAAACCGAGCAAACATTTTACTTTAGATCAGGATGCAGACTCCCTCGTGCCCAGTAACACAGGGCAACTGATGTTGCTGCCTATCCCTCAGCACAGGCCCTGAGGAGGACTCTGTCCTCTACCCAGCCGTCTGTTTTCACAGAACTGGGGATAACAGCGTTTTTGAGATGTCTGTCCCTCTGCCAGATCAGCTGAAATTTGCCCCCTGGTTCCATAGCTACCAGGGTGAGTGGCGAGCGGCAGATGGCGTGAGTGCCTCAGGATGTTAACCTAAAAACCATTCCCCAAAAGAACGGCGACCTGAAAGTGAATCTATGGTTTATTTGCATGAGCTGTCATTTACAAAAGACAGAGATCGTGTCTAAGTACACAGGTATTTTTATAAAAGGGAGAAGAAAGTATGTACATCATATGTCACAAATGCAGATGGTACTGGAATACCTACGGCACGCAAATTAAAACAGAAACCTCGCTAAAAACGTTGGCACAAGGGAGTAAAGCTCCAACACGAGGCACAGGGAATTCATCAGACTCCTCTTGGAAAACAATGGGGTGACACTTTAAATATGGTGTCACATCTACCACTGCAACAACCAGCTGGCCCAAGGCATTGTTCATTACCTCCTGCCTGCCTTTTTAGTCCTCCTTTGGTTTTCCAAAAGGCCATTCCCCAAACTAACTTCCTCCTGGAACCTCTCGTTTTTATTCTCAGAACAATGTAGGGAATAGGCTAAGGGATTTAAAATAGCAATACACAGCTCTTGCATAGCAGTTTTCATTATAATATAAACCAGCACCTCCAAAGAAAGTAAGCACTATTTTCTTTATCTGATAAATGGATACTTGGTGATTAAACACAGGAAATTTCCATCTTTTACAAGCTCAAAATGCTTTAAATGTACTATAATTAACCAGCAGCTTACTTTTACAAAACTGAACTTTATTTACTACCGACCAGTAATTCAAAGAGTTAAGTGCACCCCTAGTTTCAAGGACAGGTATGTTGTCATTGAAGTCACTGGATTAGTTAATAGGCACAGGAAATAGGTAACTGAGGTACAGGTTTTGTTCTGACATAAAAATTTATAAGCTATTTTTCATTCATATGGATGGAAACCATTTAATCGAATCCCTTTCCTTGTACATGTTAAGTGCTTAATCCTTTCATGTCTTTTCAATTTTTATCACACTACGATTTACTTAAAAACTTAATAAAGGAAAAATACTTACAAAGAAAACAAAACATCTACAGTATTTCAGTTCTGTCACGATCAGTAACTCCTTATAGCACAGCTATCTCTGCTTGTCTGAAATACTGCTAGAAATGATTGACATGGAATTCATTCAGAATTGCCAACATTAAAAGATAAAGCAAATCAATGTTATCATATTACCAAGAAAAAAAAGTGAAAAAGAAAAAGCAAACGGTCATTTTGGCTGAAGAAGCTGCTAACAACGTTGAAAAGATTTTGGGAAAGAACAGCCCTTTGTTCTCTTCATTCTAGCAATTATTTAGTGTGGAATTTTCTTGAAGGTCAAAAAAAAAAAAAATCCAAGTAGCTAAACTACATCAAAAAGAGTTGAAATAATGTCATAGAATCAGCACAGTGACAGTAATAATTACTGGTAACAAGAAAAGTATATTACAGCACTTACATTAATGAACGCCAAATAACACTGGATATTTAATATACAGGCTGAAAAGTTCAATATAAAAAACAAGTGTAAAAAGCTTACTCAGACTTAAATGTCTCAGTCACTGTTTAGTAAGAGCTACACGGAAACAATGCCCTGTCAAGATCTACTCTTAACTCATCACTTTACTGCACATATGTTAAATGTTGTACATTCTATGCCACCAAAGGAAGGGGGACGGGAAAAAAAAAGGTAACATCTCTCTTGTAAGATTCAAGGAAACCAAATATGTAACAACAACAAATTGCTTCAGAATGATTCTCCTGCAGGGATTAGGTCATTAGGTCATTTGACCAACACTGGTGAACCTTTGACAGAAAGCGTCCCAGTATCAAAAACAAGCAGTCAAAAATGAAGCCTCCTGAAACAAGACAGGTCCCTGGCAGGACCTGTTTTGTTCTTCAGACCTGTTCTTCTCACCCCGCACCAACTCGGAGCGTGGATGTGGCCTGTAAATTGGGCAGTGCAAGTTGTGCTGCTGAGGCTCCCATGACATCTGCAGCCTTTCCCCAGAAGCCCGAAACTTCCTCCCATTACTGTGCTGGTTACCATCAGGGGTCAATTTTGTGTCATTAAAAACCTGTGAGAATGTTGTGCAGTCAGGCCCTTCCACCCTGCATCAAAGGGGTGCTCTCAGTCCTCCGTTCACCCTGAGGAGGAGGCAAGACAACAATGACAGTGCTCTGCCCCAATTTACCCTGTCTTTAAATTTAAAATGGTGATGGACACGAAGGAACAATAGGAGTAGACACCCCAAAAGTGTGCAACTGCTTGGTCTGTGGCACTGCAAGCGGTAGGCAACACCAGAGTTTAAAAAAAAAACACCACCAGCTTTTCAGGACAGGAGAAGGAAAGATTTACTGAAGCAATATTTTGAAATGTTACTGTGAGAAAACAATGGAATTATCACAAAAAGGAATTTCACAGTCCCTGCAAAACCCCACCAGAGACAATGGACTGACGAACGGTGCACAATGCAAAGCAAGAATACAAGTCCTGCTCCACAAGTTTCACAACCAGTCCTCTCACACCTACCAAAGCCTAACCTAAACTTTGTGACAGCAGTTCAACAAAATCACCTTTTTCTTTTAAAAAAATCTGCAATATTCTAATTCCAAGTCTGCTTAAAAAAAAAAAAAGAACAAAATTATTAAATAACTTCAACAAGCAAACACAATCATAAAAAAAGCTATGAAGCTAAACTGGTCTCGCCACCCAGCATTTTAAACAGTAGAAGCTTTACAGTCAACTCCAAAAAACTATCAACAAACATCTACAATCTTAATTCACGTTTGGCTGCGATGTTTTCATCTGATCAAAATGTTTGCCAAAGAAGGGGTACAAGAAGTGAGGAAGTATAGCAGGAAGGGCAGATAAAGTGAATGGGAAAATGATCAAAATGCAGTAACAGAGATGCAGAAAAAGCAGCCATTCTGTCTGGGACAAAGACACCGGGAAGCAATAGGGACAAAAAGAAGGGAAGGGATAAAAAAACCCATAAATTGTAAAAGAAGAGGAGACCCTCATCCAGCAAAGCCCTTGCAGGTAGGCTCAGTGTGAAGCAAAGCCTAAAGGCAAGCTCAAACGCACTGCTGGATTTAGAGGAGGGAAAACAACAGCAAGAGACAAGGATACTTTATTAGGTACCTACCAAGAACTTGCCATTTTCAAGAAAACATGTTTCTTTTAGTTGCTATTTCAGAGCTTCCTAGCTAAGCCTGAGTTTACGGGCTGCAGAATGCTGCTGAAGAGGACACAGTGACTCTTACCAGACTAACTGCTTTATGACAGACTGCCTAAAATCAGAAGAGACCATTTTCAATCCACTGGTCCCTCACATAGCCCTTATGAATTTTGTAAATGTAAAGTTTTGGAGAGACCATTCTGTCTGGGAGAGGTCACTGGTACCTGGTCCCTAGGCACAGCCTGTGTGGATACATTTAGCCCCACTAAAAACTGTTTTGCCTATGGAAAGCACTGTTTTACTAGTGAACTCGGAGAAAAAAAACAAAACAGGATAGGAATGTCCTTAGGACATTTTGGGTGAAGAACTTTTACAAACTTATTCCAAAAGCCCATTAAAAATATACCTAGAAGAAAACACCAGAAAACAGAAAAGAGCAATCAAATTGCCCCCCAAAATCTTTCATAAAAAGAAAAGTAAAAGTAACATTATCTAACTACATATAATTGTTTTCATTAAAAAAAAAGAAGGAAAAAAAGCACACCTACTGCCTGCAGTTCTGGTCAGGTTCTCCCCTCCTCCCCCCGCTAAAATGTAAAAATAAAAAATACAAGTAAAATAAATTAACCCTTTCATCAGCCATTTCTTCCCCTGCTACTCTATTGACTGAATACATCTGTTAGAAGTCTTAAGAAAAAACTGCAAGCCTTCAGCTGAGCCTGACAGTAGAACTTTTTCCCCTGCTTTCTGTAATCCTGGAATTACTTCACCAGAAGACTTTCCCTGCACTGGTGAGGGGAGATGGGTGCTGGGCACAGGCATCCTGCCTGGAAGGGCAGGATCATTCCAGCTGAGCTGGCAGAAAGTGTTTGTATGAAGGTTACTGCCTTTGTGGGACTTGCTCTGATTTTAAAGACATCCCTTTGAACTCGAAGTCAGCACTTTCCCTCTGAACTATAGTGTGAATTGCTTATCATTTAGTTCTGCCTAATGATTTAGATAACATCTTCCCAATAATAATGGCCTTGATTCACCAGAGTACTTAAGTATGCAAATGGCATAATGTCAGCCAATGGGAATCACACAGTCAAAGTTAAATATGTGGTTTAGTGCTTGGGCAAATGGGGGTCCCCATGCACTCAGTGGACTAGAAGTGTTATGAGTCATGTTTGTAGGGTATGTCCTTAATTAATTTTAGGGTTTTTGTAATAAATTGCAAGAGCTGTGGTGGAAAGACACTATAGCATCCATGTGAACGGGATTTAACCTCCAGCAGTGGGAACTGAATAGGGGATGCCAGATTTGCACAGCAGTTGGTATGAAGCGTCCAGAGCTGTATATTCTGCCCTTCAGGCAGCTGGGAAACAGTCTCTGCACCCCTCAGCACTCTGCCAAACCTTTATTTCCCTTCAGTGAATGCACTAAAACATTTAAGAGTGGAATTTAACCCTCGTGATCCTTATTTTCCAGCTGGAAGTACATCTGTCAAGACGTACCAACAAAAAGGGCCTTAGTGGGCCAGCAGAATAATATTTCTGGAGGGCTCCAGACAAAATACATCCAGTATGCATGGTGGAGACCAAAGCAGGAAGCAAAGGAATTATTCAATGAAACCAGATTTTTTTCCACACTCACATTTTCCTCCTCTGACAGGATATTTCACACCTTCAGAGTCCACTATTTTTTTGCTGAAAAGGGAAAAACCCCAAGGTAATGTTTTATAATTTAATGGGAGAAGAAAGTTTGTGATGAAAAGGTTAAAGATGGAATCATCAACGATATAGGTGGAAGTTTGTCATCTGGTAACCAGAAACAGTAGCAAACAGCTTTATGATGTCCTCTCTGAGCAGCACTCTGAACTGAGTGTGGGGGTGTCACTGTTCTTTCTAAAGACGGTTGTCCAAGCAGGATTTCTGGTTTGGATCAAAAGATCCCCCCCCCCGAAACTCATTCATACAGCGGCTGCTGGAAAATCAGCCTAATTCTTCATCTGAAGAGTCTGACCACAAGAAGAGAACGAAGTGAAAATGACCAAAGAAAAAGAATATAAATGGTGTCATTTTCGAGCTCTGCTGCCAGCCTCTGGGAGAAGGCAGAAAGCGAAGCAGAAAGCACTGGCACGCCGAGCTCCTGCAGCCCCAGCAGGCAGCATCTGGGCACAGATTCCTGGTACGCAGTGAAGAGCTCTTCCCAAGCTCCAGGGAGGGAGCTTGCAAAACATCTCCAGCAAATCTTCAGGGAGGTCCTTCTTCTCCTTTCGTTCTGCTGCCTTTCCACAAGCTTCTTCACCCTCAGACTGGTCTCACTTTTTGGCTATCAGCCAAGGAGTCTGACCCTTGAAGTGGCAGACAAGCAGTTTCACATGAAGACGGCCAGGAAGAGTTAACAGTCAAACAGTGACCCAGTTACAGGTTTTAGTAGGGACAGACCCTGACACTAAACCCTCCGACTCAGGATGCTGCAAACCCAGCTTCTACCATTTGGGTCTTGCTTGAAACGCATGCACTTAGGTTTGGGCAGAGCAGCTAATCTGTGAAGTTTCACTGATTCACAGCCTCTGGTTGTCCCCAGTGGCTGATGAGATTGTATCAACACCATGGGCTGTAGGAACAGCAATCTGGAATAGTTATCTAACCTGCCTCAGTTAAAAACACCAGGCTGTGGGCTGCAGTAGCCACTGGGAACATTTGTCACTGCTTTTTGACCTTTATGACAGGTGAGTGGGTGTCTTATACATACTTTTTCCTCAGCACTAGAGCAGGTGTCTTTCTTTTTCTATACTTTAGAGCACCTGCAAATAATGATCCTTGCCCTCACTCTGTGAGTGTGTTGCATGAGACACTCAGGACTAACACCCAACAGAGGCAAAACTTAGAGGGGCTGCAGATAAACCTACAGAGAAACTACTGTAGCATTGCCAGAATCCCCACACATGCCAAACACTGCCTGCGTTAGTGTCACGGGCTGAGCTCACAAAAGCATTGAGCTGTGCCACTCCTATGGAGGTGTTGGCTTCTGAGAGAAATCCACAGGAATTGGCTACCTCAGTGCCCTGGAGAATGAGATCTGACAGAAGAGATCTCCCCACAGCTGAAGTCTATCAATCCCTTCTGCCAGGCTGCAAAAAGAGCAGCTGGTTTGCAAGTGAGAGCAAGAATTACACAGACGTTCAAGTCAGTAGACTCCTACATTCTCAGAAAGGTTTTAAAATGCTTTTTACTGAAATAAGTTCAGCTTAAGTATATGCTGAAGGGAGCATTAAACAAGTCTCAGAAGTTCATGAATTCTGCTGCCCACGATAAGCACCTTTAGAGCCCAGCAGCTAATTTGAAGCCAAACCAATGCAACAGACAGACTCACCCGAGAGGATGGAGGAGGGAAAGGTAGTAAGGGTGAGAGCACGTGCTAACACTCTGTGCGAGTGTCTGCGTGATGCTAGCAGAACATAGCTTTGTGACACCAAAGTCTGTTGTGGTTTGCAGTGGTAAATAAGGAGCACCTTCACTGGTAACAGAAGAGTTATGCTGGGGCAGAGCTGGAAACAATGCAAAGCAAACCACTTTTGCTCAGACCGCCTCTCCTGCCCTGCTACTCTGCTAACACAAGTCAGGTACTTCCAAAAGCTCTGGCAATTGCATTTCAAGGTCCCCTGTGCCCCAGGCAAAAGCTCGCTCTCTCACAAACATATCAGTTGAAAAACAGCACAAGAAATAAAACAGAGACAGTATCACCTCAAGAGTCTTTACCTTTCAGTAGCTGTGTCAAGACAAGGCAGCAGATGCATGCTCTGTTTGCTTTTAGATCAGACAAACCCGAGCAAAGGCAATCCCATGCAGTGCAGTCACAAATAGCAGTCACAAACCAAAAGCAGACTACAGGAACCAAAGGGAACAGGAGGCATTGGCAGGTTCTTCCATGGATCTGTAAGCTTTTGAAGATTAAACGCAGCCAGCACTATAAAAGGGGCTAAAATATTCCAACTATCTAACTTGTGAGCAGAGCACCACAAGACTGAAGTAGAAATTCACTCCTGCCGCTACTACAACCTTCTAAAACCAACACACCATCAGCATACCTGGAGGAGTCTTCAGTAACTGGTTTGTGTTTAACAAGTGTGTAATTACACCATCAGAGCTGGGGGGGGGGGGCATTCCTTTATATAAATACTGCTCCAATTAGCTAAGCTTCACAGCTGCAGAGCCTTGTAACTGGGAGCTGGGTCTTACATTAACGAGATATATTAATGAGAACACAAACAAGAATCCCTCGCTGCTCTGCAGCTCATTTTCTTCCTGTGCCATTTCACCTCCTGTATCCTGAGCATCTCATGAAAACATCTCACATGGAAAGCTTCAGCCAAAGGACAATGTTGGCATGAGAAGAAATGGTTGTAAATATCATGGATTAGTTTAGGTTGAAAGTGGCAAGGAATTTCCTAACTGCGAGAGCAATCTGAGCTAGGAATGGCCTGTGGGACAGGGAGGGGAGGAACATTGGGTGGTAGAAACCTCACTGGCTTTTAGATTAAGTTCAATAAATGTCTGAAGGGGTGAGGTGACAAAGGGACTGCAACAGTCAGAGGCTGGGCTCGGTTCCTTGGGCTGTCCCTGGCAGGCCTTCTCCTCTGCAGACAAGAGAAGTACATCTCTGATGGTGCTGAGAGCCTGTATGGAACCAGTTGGAAAAAATAACTGATAGCTTGTAGAGAGATGAGCATAAGGGTTGAATGGCTGAGTACAGGAGGAGGGGGATGGTGGTAAGCACTTCATCTGGCCCATCTGTAGACAGGAGAAGCTGTGGTGAACACAGCTCATGACCCATAGGTCCAGCACTGCAGGCTGACCTGCTACTCAGCGGTGCTGCAGGAGAGAGTGCTGACCTCCTCTGGTAGTGGCAGCAGCACGTGAAGGGCAGGACTTCAGTGGACCATTCTAACTAATGAGTCACCACTTGTGTTTCCCAATCTTCACTAGGGTCTTTAAATGCCACACACTTCTCCCTATCCTCCTGAAACTTCAGGGTTCCAAACCTACTGTCCCCCTCACATGAAGGACTAAGGAAAGTGGACACGCTTTAGGGAGCAGATTTAGGCTTCCACTGCTCTGCTCATTTTCTAAGAGAAGTGCACTATGATGTCCCCTCTAGTCTGACAGTATGATTTTTCTTGATGGGTAGTTTAGACTCGAGATGTTAACAAAGGTAGGTCAAGAAGGATAATTAAGATGTCCATATGCAAATTATAACGACATGCTCTGCAAAATTGCATGTGGATTGATTTCTCTAATAGGAGATCATCAAGGTATTCTGCCATATGCTTAATTTTAAATGAGCCTTTAATTAAGCTACTTGCAGGCCTACAATTTAGAAAGGCATTAGAATTTCTTGCTGACCAGAGCTGGTCCTCAGGAGGATTATTCCAGCTCACAGGAGGTGCTCTGTTTTATTTATATTTATTATTACATCCAACTCATGGGAGGTGCTCTATTTTATTTATATTTATATTATTTCTGCTCATGGGAGCTGCTCTATTTTAACCAGAGGCAAGAGACTGAGAACTTCTCTTTGTACTCACTAACTCCACAGCTCCTGGAGGTGTTACTACCTCTCCTGCATGGCCAAGGAGCAGCCTCTAGACGAGCTAGTGGAGGCTGCCCTTGGCAGGCTGAAACCTGATCAAGAAACAGACCTTGTTTGATAATTATTAATCATGGAATCTCTTGGTTCCCAGTGTACAGTGGCTACTGTCAGATTTTCCAGCAGTACTTTAATTTAGTCACCACAAAGTTGTTAGTATTTCACTTTAATAAAAAATACATAATATCCTGGAATATTCTTGAATGATTCCAGCTTGAAAAATCAAAATGACCTTTAAATCTACACAGGGCAGTTCCTTTGGGCGCTTTTAATGCAATAATTTATTAAGTTCCTATATTCATCACGTGTGCACAAATATCATGTAAATATTACAGCTGTACTCCAGGACAAAACAAGCATAATGCAGACATAGAATTATACAGAGAACTGACAAATGGGGAAGAAGGGGGATCTAGTATTTTCTGTACAAAAAAAATATGCAGCTTTTTGATAATTTGTAAAAATGCATAACTTTTGGCATTTCAGAGAACAACACTGTATAAAAATAAATATTCTATGTACAGTAACACACAGGCCAGTCCAGGGTTAGAATCATCACTGCAAAAGAAGACATAAGACAAGTCACTAACAGTTGTTAATGACAGCTCAACAGGGGACAGGACCACTTCATGTAATGGAAGGACAGGGGGACAGCAACAGGGACGCTGGCTCCAGGGTCTCCAGGAACAAAATAAATGGCACTGGGTCTCAGCAGAGATCCTTTTCCCTTCCCCGGGCAGGGAGGGTGGAAGGTCACTCGGGGCCGACTCTCCACCTCCACTTGCTTCATAGCACTGTGGCCTGAGTGCTTGGCACTAACGCACAGAGAGGTGGGCTGGACACTGAGGAGGGGCAGAGGGCTCTGTGGGAACCTGCCCTGTGCTGCAGCCCAGCTGCCAGGCCACCCCTCAGTGGGGGCACTGGTGCCAAGAGCCCAGCTCACGTGCTCAGCCGAAACAAGCTGTAAACCTCTGCCCCGCTCCCAGCAGCCTCCCGTGGCACCCGGGTTGCCCAGGGCATGCCAGCTCCCAGCCTCAGCCTAGGTGGGAATCCAATCTTTGTGCAAGTATGAGGGCAATCCAAGGCCAGGCAGCTCAAAAGCCGCAAACCCAATTCTCTCCTTTTCAGCACATAAAGCTGAAGTGCAATACACAACCAAGGGAGAGTGTTGGTTGCTGCTTTTTCAGGGGTACAGTCCTGGAGATCCCATATATGCCTCCACATCTCTACAGCTCTTAGACAGACTGAAAATCATCAGCACAACCTGTATCACTGCCAACTCAGCACAGTCACAACATTCCCAGGATTATTTTACCTTATTCCAGCAGCCTTGAACTGGAAGGCCATCTTCCCCCTGCAAAAGAGATGGATGAAATAGCAGTTTAGGACACAGAAAACAGCAGAGATCTTGTGGAAAGGAGGAGAGGGTTAACTGCTGCAACAAACAGTCTGAACCAGGGCTGGAGGAATAGTCTGAATGATATTCCTCACCCCCTTGGAGTGACCCGGACTTCTGGCTGGCATAACCAGTGTAGCTTGAAGCAAGGGCTGGGGCTGAAGAGAGGAGGTGCCTGCAGACTACACAAGGAACTTGTGTACAGGAGGTCTGGAGGCTCATTTTCATTCGTCGCTGAGGAAAGCGTTCAGCCAGGCTCCCCTGAAGGAAGCGAGGAACACAGGAGGTCCCATCAGCCAGAAGAATACTGCAGGGAGGTGGCAGTGGAAAGCTCAAGACGGCTGTTCTGCGTCCTAAGGCTTGACTCTGTGATGCTGAGTGTCAACCCCAGAGGCAGCACTAACCTTGGGTCCTGAGCAGGGTCTGGAAAACACCTCCGTTTCCTTCTGCCCTGTTAGTTAAGGGGTTTACTTTGTCCTGTGAGAGACTACCCAGCTGTCCCCTCTTGCCTCTGAGAAATTAGGAAGGCAAGCAGCTGGGCAGCCTCTGTGCTGTCTGAGGATGTGTCATCTGACTCCTTGAGAGGGGGCTTTTGCCTCAATAAAGTCAGTCAGATTTTTGTGAAAATCCCCCAGCACTTCTGTAGCCCTGAAGTCTTGGGCTACACTTCCTAATGTGGGCACGTGGTTTTATTATTATTATTACTATTTTTTAATGTTGAAGAAGGTTGGATACTTTAAAGACTGTGCTACTAAAAGCCTGAAACTATATGGATGGGAAATGCTTTTGTGAAATACTGCCATTAATTTCATCTCCGTGCAGCTGATGTGAGAAAACAGGGAAATACGTCAATGATAAGGTGCTCTTGAGTGGGAGATAAAGTCAGATGTCAGGAGCTACCCCTCTGACATGAGAAGCCCAACACTGCTGCGTGTGCATCAGGTTCGTGGGCTACCCAGGAAGGCTCAAGAGCAGGGAGTGAGGTGGCACAACGCGCAACACGGGCACGGTTCTTCCCTCAAGTGACTCGGTGCTCACTTCTCCACGTACTGCATGTGCAAGCGGCAGTGGGTATTGTCCCGTTTGAGAAGGGGCAAGGAAAAAACCCAAACAGAAAAAGAAAATGCACAGTAGTATAGGGAGAAAGAAACTTTTTAAAGCAGACATGCTTTCAAGGGACTGATGGAGCGAATGTTGCCATGATGCTACAACCGTACTGCTTTTCAAATGCATTTTTTAGACTGTGGTCTCCTTGGGATGCTTCCTCCCCTTCCCCCCTGCTATGCAGAAATCCTGAGTTCCAGGCTAATTACTGGGTAAATCATGGCATTCCCATTGGTACACTGGTGGTGGTAGGAATGGCTGGTGTAGTGCATCGCAGGAGGAGGTGGGAGGTTAGGTGTATGAAGGAACGTGAAGCCAGGGAGTAACAGCTTAGGGATCAAAGGAAGATCAGGGTCACAAGGAAATGTTTGTTGCAGGCGAATTTGCCGCGAACGGAAACTCGACGTGCTTATTAGTACCGAGTATCTCCTTCCACATTGCTCGGACGCGTAAAGCGTTAGTTCACGGCCTCCGTAAGTTACACACACGGATGTGTCAGCTGGTTGCTAAGCTTTTAACCTAGTTGGATCAAAAACCATGCTTATTCACGTTCCCAAGCTAGCTTGCATGCCAGAACACTATATATATAAAAAAAATAGTGGCATCTGTAGTTCACCAGATTTTCTGGCAAGTTTCCCTTAATGAAAATAGGTATGAAAAGAAGAGTACATTCTAACATGGCCATGACTGAGAGCAGAGAGAGAAAAAGAAATCTAGTCCTTCAGGGCAGAAGCAGAATCCTTGTACCTGGGAAATAAGGTGCCTTATTCAGCCAAAACTTACACCATAGGAACCTGGGTATTATCAGTGGGAGGCAAAACACGTGTCTGGGTGTTTTTTAATCCTTGGTGGACTGTTCTTGGCAGGTATGATTTCACCCATGGGACTGGCAGAAGAGCTTCTTTCAGTCACCCAGAAATTAGAGAAGAGCAATGGAGACACTGCAAGTGGTCACTTACAGTCACTTACAGTCACTTACAGTCACTGCCCCAAAGAGACAACGGCAGTGCCCAAAGGAGGGAAGGAAGACTAATGTCAGCTTTTCACAAAGGCCAAATAACAAAGGTTTCTAATGGCAATTTCAGGGATAGTTTCCTCAGAAAACTAAGAAAACCTTCAAAACCAAACGTGGCTTTTTTTCTTTAGGACACATTTTTTCCAGCTAGATGAACTAACTGGTATCCCATCCCTTATAAATGGTATCAAACACCTTTAAGTGAGCATAAATCTTGGAATGACCACCCTCAAGCCAACCTAGTCATGCTGGACAGGGCCAGGAAGGGCAGGGGTGTACAAGTTTCAGCATGTTATGAAGTTATTGAGACTGCTGTAGGGAGCTAAAACCTCCTCTGAACGCTGCATCTTCAGGAAACCTCAGAGGAAATTAATAAATTGGTGGTGTTTAATGAGATACTTAGAAATCAGCTGAGGTTAAGTGTTCCTGAATACTGTTGTCCTACAGTAGCTGGGTTAGATTAGGCGCTAATACAATAATCATCCTTTAATACTTGAATAAGGCGGATATCAGGAAACAGACAATTCCAAATTCAAGAGTCTCAGATGCTATGGGTACCATCATGGACTTCTGGGGAGAGTCACAAATAGGACTTGTCTAGCAGGAATCGAGGGAGACAAATGTCCAGTTGATGTTTCACATGGGCTTGCTAACAGGATAACTATTTTTTTCAGTCACCTTAATGTAGAGGGTAACTGAGGTAATACTGAGCGGTGTCAGGCTGTGCTTGACACACACAAGCACTTAAAAATAGAGTTAATGAAGGACACGAGCATCGCAGACCCTTGCTAGAAAGCCAAGCCAGAGCAGAGTCAGGTCTGCATATGTTAGTCTGCTGAAAGTTGTCAAAGTGAGGGCAAAGGAGGAATTGAAGCAGCTGTAAATAAGTCCTCATTCCCGCTACATTTTTTCCTCATGCCACAAAGTAACGGTGGCAGCTGCTGTAAATCCTGGTGGGAAGGGAAGGGCCTGGTTTTGGCAGCAGCAGCCTGAGGAAGACAGGATGGAGATAGGTGAGGAAGGACTCGCCAAGTGTTTCTAGGGCATGCAGCTATTCAGAGGTCTCAGAAAATAATCACCAAGACACAGAAAGCAAACGAGCATGCAGGAAAGGGAAGGTACGCCATACCAATGGGCATGGGGCATCCAGGCCGTCCAGCCCAGGTAACCCTGGCTCACCCTTCTCGCCTTTAAAACCTCGGAGACCCTGTTTATGAAATCAACCACTGTCGTTATTTCAGTTAACGCCAGTCCCCTCCGTGTCACAGGACTGGGACTGCTGCAGGGCACTCGGCTGCAAACCCAGAACACAGACAGCCCATTTTTCCAGTTCTAGTTTTGTCTGTGTAATCGGTAGTGGCAGTTTTCTTTCTGGTTTTTCTGTAATCTGTGAGTCAGGAGGTGGTACTCAGAGTTAAATCTCAGAGGATGAGAATGGAGTTTCCTCTGCCCTGAAATCACCCATCCTTCCTGTCCTTGCTAGGAAATCCAGCAGCTGGATTCCTAGATGCATGATCTACAAGTACTCCTGGGATTTATGGCAGTACTACAGCTTTTTGTCAGCGTTTGAGTTTAGATGAAAATGTGTGTGGATTCCTACATTTATTCATTTGCCTAGATTTATAGACAACATATTTTTACAGAAACGTGTCCCATTTAAAATAACTGAGATGTGTTTTCCCTCTGGGTAATGCAGCTCGAGTGCCCTGTGTCGCTCTCGGGCGATCCCATCAGCTGGCCATTACTCCAAGGCAAGAACAGCAGCAGTCAGGTTTGGCCGTCACATCGATGTGATGATGTTAAAACATCTCCAGAGAAGAGCCAGAACTGGCAGCAGAGGAGTCACAGGGCTCTATCCACAAAAGGAGAAAGCCCTGGGCTCCCAGCACATGGGACACCCCCATGTACCCCAAACCTTTGTGAGCTCTGGAAGAGGAAGGAATATAACCACGGTCACTCACCAGGCCTGATTGCTCCAAGAATTGGTGGTTCCCCACTGAAGGAAGCAGCTTTGCCATAGACTGCAGTGGGAACCAGGCTGGGCCTTGGCCGGGTGTTGTACTTTTGCAAGACCATTATTTATGTTATCATTTCCTTCTTTCTTCACCATCAACAAATCTTAAAACAATACATTTGATGAAACAGAACATACCAACGGACAGGGTGCATCTAATCCAGGCGCTCCTTGGTCTCCCTTATCCCCTTTAGACCCTCTAGAGCCTTTCTTGCCCCTCTCCCCCTGTAAATAACAGTTTAGTCCAAGAAGAAAAAAAAAAAGAATACACAAAAGCTTTAGGATCATCCATTTCAAACAAATGTCAGCGATAGTTTAAAAAAAAGGATAAACATTTAGGAAACATTTTAAAAAAGAAATCTCCCCTTTGAGACAGTAAGTGAAAAACAAAGTGTGGAGCTCCTACCCATTACTTTGCTGTGTAAGCACATTGGGCACTGCTAAAATTCCACCCTGGATAGACTGTAAGGGCTCTGCTGCAAAGGGATTACTTTATGGACAGGCCTATAGACAACCAGCAGAACTATCACACCTCCTCTATCATACCATCATTAGAAGATTACTTCTCTGGGCTCCCTGTACATTCAGTACAGGATATATTCAGAGAGAGGGGGCACCCTCTGAGAACCAGCAGACCCCAGACTCGCAGGATGCGCAGACACTCCTCTGGCCAGCAGCGTGCCACTTCATCTCAAACTCCACAGCCAGGGGGGAAGGTCCCTTCTCTGCCACAGGAGCTCCAGGGCAGCACCTGCCTGGTGCCTCAGATGACAGAACCCGTGGCAGACCCCATGCAGGCTCTCCTGCCGTGGCAGGAAGACACCGCTGGCACAGATGCTCTGTCTTGATTGTACTTAATCCAAATTCTCATTCTTAAAGAAATTCTCACTCATGGGAGTGTTTTTAGAAGCTTTTCCTTAAACTGTTTAATGAACAGTTTGCCACCAGGGTTGCTGGCTTTTCCTTAAGAGATGGGGTCATTTTGCAGTTGGTTTCATGTTTGTTGGAGGGGTTTTTTTGTGGTTCTTGTTGGTTTGTTTGTTTGGTTTGGTTTGTTGTTGTTTGGTTGGAGGTTTTGTTTAGGGACGGGCATGTTTTGTTTTGTTAGGATGTAAAATTACTTCTGTACCCTAAAGCAGCAAAGGTTTAACTGGAATGAGCATGCTCGCCTGAGTTTTACAGTGGTTTGTGCACTGGGGTGCACCAGCATTTCTAAATAGAAAGGAGACAGAGAATGAAGGAAGTACCCAGCCCTGACAGTCTGCACGTGTCCTTTGGGATGCTCCGAGTAGTGCTCCCCCAGAAGAACCCGTCAGACAAGTGAATAGTCCTAAGCAGCTGAGCCACAGGGCAGCAACTGGTCCCCGGCCCTCCTGGCACAAACAGACCCCAGGGAGCTGCGGTTCTTAAAGTGGTTTGATATTACAATTTCTTCACAGGCTCCATGTTGAGTTACATCAGAGACAGGGCTAGGGGGAAACAAATTTAATAAAAATCACAGCACAAGAGGAGGCTCGCTTGTCTTGTGGAGGGGCAGCATGAGGTCAGTGAAAGCCGGCCCCAAAAGGGGCCTAAGGAACACCCAGATGCCCTGTCGTTGCTCCTCCTCACCAAGGGAGGGTACACCCTGCCTGCAGCACGTCAGCCAACGCAGGGTATAGCCTGGGGATTTGACAGTTCTATCTACACCAAATCTTTCTGTATAGCAGAGTAAATTCTCAAAGCTGCTGAGCAGAAAGTGGGGGAAGGAGCTGCTGCACAGGGAATTTAATTTAGGGTCCTTGTGGGGAAGGTTAACGGAATTAAGGGATAAAATCAGACAGCACAGGCTGCTGGTTTTTCTTTAAAAAAAAAAGTGTTAAACCCAAAGCTGGCAAGAGAAATGGATGGGAGAGGAGAGGCAATGAGGAGAAGTCACCCAGAACCAAGCACTGGAACAGAGAGGATAATCCAGGAAAATGCGGCATGGGTTGCTCTGGAGGAAGGAGGAAGGAACCAGGAAGAAAGGCGGAAGAGGAGGAAGGGATAAAGGGGACAAAGGCGGACCTGGAGGAGCGAGGAAGACACACACACACACACACACATAAGAAAAGAACCACAGGCATTAGAATAACAGTGAAGATAACAGCTTGGTAGCACAAGTTCAGGGTTCACACTTTTTCAGCTGGGTTACTTGAAAGGCCATCGGTTTCTATTGCTGCCTAGTGCCACGTTACCAGCCCTGCCTGTGCCCTGATCGCCCACTCCAAACAGAGGGCAGCAGGAGCATTTCTGGGATTTAGAAAGCCCTGCTCTGCCTAAAGTAACAGAGAGGGTTTGGACAAACTAATTGGGAGCTTAACAAAGTAGATTCTCATTTTTAATGTGCTCAGCACTAGAAATCTTCCCATTCAAGTGCTAAGAGGCATTTCGGACAAACACCTCTCCCACTTCCAAAGAGGCGGGTGCTGCATCCCAGCCCGCTGTGAAACAGGTCAGAAGTGGAGCGTTGCCTTCCTTTTGTCACTTCACAGCTTTCCTCTTGTTCACTGCGAAGTCTCCCGGCTGAACTGCCACCGTAGTTTAGCCACAGCGGGGGAGACTGTCCCAGCCTTCCAAGCAGGTTCTGACACAGAAGCCTGCCTGTCCCGCTGTAGGGCAGAGCTGGAGCTCAGATGGGGATATGGGGCTGTGGGACAGATCCTGGGGAACCAGCACTGCCTCCCATTCTGCTAAACAGTACTTGTTAGGTGTCAGTAGGGACTTCAAAGGGATGGAGGCATTCAGACAAAACAGCTGTACAAAGGGGCCTCACCAGAACAGTGCTGTCCGACTCCTCTAAGTAGTAGTGACTTGTTCACAAGAGGGGCAGGAATGAGGGGAAGCCCTTGCACCAAGACTCAGTAGGAAAAGTGGCATTTCCTAGGATCCCACCTGCAAAGGTATTGTGCTTGCCTATTTACAGTCTCGAGGTTTTCACACTTTCCCATTTCAAAATACTGGTTGCAATGAGGCAAAGTGCACTCGTGCTTCAGGGGCCAACAAAACTTCTCACTCATGTCTTCCAACTTGTCCTCTGCAAGGAGGTGCAGTTTCTCCCAGTTTTCATTTGCTTTTATGAAAGAGCTCAGAGAAATCCTACCTGCAACTAGTTGAAAGATCCTTCCTTTTAAATAAAACACCAAGTTTAAAACCCAACTGAAAAAGTCTAGGAATTCTGTTTAAGTTGTTTTTTGCTTAGAAGCCACACAAACAAACAAAAAACCCACATCTTAGTGAAGGGGAAGTTAAGAAGCAAAGCCAGAAACGCAACGATTAAAAAAGGGGAGAACTTCGGAGCTCCCATGAAACTTGGACCTCTCTCCCCTAGTTTAAGATGCCAGTTGGCTACTGCTTTCCAAAACTGCCCATTCTCTGCAGAGTGAGGTCAGAATGCATTGCAGAATACATTGCATCACTGTGTATCAGAAGCAAATTCATGTAATGAAATCACCACATGGGCACATGCACTATAAAACTTCACATTTTCAGGTAAACTTGGGTGATACCAGAGTCTTATGAAGAGAAGGTGTATGGGTGAGCTCAGGCATAAAGACACACACATGGGTACTGTGTGGAACTGCTTGACATATTTATACAGCTGTAATCTTACAAAGGCTCTAATCCAGAAATCATTTATATTTCTGAATATAAATTATATTCAACTATAGGTCTCAACTGTTTTTATCAAAAAGATTCAGAGCCTTAACAGGCAATAAATTCCTTAGGGGTTGGAAAATCTGATGGAAAAGCAAGGAGCTTCTCAACATGCACTTTTTAGTAATGTTTATCGTTCTAGAACACAGGTGGTACAACAGAAAAGCAGCCAGTCACATTACTGGTTTTGACCCAACTCTTCACCATCACATCCATCCAGGACAATGCCTGAGGAGACTTCGTATCTGATTCTTTAAGGTAGGTGAATTTAATTTATCTTTTCCAAATTTCCATTTTCGAGTTCTCAGGTGGATCGTTTGCTAGAGGGCAACCTTCTTTTTCATGCTTCAGGGGGAATTTAAAAGTAACGTAATGAGATTTGGTGGCCCCACCTCAGTTAGTTCTCATGGGAATCTCTACACACATCAGTAAATAGAGAAGCAGGATTTCCTAAAGCATGCCACGTTGGCCTAACTCTACTACACATGAAGTCCCATGCTTCAGTGAGGACAGAGCTATGACAACAACGAACACACTAGAAAATCCCTCCCATGGCTTTCAGATAGATGTACCACAACGTCCCAGGTGATTGTACAAGCTACAGGCATCACCTTCTAAAATACAAGTTTGCAAAGTTACTTCTATGAAGGTCTAGCAGACATGCCAGCTACTCAGGGTTGCTCAGGAGTTAACTGGCCCATCACCGTGTGAAGACATTAGTAACTAAACACAAGATGTTTGACTGGTAACTTACCCGGATTCCTTTGTCACCAGGTAGACCTTGTAAACCCTGAAATGCATCAACACACACACAAAAAAAACATTTTAAAACAAGTAGGACACATTGTCTACCCACTCAAAGAGAAGAATGTGTGCCCAGGAGTTTGTTTTTAATGTCTGTATCGATTGCTCTATAGTAAAAGAAAAGATCAAGTAACTTTTTCCAGCAGACAACCATTCTTCACCTCCGTTAGACCATCCTGGTTGTGACACCACTGTTACTACTCCCAGGTTTCTTCAGATAAAACAACTAGTTTAGAGAATGCAGTCCCTGAAAAAACGCAGCAAACTTTCTTTTTTTGTGTGTGTTAAACAACAAAACAGTGCCACGATTACCTAAAACTAGAGGTCCAACACCAGCCTCATTTTGCAAAAAAATAATCCCAAACAGTGGAATTAACCTCACTGGAGGCAGCTTTGGTCACTGCAGTGACAAGACAGGGCCTCTCAGACAGGAGGGAGGCAGGCATCCACGCTGGGGAAAGGTAAACGGAGCAAGTGTGCTCCAAAGCAGTGTTTTGGACAGAGATGTCCATCCTAGGAGTCTCACACAGCTTCTTTGAGTAGTTCAAGGACAGAGGTGAATTAATGGTTTCCCTTCAGCTTCATCCACCTCATTCTAAGTCATTGCTCTGAAGCTACCAAGATCTTCTGTTACTCCCACAGTGTACATAAACTCATAAGTCTGGTTCTTTAATACCCCAAATAGCTGAAATTGCCAATGCTGTATGACAGCAGCATCTTAAGGTGTCAACCACAACAATAGCCCCATACTTACAGGAAGCCCTGCTGGCCCCATTGGTCCTATAACTCCAGGATCTCCTTTACTGCCCTGAAATGGAGACAAAAGAGTAGAAATTGTTACATCCCTGCTCAGCACAAACAGGCAGCGCAGCAGTGGCTACAGCAGCACTACAGAAGAAAAGTGATGTGTTTCAAAGCACCTAAAAAACCCGAGGATGAAATACTCAGACATCAGAGAGGCCCAGCTGAGGGTCTCACATGCACAAGGAGAGAGCAGTTCCAGCTCTAGAAAAATACAGAGCTTCTTTATCACAGAGAGCTGCAGTGACCTCAAAGAAGTTACAGAGCATTGGTCCGTTCTGAAGCAAACTCACCCTTTCTCCTTTTGGTCCTGCTGGTCCTGAAACCCCAATTGGTCCTGGAGTACCCTGTAGTTGTAGAAAGGAAAACACACCAGGACATTTTTATTCTAGGGCCTCATTAAAGACAGGAGACACTGCTGCTCCTTTAGGAAAAGCACAGCTGGGAAGCACAGTCTGCTGGCAGAAGGCATCTAGCGCCACTACAGCTTTCAGTGTTGGTGGCGATGGATTTGCAGCAGTTGTTACAGGCAATTTGAAGATGGGAACTCCTCTGTCAAATGACACCAGCACCATTTTACAGAGCCTTATTTTTAATTTTGAAACTATCTCTTGACAATTGTTACAGCAGGCATTTCTACTGGTTCCACATGAAGTAACTTTTCCTCTCTACTTTGTATTAGACAAGGCTGAAAGCTGTAGCACAATAAAGGTGATTTAAGAGATGTGATAAGCAACTTTCTTTTTTTTTTTTCCTTTCCTTTTTTTCCCCCGTATTTTCCCTTCCTGGAGTCAGTTTCATTAAGCAAAAATGAAAATGCTTGGATTACTAGGTGGCAGGCAGCCAGTCAGTCATGCAAGCAGAAGGACACCATGCTGCAGAGATGAGTGCAGATGCACACAGACACAAACCGAGAGGGGTATCGTTTGCTCCCAGTCCCTCTGTCCCCTTTTTGCCATTTACATCACTCTGCCAGGCTCTCAAGCATTCCAACAGCAAAACCCCATCTTTCTACTAACCCTCTTACACAGGGGCCATGTCCCACTAGCACACCCAACTGACTTCCCAGTGCTGCTGAAGCTTGCCTGGGCTTTGGGAAATGAACCCGACCAAAATTTAGCTTTAACGTGGGCAATACAGCAGGTAGGCAGTGGTCCTTCTGTCTCAGCAAAGGATTTGGACACTTTCAATGCTGTACAGACTCCTTGAACTTGCTGGGGAGATTTCTGTGTTGGAGGGTTTCCTACAAATCCCCCAGACCCTGTTCCACAGTCTATAAATCTGCAGCGCAGTACACCCACCTAACTATATAGTTTAGGCAGGCGTTTACCCTCCTAGCCCTACATCACATACTTGTAGATAGATGATATAGATACATAAATGCAGCAAGAACTCTGCTGACCATTCACTGATCTACAGTTCCTTCACAGAGCCTCAATAACGGGATATTTTTGAGGCCCATTACCTGCCTTCTAGGAAGAACAGAGGAGGCAGTTTCCAGAATAGGGAAGTCTTTCTCTAACAGCCTTAAGGAAAAGGGTCTTGCACTTTTTCACGCGAGCTTGCAATCCTCAGTCACTACAGTATCCCCTCTGATGGGAGCAGGATGTGAATCAGGAGAGCTTTTCAGACAAGTTAAGACCTGGAGAATGTAAGTGGAGGAGTAGTTCATGCAGCACACAACTTCAATGCAGTGAAGAAGTGAGAAAGATCAGGCTCTCCTTAGATTCATGCACAGGAGTGAACATCACGAAAATCTTAATTGCCTGCACATACACATCATGTTAGGATCATTCAGTGCCATGAAACACACTGAGATCTCACCTGCACATTTATAAAATTAAATCTACAACTTCCCAAAACAAGTGAGTGCTGTATCAGATTCTGTTCAGAAGTTAGAGCAGCTGAATTATTTCCACTTACACTGAGGGGGGAAAAGCTGCTTTTTCTTTTTAAATAGTCAAATGGATTGTACATGGGTGATGTGTGATTTCTCAGGAGGGATTAAAAATATCTGACCCTCTGTTAATAGCAGAATGTTTTGCAGAACCAGGTCAGGATTACTCGTCTCATTCTGAGTTCAACAGACTAAGAAGCTTAGGTACAAGGACTTCATTTCCTTCACATCTCACAGTGAGTTAGCAACCAGAGGTGGGAATCCTGCCTCTTCCTGCCCCACTACTAGCTGTTGCTACCTCTCAGATGTATATCCTAGACTGGAACACACCCCGCTGCCCACACCCCCAGGTCCCTGGGACTAAGGAAAGCACGCGTGGAGCTGCTGAAGGTGCGTGGCATTCTGCTGCAAGGTGAAGGGCTAGTCCTGCCTGCAGAAGGTCTCTCAGGTACAACTTCCCCTCACGGTGAGATGCTTACTGGCCTATGGGAGAGATGCCTGTAAGCACATGTGCAACTCGTGGCAGTGCAGCCTTAAGTGTTGTCTGTGAGAACAACACACAAAGCTTTTTGTTGACAGGACAAACCACACCGGTATTATGACACCAAAGACAAAACCAAGGAGCTACTGTCACGGAAAGGTGGCAAGCAAGGTGACCGTGGAGAACGACAGGATGGAGACCTGGCACCATAAAGAGAGCAGTAGAACAGAGAGTCATGGAACCATGCAGAGGTTTAATTCATCTTGTTATTGAGATAAAGCAAAAAAGGCTGTCATCTCAGGATCCAGACAGACTTGCAGCATCAAAAAAGACAAGTGTGTGACATCACTTCTCAGCCCAAATTTTACACCCCTCCCAAGCCTGCTTTGGAGAAAAGAAGGTTATCCTTGGTGTAAATGAGAGTCTGGTGGAAGAGACGAGACAAATCACAATACTGGGGAGGAGGAACGTACAGTAATGGAGAAATGGAACTCACCGGTGGTCCAGGTCTGCCGTCTAAACCTGAAGCACCCTGAACAGACGGGGGAGGGTTTACAAAAACAAGGCAACAGGAGAGGGGAGGAGGGTGAGGGGGAAAGGAAAGGGGAGAGGAGAGGTGAGTGAAGCAATGACTTGAGACAAACATATGCTTGCAATAAACAAAAATTAAGATTTCAAGGACAGGTGATGATACTTACAAGCAAACCGACAAAACCATAGAAACACTGAATACATATAATCTTAACCTGCAACTTCCAGATCCCCTTAAAAATGCATGTTTCCCTCTCAGTGCCACCAAAAAAAAAACCTGGAGGAAGAAGCTATGCTGTGACAGGTGATAAAAAGGACCATGTGACAGTGGAGTTGAAACCTGCATTGCTTTTGTGGCAGGCTGGGCAACACAGATGGGACACAAGGCTCAGAGGCCTATGGTCACAGAGGCATTTATCATCAGTGCAGAGTCAGCAGCTGTTCAAGTTCCTACCAAAAAATCCAGGCCCTGTAGGTGCACACTTAGTCTGCTTGCTCTGCCCTATGCCTCTTGGCCTGGGGGAGAGGTGAGGAGCCAGTTGTTTGGAGGTTTATATAACGAGTGGCTCATCTCCCTGTGTCACCAGTGCCCACTTACACCAGACTGGGATTAAGTGGCACTTTTCTGTTTGCTTGGCTGTTGCCTTGGATTTCATCATCCGTAAGACCTAGCAGGGGTTCTGCCCGAGGCCCATATAGCCCAGTATCTCATCTCTGACAGTGATGAGAGAAAGCTTAGGTAGGATATAAGTACTAAATACTAAGTTTTCCTCCACTTGAGTATGATGAATACCTCAGCTTGTTGGCCACACAGAGAGGCCCAAGGCTAGTGCAGGCAATCAGTGCTGAAATCCTGGCATGATGTCAAGGCCTAAGCAGACCTAGCTGTGGGATTTTACAGTCTGTTTGGAGTAGTTCAGTACCTGTTTGACACTTTTTACTAAAACTGCATTTCATTTGACAGGCTGAAAACACACCGGGTCAGGCATGGAAAGGCTTATGAAGAGACTTAGGTAGCTCTGAGGAGAGATACAAGGTCTGCAGTCTCTCTCTGATCTTCCTAACAGCTCAGCAGCTGTGCTTCCTCATTGGCCAGCTGATATCATTGATCCAAACACAGAACATTTCTAAGAGGACACTTCTGAGCCAGTCATCCCCCCTCCACAGCTCAGGAAGAGTGATGTGATAGGCCAGGGGACCCTAGTTTCTCACGGGGTTCACTGCTGTAGGAGAACCAGTACACTCCCTGCTACACTGATGAGCCTGTTGGGATAACTGCTGGGGCAGGTTCTGCTCAGACTGTCACAAGGACCTCCTTCCCTTGTCCTGATACCACATTGAGAGAATAACCTTTTACACAGACAGCTTCTGTTTGCATTTCTCAGGGTAAAATGGGGACTGGGTTTTCACATCTCACTGTTTCACCGAGGCACAGCCATTTGCCTTTGAGCCTTCTGGAAGCTGCGCTTTCTCCCCACTGGCTCTGCATGGAGCCACAGTGAACATGCTCATGATGAGCAAACCCGAGTGCCTCGAGTTCGATGAGATGCACCCACACCTTAGGAGTTAACTGCGATATAGCACAGCTAAAAGAGGAAAACATTCTACAAACAGAGACAACGCACATTTCAGCCAAAGTCAGGGACAAGGGATCTGGGTGATGGAACACAGGCCGACAACATCACACGGTACACAGGACGAGCTTGGCAGTGCTTGCTTCCAGGCAGCACGTTCAGCAGGGGGAGAGGGTGTCCACTGCCACCAGTGCTTCTTATGAGCAGAGGACTCGGGGGGTGGCAGAGCAACCGGCTGGGACTGAGTTACCAGCAATCCTTCATCAGCTGTCGGTTCAGACAGTGGGTGAAGAGGCTTTGAGCAGATGTGAGCTTCACAAAGGTTTGTATCTAAAGCTCCTGTAACTTCTTCACCATTCTGCCACAGTTCCTCCTTGCTAAGCTAAGCAGTGCACCAGCACTAGTCTAACCTGGCCATGGTCACAGACAGAAGGGAATGCAAGAGGCTTCTGTCATGTCAGGGAAAGCACAAATCCCACTGTGGAGGTGATAGGCAAGTGCCAGCTAGTGAAGAAGCTGGATGCATTAGGGCCACCAAGCTTTTGTACAAAGCTTGGCCCACCCAGGTGACAAACAGCTGGGAAGGTGTTTCCCTTTCCATATCTTTTTCATTTGTATTTCTGGTCTTGCCCTGCTGCCCTGAAGGGCACAAACCCATGGGAAAGCTACTGCTTGTTTTTCCCAATCCTGCCAGAAGCAGGAAGAATTAAAGTGGTCGCTGATCACTTAAATAGCAGATCTAAAGATGACGGATCTGTACAGAAATTGAAGCTTTAGGTTTAGAAAGCAAAGGCACAGTTATTTATAGATCATCACTTTCTTTGACATTACATATCAAATGTAGCCCTGCGTGCATCTCCAATTGAGGGATCTTTTTACAGCTGATATAAGTTTGGCTCATAAATCACTGCTTGCTTCCTGGATACTTACGGGTAATCCCAGTGGCCCTCTGTCTCCTTTTTCACCCTGGGCACCCTTCTCTCCTTTCACTCCATCAATCCCTGCTTCCCCCTAAAGGAAGGATGGAGAAGAAAATAAACCCACCATAACACCACTTATATAACAAACATTCGCCCCTTCAGAGAGTGCCAAAGCAGCAGGGAGAATACAGGAGGCAGCAGAGCAATGCTTTAGCCTGGTTCTCTGCCCAGGCAGAAGAAAACCAGTATCAGGCAAGTGACTTCTGTGTGAGCACCTGGTTTGAGTCCCTGGCAGAAAGAGCTGATTCAGGCCCTGTGGGTAAAGATGGTGGTCAAAGGGGAACCAAGTTCACTTCGGTGTTGCTCTCCCTGCTCTTGCAGGGAGTGTCAAGCAAATACAAGAAACCACAAGTTATCTGCTAGGGTGGGTTTACATTTTAAGATGTGGATTCACTGGAAGTGAATGACAGGCATCTATATGCTTTGAAGAAATATCATACTGAAATATGTATATTTTTTTAAATACTTCTGTAAATGCAAAGGCATCATTTTCAAAATTTGGGGAAAAATAATTTCCTCCTTCCTGTTCCAACTGTATTTTTAAAGTTCTGTATTATAAACTGTAAAGCAATATTAAACAAAATACTCCTTTTTCATAAATTCAAAATGCAACCCAAGGCTTCCCCCCTCCCCCACACTCCTGCTAATAAGGCATTTTAAAACATTATCTTGGTTGCATTTTGAAACAGAAGTGTCAGAAGAACCAAGTTTGCACAGAAGTAGTAAGCATCTGCTTGCTGTACTCCTCTGTAATTACAGGACAGCACGTTGCTGGTTCGCTCTGCAAAGGGTTAAAAAAGATCTTCCTGCCACTACTGAAAGCCTCATTACAAAGAGACTTACTGCAGGTCACAGGGATGGAATGAAAACCTCAACACTCAGGACACCTCATTACACCTGCTGTTGAAGCCTACACAGATCCTCTCTCCGTTCAAGGAGAAAGTGCTGCACTGCCTCCTCTGCCTATAACCCAGGCTGTGCTGGGCCAGACCTTCACCTGCATTTGGCTGGCACACTCCCCAAAGACGACTGCATCTTATGGAAAGGTTTCCAGACACTTGATATCAGTGCCTGAGTGAGTTACAGGCAAGCGAGACAGATAACCGTGTCTGTAAGCAACGGTGGAGAAGAGGTGGATTGGGATAAACACAGCATCCACTTTCGCACCCGAACTGCACCGGCAGCCAGAAGAACGAAGACACTTTTCACATTTTCCAATTTTTGCCAAGAATGTCAAAGGAAAAATGCATCTCTCCTTGAACATTGCCACTCAAGTAGTTTTTTTTTCATCTAGGCAGGCAAAGCAATGGCATAAACTGAGCATAAACACATCTAGGTAGAGATTAGAAAGCTTCTCATCACCAAGAACAGTGAAGTTCTTGGGTGGCTTTACAGAGTATAAGACCTGGCTAGTTTGAAGCTGGAGCTCGGTTACTTAGGACTGTGTGACAGGCTGTCCACCCCTCTGTGCAGACCTCCAACCTTCAGACAAAGATTTCAACTGTGTTCTCATGGGAAGATTTCCAAGCTCCAGTGACTTCCCACTTCTCTGGGTGAAAACTGGGAAGAATTACCAGTTTTCTGGGACCTAAAGTGAGAGCTGCTAATCCATTTCCTTCAAGAAAATATCCAGGAGGATTTGTCCTCTTACCAAGGTGGGAGAAAAGTAACATTTGAAAGCTAGGAAGATGTTACCGAAGAGAATCCCTGCACCAGCTCCAGTAAATTCAGGATGTAATAATGTTTTGCAACCTTACCTTCAGTCCTGGGAGGCCCTGAAGACCCTGTAGTTGGGATGAGAGACAAAGTATGAGTAATGTTCGAGGAGGTGCTTTAAAATCCAGGTATCCCAGTTCAGCATGCAGCACAGAGCTTTCGCTTTCTGTCACACTGAGGGCACAGATGCTTAGCCTGAAGGCCTCTTTAGTTGTGCAGAGGGCACTTCATGTACTGTTCTCATCTAGTAAAGAGGAGGCTCTCGCCAAGAACAACCTGGCAGCAGGCCAGGCTTGCTATTAAGACCATTTCTGCAGTTGATCCCTTCAATCCCACACATCCCTTCTTGCTACTGTCTTCCCTTTCATCTCAGACTAACATAACCTCCTCCTTTACCTCCCCAGCCCACCACAGCACTGACCTACCTCGGGGGTCGTTTGGAAGTGATACTAAGCATGTTCCCATTTCAACGCTGCAATGTTTCTGGCTGTTTTCTCCACAGGGAACCCCCCCCCAGCTACTTCCCACTCTATCCTCATTCCCAGTACCTTACTCCTCAGGTGAATCATTCAGGACTTACTGGAGGTCCCGGTGGGCCTTGGGGTCCAGGTGGGCCAGATATCTAGAAAGAAATACAAGAGAAGTCACTGTCATAATCTGCTGTCCTCAGCAGGTGAAGGGGAACTGCTCAGAGGGGCAGGAGGGCATAGGGTGCAGCAGAGCTCTACCAGGCTCAAAACCTGGACCCTCCTCTAAGGACTGCATTAGGAAATGGCAGCAATCTGGGACAGAGTGGCTGAGAAGCAGCAGCAGGACTCTGAGAAGGGTTATGCAGCAGTTGCAGATATTTAGGAGGAGGGAAAGCAGAGAGGCTTTTTTCCAGAAAAGGATCCACTTCCACTACTCTACCACTGTTCCCACAAGAAGGCAAATGCCTCATGAAAATTTCACCACAAATGCTGAGGAAAATATTTGTTAAGCTTTCCATGATCTTCTGTTCTTCCCTAGGCACTCACTACTGATTGCTTGCCTAGAGCTAGGCTATTCTTGTGTAAAGGAGAAGTGGGGCATTGGGAGCTAGTGGTGGCTGGCCATAACTCCCACAAAATGAAGCTTGCTGTACTCAGTGAAGGGTGTGTCATAAGAGGGTGGGACATGTTGGTTTTCAGCAGCCCTGCTGCCAAATCATCCCTCCCCTACTGCCAAGACTGCAGCAGGAAACTGAGAAAGGTGACATACCGAATCTCCTGGATTTCCTTTGTCTCCACGCTCTCCGGGCTCACCCTTCTCTCCCTGCACACAACAACAGACTCTGTCACCATCAGCTGCACTCTGGAGTCTCGCTCCATCTGAAGCCACTTGTCAACCACGCATGTGCTGGCACACAGCAGTTCCCCAGCAGAGGAGTGGGAACATACCATGTATTTCACAAACAGCTCACCTGCAGCTCCCCTGCACCTCTGCTTCCAGAGGAGACACCGTACAAAGAGGGAGGCCTCCAGGAGTGGTATCTGATGCCTGTGCAAGGGGAGCACCACAGGACTTTGCTTGCCTTTCCCCAACAGTGGCCTGACACCTCTCTGCTGCACTACAGCCTTCAAGGGAGGGAGCACGGCAAGCGGGTCAGCAATGGTGCCACGCTGCCTGCAAACAAGGCATCTCAGCTGACTTAGCCACAGAGGCTCTGCCAGAGCCAGCACCTCCAGCTGGCAACAGGAACAATGCCCAGCTGGCCCCCAACCTGCTGCTGGAGACCTGGCGGACATTCAGTGACACCTAAGCACCTAAGTGAGGGGTCTGAAGCTCCTGAGATGCTCAGCATTTTAGGAAGTGGACCCTTGTGTGCTGCTCTGCACTGTTTTCTCTTTGCCAAGCAGGAAAGAGCTGCATTGTGTTTTTCACTCTTACTGTCAGTCCTGGAAGTCCAATGGGACCCGGCAATCCTGATGGTCCTGGCATCCCCTGGTCACCTCGTTCACCTTTCTCTCCAGTGGGGCCATCAAGACCCTATGGATCAGGAAAGATTTGTGGATTTTTCGCAAGACTAAGTCAGGCAGATATAAGAGATATCATTGCAAGAGCTGAGACTGCCTCTGGTTACCCCAAGAACTCACCGAAAACCCCAGCCAGCCATAAGGTGCCCAGGGAAATGCAGGACTTCACGAGTCCTGAAACTGGACGTGCAAATGCCTGAATATCCTCCTGTCACTAGGCAGATGCACCACCAGTTCTCAGAGCAGGGATGGGGATTGCCTTCCTGCCTCCAAGTTCTACTCACAGTTATGCAGTAAGCACAGCCAGATGTTGTGACAGCCAGAGTTTTATCCCAGTAATCTTGTAGAGAGGCGGAAACTCACTGCATAAAACTCTCCTCACTAGTGCTGGGGACGCTGGAGTTGTCACAGACCGAAGCCAGAAGACAGGGCACTCTGCCTGTGTTAGTGCCAGGGGTGTAAGGGATTACCCCATGCAGGTGCCCTCCTGGGAGGGCACGCATGCAGGTACCTCAGCTGCCTTGCTCACAGACAGCCCTGCTTGCGTACAGTGGCGGTTCAGTTTAAGCAACACACCAGGCAGCAGGCAGAGTAAAGGACACAGATTGCAGAGCTGACAGCTTGGGACAGCCACACCAGCAAGATGGACAACACATCTGCCCGGGAGCCAACAAGCCTGCTTCTGTATTGGCACACTTCACACAGCAGTGATGAGCATCCACCTTGGAGGGGTTCTGAGGTATTTGGGAAGTCCCAGGGCCTTGCCCCACAACCTGAATAGCCAGCAGTGCTCTGAGAGGCTTCAATTTACTCACCGGTGAGCCAGCTTGTCCTGGCTCTCCTTTATCACCCTTTTCTCCTGTGACCCCAATCTGGCCTGGCTCTCCCTTTATTCCAGGTGGTCCATCCTTTCCTGGCAGTCCATGAGGGCCAGGGGGCCCCATTTCGCCAGGCTTGCCACGTGGTCCCTGAAAGAAATCCACAGGTTAAGAGCAAGGTTACTCCTGCAGAGTAACTCCCTGGCCCAGAGCCTCTTTCGCTGCCCATCCTCTCACCCACAGTAATGCTCTTTGAGGAGCTGTGGGCAGGACAAGGTAGATTTGCCATCCCAGATGCTCCTTGCAGGTTAAGGCTTTGATAAACCATTAATGCTCATTTTTGTGAAGCAAAAGACTTTTTTTGCCCTGTTGGGAAAAACAACTGTGCGGTGTCAGCGGCAGAGATGGAACATACTAACTCCAGATAAGACCACTGAAGGAAAGAGAAACCCAGAGAGTCTTACCTTTTCTCCATCGTGTCCTGGAGGACCTGGCAAGCCAATTTCACCCTGAAACACAGAATTGTTACTTTGACAGTTTGAATGAAAGCAGCTGTTCCCACTCCTTCTGCATGGCACTATGATGATGATGGGTGGGCATCACAGAAATAGTCTGCAGGGACTCTGGTAATGAATAGTGACAGGAAAGAAAAGAAAAAAGAAAAAAAAAAAAAAGCATGGGAACCACTGTTGTAAACAATACATTGTGTGGCTGCCTGAGAATTTCTCCAGCCTTGTTTATCTTGACTGACAGTTCATAGCCCTAGTGCTACAACATAGTCCCCAACCAACACAATCCCCACAGAGAGAGCAGTTCCCATAAGCTGCTTCCTAAAGGGGTGGGCAAATAGAAAGTATCCTTCAACTTTCAGATAAGGCATTATCATTGTGGGAAAAGAGATTTTCAGGATATTGCATATGAGGAGGAGTAGGAGGAAGATAGAGGCCAGCAGGCCGGTCTGGTAGTGCTGGACGGGGAGAACAGAAGCATTGGGGAGGGTTGGCAGAGAGAATTCTGCCTGGACTACTCCTCTGTTTAGCTCTGCAAGTGATGAACTAAGCAAATACCTTCTGTCCTGGTGGCCCTGGAGGTCCAGCCACACCCGGAAGTCCTGGGGGTCCCTAGATAAAGAACAACTCATTGTCAGATTATCAACAAGGCTTTCATTTTCACATTTTGAAACTAAACATCTATTCTGAGTTTAAGGGGAAATCATGGAGGAACTTTCCCAGGGACTCCTAAAATTGTATTTGCTTGGGAAGTTGAGCAATGGAGAGTCCCAAGCGAGCAGCAGGCCAGACCAAAGTAAGTGGTAGGTATGTATGTATCTCTTCATATTTTCAGGGAAGAAAACAAGAATGACCACACCTATCTGCTCCTGAAACTGAGATCAACTTAACAAGGTTTTCCCTTCCTAGCTCTGAAAGTATATTCTTGGAATAGAGATCGTAGGAAACAGTGTACTTCTGAGATCCCAAGAAGGGCTGAAGCAGAGAAAAATGTGCCCCCCCCCACCCCGTATTCTGAGTGGAATTCCTGATCCGTCTTGGCAGTTACCACTTTAAGGAGGCCCAGGGAGCAGTTTGGCCTAGCAAGTGATGCTACTTACACCCATTTTCTGCTGCCCTGCATTTTAAAAATCCATCTTTAGTCCTAACCACTTTTTTTTTTTTGCCACAAAAAGCAAGATGGAGGGACAATTACCCCCTTATTTTGGCTCAGAATAACTACTTTGCCTCACTTTGTCTTCAACAGGCTTGTAGTCACTGCTGGTTTAAATTACCTGTTCTTGCACAGGACTTATGTCAAGCTTTACTTATCAATGGCGTAAATGTGTCCTTCCATCACAGAAAGTGCCCACCACAGATGGCCAGTACAAGCTTCCTTGGAAGGTATCCAGGGCCTCCTTTTATTCTGCTCCAGTCAGGCCCCCTTGCTCTTCCCTGCCCCTCCTGAGCACTCCCTGTTCTGAGCAGCAGAGTTAAAGCAGAGAAGGGCCTGATCAGAATTCAAGTGCCAACATCACAAGGCAAGATGAGCTCTTCCTTCAGCTGTCAACTGCCCCGACTTTAGCTCTCAACTGCAAAGGCCAAACATTTTAGCTGCACCTAAATTGTCAGGCCATCTGCTCAGGATGGACATATGGCTACTTGCTTAAAACCACTCAGCAAAGCTAGGAACTCACCATCAACGCCAAAGTTCGTATTTCCTAGAAAAGAAAAAAAAAGTAAAAATAAATCAGAAAGGAAAACAGCCATTGGAAAACTAAGCTTGTTCCTGGAGGTGGTTTGTTCTTCACTAATGTTAACACTGGCCCAAATGAGCAAGGAGCCTACAAAATGAACAAAAGCAAAAAACCCTGCTCCCATTGAACTATTTTTCTACTATTTTGCCTTTTTGCAAGTAGAAGCCAGGCTGACCCAGAGCTGGGCACAGCCACTTGCTCACTGCACATCACCAGTGAGCACTTTGGAGGAAGCTTTGCAGTCCTTTCATTCACCATCCACCCCAAGTCATGGGCCACTCCTAGGGGGAGTCACATGACCTCTACATCCACCAGTGTCAACAGATCAACCAAACAAGGTGCAGAAGTATTTATCAAAACATCCTATGCAGTGAGCTGTGGGATGAAGGGGACAGTGGAACAGCCAAGTACTTCCCTTCACTGCTGCTGCCATGGAAGATGATCTACATTGTTCCCAGCTGGCTGCATCCCCTCAGTCACCCCATGGCCCAGACAGGAGGACAGCTGCTCACCTGGAGAGCTTCACTGATGTTACCATCATAGTCCATCATTTCATCCTTCCCAGGCTCTCCTTTGGGGCCCTGAAAAATACCAGCTCTTTAGCCAGGGCTTGGAGATTGCCCTTCCCATGGGCTACTCAGGGCTGTGGTTCACTCTGAAAAAGGGGTCTCAGAGGAGCCTGTTTCATGAACCCCCAGTTTTTCATTCATTAAACAAAGCTCTTCAAAGCACACTTTATAGAGGAAACACTACAGAAGTGTAGCCAGACAAGCCCAGATCACCATGCCATGACCCCCACCACAAGCAGATCTGGTAAGTGGTGAAGCTGAGGCCAGAATTCAGGAACTGGATCATCTGACTGATTATCATACTTGAGCATGCAGCAAACACCCTCCTGTTGCCCTCTGTTGATATGCCAAGGGCCCAAGTTTGGACTAGGATGTCCAAACCCACATCCTCCTATGAATAAGATAAGTATTCATGCTAAGGTGGCTCAGCAGACTTTTTCCCCCCTAAGGTGGAGGTGTCTTCTGACAAGGGTATGGAGTGGAGAAATGGCCTGTCTCAAACTTAGCCAGTGCCCAGCTATAAGCACTTTTAGTGATGGTGAGAACATCTGTCAAGAAAGCAGAGGCCCAATCTAGACTGTCGGTGTGGTCTCGCTATCATTAGACTCCTTTGAGGAACCAAAACTCTTCAAGTGTTAATGAAAGGACACCTACCCTTGGGCCCATGGGTCCCTGGTCTCCTGGTGAACCAGGTTCCCCCTGTAACGAGAAGAACACGCTGTTAGCAAAGCCTATCATCTCTTCACTTGCTCAAACTCCAGAAATCATTCTCTGCTAGTCCTCTCCTTTTCCGCCTAAGTTTTGTACATGTAGGAACAAATTCTCAGCTGCTGAACAAGGAGTGGGGTTGTGCAGAAGCACTCTGTACCTTTTCACCCCGTGACCCTGCAGAACCAGGCCGGCCAACGTCACCAGCTTCTCCCTGGGAGAAAGAGAAGGGGAAAGGGATGGGTTTGTATCGTGTGGAGAGGGTGTGACTTCTCATTTCCAGGAGGAAGAACTGCACCAGCCAAGCGCCCCTGCCATGCCCCCTTCTCCTCAAGTAACCCTAACCTCCTGCCATCACTTCACACCAGGTACCCTTCTCTTCTATTCAGTGCAGCAGGAATATTCAGCATGAAGGAAAGGAACCAGTTCAGACCCAAAGTGCATGCACAGGAAGGCTGTTCCAAGTACATCTGAGATGGGACCTCAAATTTAAGTGTTCTTGGTGTTCTTTGCCAAGGGGCAGGATTTTACTGCTGTTGCTCCTTGAGGAGATAGAAAAGGAAGGGGAGGGGAGACTTAGAGGGCCTCTGTCCTGCCTCTCATGTCCACCCTGCCTCAGGTACCACAGGGACCAGTAGCTGTCATTAATGTTGAGTGTCTGGTTTGTCACAGAGCCTAGAGGGGAGTTATCTGAGCACAAGGAGAATATCTGCCTCCCAGAAACAGTTTCCAAATTCCCTCACCTTCAGCATTTAAAACAACAGAACTAAACCACTCTGCAGAACCTGATGTCCCTTCAGCAGGTAATCAGAGGTGGGCACAGATGAATACAACCTTTGCGCCTTCCTACCCACCTCATTATGGGCACAATCCCTCACAACACACAACTCACTGGAGGAAAAAACCCACTCACCTTTGGTCCAGGAGGCCCAGGCAGACCTGGAGGGCCAGGTTCTCCTTTACTTCCTGCCAGGGCATTCTCAGCATTTCCCTTCTCTCCCTGTTTGCAAGGAAGAACAAGCCACGCGTCACAGTTTGGTCTCTCCATCTTCATAGTGTCAGTTGCCATACTGTTGGCTTAGAGAGACAGGGCCCAACACAAGGTCCATCAGCTGGCCTCTTGATAGCCCAGAAACGCCACTGCTCCACAGCCACCAGCTGTCCAGATGTGATTTCTATCCACATCTCAAAGTACAAGGAAAAAGCCCCAGTTTCAGAGCTCAGCTTTAGCTGACCTGCCCTGGGTACTTGAGTAACCCACGTCTCCTGCTGTCACTTCACACCAGGTACCCTTCTCTTCTATCCAGTGCAGCAAGAATATTCAGCATGAAGGAAGGCTACTCTCCCAACTCCGAGCACAGCAGTGCAGTACCCAAAAAGCCCATCTCCTAGATCTTGGAGCAGGAGGGAGGCTGAAATGCCACCTTAAATCTTTTAAAGGGTAACTACTGGAATACAATTCCATGGTCACATTCCCAGGACCGCAGCCTCCCCCTCGCTGCGTGAGGGCAGACAATTCCTCACCAAAAGGCATCCCTTGTGGGACCCGACCACATCCCTGGCTGGAGCTGACATCCAGCTGAGCTCTGCGGAATGCTGCTGTATGCTGTGACAGTGACTTAAGAGTGAGCTGTGCACAGAAGGGAGGGAGGAAAGGGAATGAGAGTTCCCCTCCTCCCAAAAATAAAATAAAATAAAATTTAAAAAT
>WUAM01000020.1:211209-243953 GCA_024336885.1 Actenoides hombroni
CAGACCTGGGAGATTCAGGAATGCTAAGAAACAAGTTGTACAATATATATATATGAAATATTAAAAGAAAAATACTCATCAAAGCTACAAACCTTAGTGCCAGGGAGTCCAGGAAGCCCAGGGTCACCAGCTCGCCCCTTCTCACCCTGTTGGCAAAACAGACATGCTCAGGCTGACTGTGCAGGCTCTGTCCTGGGGGAGCAGCTGAAGGATGAGCTGCTCCTCGTTTCAAAACTGCATCATTACCCTTTTTCAACAAAGGAAAGCGAGTGGGAAAGGGATCCAGGATTCCCCCTGTGCACCTTCCTTATCACCCTGGTCTGCTAAACCCTTTTCTCTCTCAGTCCTTCAGTACAGGCTCTCCCCATTTCATAGACCCAGGGAAGTTGTTGCCCAGGGAAAATTTTATTTGGAGTGCAGAACTTTCTCTGTGCCCTGGTAGAGTTCAGCTCTTTCCACAGGACCATCCACTACTTGAATCCATCCTAGTTTTCACACCTCCTGATTACACTCTGAACGTGTAGACTGCTTTGCTTTGGCAAGGATCTCACAACCAACACTCCCACACCTCTCCCAATGGGTGTTTCCTGCTCCTGTCTCTAGCTCCAAATCCTAGTCTCATCATGCTTATGAAAAAACAAGCAGCATGGTGTGATTGTGTGTGTCCCAGCAGCCATGCTCTGTGACACATACTGGTCATGAAAAGCAGTAAGAACAGGTATAGCAGAACTGGCAAAGACAGAAGATGATGGTGGAAAACACTGCCTGGAGAGTGAGGCCTGCGGGCTGAGCTGTGTGAGGCACCATGGAGCATGAAGGATGCCACAGAGCAGTGAGCAATGGAGCAGTGGCATCCAGCATGTGCTTGGTGAAGTGACTTTGCCTAGTTCACCATGACCTCTGAATCATCTTTTGAATAACGGAGCTCAATTAGTGGTCTTTATGGCAAAGTTAAGTTCTATTCAGCCCACTCCACCCAGCTGCTAAACCCATGGTGACAGCACCCTGTACAGGAGTCTGCATTTTGCCAGAGCAGGGAGTGACACCAGAGAAGACACCATGAAGAGACGTTCCAAATGCATCACCAGAAAAAGGCGTGTTCTCACCTGCAAACCTCACACCTCCAAGACTTAACAGCTCACACAGATTACAAAGAACAACCCAAAGGCTCCTTCCCCCAGCAGGTCCCTAGCTCTCTCCGCACCAGCAGCACACCACAGCAGCAAGGTTAGCACAGAGCTCCTCTGGGTGCCTGCAGAGGCTGGTGCTGCACACCAGTCTCCTCAGAGCTCAAGGGCACACATCTGACATGCAGGGGACTTGCAGCAACGCTCCAGGAACAGACATGCACTGATGGTTCTGTGGAAAAAAATTAACTAGCAGCAATCCCCTTTTTTTTTAGGTAATTCTAGAGTGCAGCGATCCCTTTCTCTAAGGTAATTTGGCCTCCAGCCACCTGTAAGGCCCCCACCCAGCATTCCTCTCCTGCCAGAGTATGAACAGTGCTGCTGTAAATTAATGCTCCTCTCCCTGGGAAGAAGGAAAATATTAGCAGGACTTCATATCCTAAGAAGAGGCTTGGCCTTTGGGATTTTTGCAAGGATATAATCTGTGCTTCTGTCCCAGGCCTCTGTGAATCCCTGATTCCACCTCGCTCCACTTTTGGTATCCTACTTGTCACTCAAGGACTAGTTTTCAATACACATGCCCATAGGGGCTACTGAAAACATCGTGTGCTGCCTGAACAGCGGGGTAAAGAAGAAGATTTCTTGAGGAGGGAGGTCAGTTTACTGAGTCCCCATTTAGGGTGTTATTTCTGGAGTCAGAAGATGCAGCGCAGTCCTTAATCGTTCCCAGGACAAGACTACATCCCAGGCACCTCATGCTGCCCTGCCTGCCGCCAGCCCCCCACCTCCTGTGAGCAAGAACACACAAACACACTTCACCAAGGGGTCAAGAGCCAGAAGAGGACACATAATCCCCCACAAGCACGACAATGCCACGCCAAGCAGGATCCCACCAGCTCCCGCTCGCAGGGAACAGAGCACAGCACTGCCAGGACACCAAGCCCAAACACACAATGTCCTACCCGCTGCCCCCTCTTCCCTGGCAAACCTGGGGGGCCCATCCTCCCTGGGACTCCAGGATCTCCCTTCGTGGGGAAGAAAAGAGACAGAGAATGTGTCTGTTACATGGCTGTCAAATCCTGTAACATAAACCAGCGAGCCTCAAACAAGAGGAGCCAGCTGTTCAGAAACAGGCTGGCTGCTTAGTGATGGAGACTGACAGGGTATTTTTGGGGCATGCCTGCCATGGGAACTCAAACAGGGTCACGCTACACCCAGGCAGGGGAGACTGTGCAGGACAACTCACACGGTACATGACAGAACAGCTCACTGCAGTAACACGGGAAGACTTCCGTGGACACAGAACTGGGAGGCAGAAGGGGACAAGGGAAGGGGGAAGAGGGAACAAAGTTGCTAAGCAAAGTGTGCTGTGTATATTTGGTGGAGTAGGGAGGAGAGAAGGCAGCGGCTGGAGGGTATTCCCATCAACACAGATACAAGCAGGAGGGAGGGAATCTGTTTGCAGCACGGTCCCTCTTTCACTTGGCGTCACCATTTGCTACTACCATTTTGCTTATACTGGCAGGTGCCATTAGGGTCTGGATTTGGGCACCAGGAAGTACAAAGACTTCCCTCAGCTGTTCTGGAAAGGGGAAAAATAATACACAAACAAGCCAGAAGTGCAGACTTGGAGCAAAGCCTTCTGAGAGTACCTTTTCTCCTGGAGTGCCGGGCTCACCCTGATGAGGAAGAAACAGGAAAATAAAGTGAAAACCCAGGAGGAGAGAGTACAAATCCTTTTAGAGCTATCAGAGTGAAGGAAAGGACAGTCATCTGTGAATGCCTTGGGCTTGTTAACGCTTTAAAGATGTACTAGTATTTGTGCCTGGAGCTTGTTTTATCTTCCTTAGCCAGCTCTGAGACTGCTGTAAGGAACCAGCAAGCCTCAGACAAGTGGCTTTTAAAAAAAATTGAGCAACCACATTGCAGTATTTCAAGACAAGCTTTACCAGGAACAAGAGAGCATAAGAAGACAGGGCTTATCTGTTGGCATTAAGGAATTTGCCTGTTCCTAGCTCTGTATGCACAGGGGCAGAGCAAGGCTGCAGCTACAGCTAGAGTCAAGGGGAGGCTGTGATGATACGGAATCAATGTGGCACCAAGGAGGAAAACTCTCCCCACCAGCCCTGGAGACCACTTGTTTATTTCTGCCTTTTTCCCAGCAGCTGGAAGGAATCAGGACAACAGGTCGTGGTTTCCTTACACATCCTGGATCCCCGGGGTAACTTCCAAGCCCCCTAAATCTTCACCCAGCCCTCTGCTTTGTTGCCATCCCGCCACGGCTCTGGGGTATCACGAGTTCCCCAGTCTCTGCCCGGAGAGGTGCGGGGGAGCAGCGGTGCTGCTGCTGGAGCCGGGGCTAGGATCTCTGCCCGAAGCAGTGGCAGTTCCGATATTCGCCTTTGGTCGGAGCTGTCCGACCATTTTCCTGTGCCTTGTGCCCTCCCAACTCCAGCCCTTGCTCTTCAGAGCGCCCGGCTTGAGCGGCGGGAGCGCGGTGTAGAACTGACCTTCATCCCCGCGGAGACCGGCCCAGGAGCGCCCTGGAAGAGAGAGGAAAGACAGAAACACCTCGTTTCAAACGAATCGGACGCAAGCTTTTAAAAACAAAACAGTGTCAGCCAGGTGGAACTAAAAAGGCAAACCCCGCGACTTTTCCTTTCCCAAACTCCGAAGGAAGGCCGGTGCCAGCACACAGCACACTTCCTCCCTGCCCTGTGCAGGTGGGTCACCCGGGGCAGTGGCTCTCCTCTCCAGAAACCTCCTCCAAAGGCAGACACGGTGAGCACAACCCATTCACAACAACCAGATTTCTACCCACCCCCTTGGTTTTAGTCATGCAAGTGAAGCAAAGGCCAACAAGCAGAACAGCATCAAGTAACTGAGGAGTGCAAAGACGGACTGAGGACCAAACACACAGGTCAGTGCTTGATCCCAGATACACAAGCTCCAGTATCCCGAGAGAGGCCGGCTCGTACCACAGAGCCTTTGTCTTGCTATTTCCCCTCATTCTGATTTTAGCATGGAAGACAAACCCTGCAGTAAAATGTTTTCAGGACAGCTCTGAAGCCAGCCACAGCAGAAGGGAAAAAATTAAAACTAACAAAAGTACTTCCAAGCACTGCAATTCAGGTGTAATTCTGCAGCACAGAGCAAGGCACCACCATGAGCTCATGGAGTCCAGACTGGACTGCACTCCAAGACAGGTCCTTCGAAGCCCCAGGAGGCAGATGCTCCAACAGGGACAGTCACACTTCCCTTGACAGCGCTGATGCAAAAAACAAGTCTCTCCTATCAAGCCTTTGCTCTGAAACCTCTCTATGCCCTCCATTAGTATTAGTTAGGTCCTGGTGAAAATGTCCAGTTACAAAAGCAAATTGAGGGATAACAAAGGTCTAAGGAGAGGGCGGAAGGTGGTGTTAGAAGTTGGGAAATGAGAGGAGTTGGGATGTAGCACATGAGGCAGAGAGGACTAGGAGCCAAGTTCAAAGTGAAAAGAGCTCAGAAAAGTTCAAACAAGGAGGAGTGGGGAGCCAGAGAGCAGCAGGATCATACCTCTCAGCTTTCTGAAACAGAAATCGGGGACAAAGCTAAAAAACACAAGGACAGAAGATGGAGATCAGGGATTCTATGCAATATACGGGGGGAAAAAAGCATTCCAGATCATCTCAGGGTCAGTAGGTTTTAGTGAATATGGGGTAGAGTCATGAAAGGGATTACATGCAGTGAGTGGCTCAGGTTAGGCTTTCACAGTGCATTTGGGGTGCCTGTTCCTCACTCTTTGGCCTTTAAATGGCAGCGAATGCAGACGATGTTATTTTCTAGTATCTGCCCCCAAACTGCAGCGCATACACACGCGGCCTCGCTCGCACGCTGACCCTGCTTCAGCGCTGCATTAGTCCGGGTTCACACTTTGTGTAACCCCGCTCATCGCGGGGGGCTGACACACAGCACTGAAGGACCCCCACTTTACCAAACACCAATTCCCTAGAAACACCAGCACTCGGCCGCTCTCGCTAGCGTAAAGCTGACTGTGCAAGATCTGGCATGCCATGTGCTTTGTAAACGCTTCTTCCCCCACCATCTCCTTCAGAAATGAGGCCCTTCTATTTTGCAGTTTAGAAGCAGAAAGAATTCAGCTGAGGATAGTCACTGACTGACAGACACACACGCAAATCCAGGTGATGCTCGCGCATCAGGGACAGTTGAGTGGTACGGGTGAGATCAGGCAGACAAGCATCACTCCACTGTTCACAAGGTACCTTAGTGCCATGTCTTCCTGGCAGCCCTGGCATGCCTCTCTCCCCCTGGAAGCAGAGCAAGAAACACAGAGAAAGAGAGCAAAAGACATGAGATGAGTGAGTCCTCCCAGGGCTCTGATGAGGAGTGCTCAGTGCAGAGTTGATGAGGAAGCCTCCCGGGTGAGAGGGGGCACAAACCTATTTCCCCACCCGATTCTCACCAAGCTACCTGCTCTTGCCAGGGCCACTTCCCATCAGTGGTAACCCTCAAGCCTGGTGTGTGCAGTGGGACTGACCTGCTGTAATGCCACAGCGACAGTGCTGGGAACAAAGCCAGCCTCTGTGTCCTGCTACTGCCTCCCATTGCCATGGCATTCTGTAGGGCATGGGGTGTCACTCAGCCTGCAAGTGGCTATAGGATGAACAAACTACTCTGGAGAACCAAAGAACCCGAGGGATGCCTTGTACCATCAGCCTGAATTTTATCTGGTGGCAACTGGAAAATAAAACATCTTCGGACAACCTGCATACTGCTGTTATTTTGCTTGGGGTGTTTAGTCTTGCTAAACTGGAAGGGCTATTCAGCAGGGATGCATGTATATGGGGCTTTTTTAAAGCACTTTTTGCAACTGTGACATCCTGTGTAAGTTCTGTAAAATACTAATACCATAATACACACAACCTGGGCACTGGGGCACCTCCTACCCTATGTAACATACTTAATGATGGTATTTTCAGCTGTAAGAAAAATAAAACAATAATTATGAATGCTCTGTACTGGACAAGTGGGGACCACTCTCCCTCCCTCCTTCCCAACTATGCTCATTGAGACCACAAAAGACCAGTACTTTCTGCTGAGAGACACCCACCCTGCTTGTGGAGGCTGGCCCCATAGAGCAGGCCTGCATGTGAGAGTAATCCCCCATCCCAGAGACATTCCTAGAAGAAACTTCCTGCCTGAAGAGCTCTTTAATTATTTAACCCCACAAAGTCACCTCGGTGAGAGGGAGCAAGGTAGCCCTTTACAGGGGGCAAGTTACAGAGCAACCACCCTACCCTGCATTTTGCGCTGCTGGCCCCAGCTTGCCCACACAGCCCCCGCTGGCACCAGCAGGATCACACAGGCACTAGAGCTAATTAGAGAGCAGGCACAACAAACAAGACACTGTGCCATTAAAGAGCAGAAAGAAGCCCCAGAGCCAAAGCCAGAGAATAAGTAGGAAAAACAGCTCTCCAGAACATCTTTAAACCCTTAAGTATTTGTAAGCCATTGTAATAAGTACCCACTGGGCTGATCCCTTTGTGGTCCCCCGGTGCCATAGCCAGGCACCAGCAGCAGCCCACCAAAAACAGCACTGGAAAGGTGCAGCCAAGCCTGAAGCTGGGAAGCATCACCAAAAGCAGATATGAAAGGTGAAATGCCCAGCACAGGTCCCCAGCAGGCTCCAGGAAGGTGGTCAGCAACACCCTCAAGCTCCCCTGAGCTTCATGTTCATTTAGGAGATACTTCCCCATTGTGTCCAGAAGAGTTAGGCTATACCACTCCTCTCTACCACCAAAACGACCACCCCCCTCCCCTACACTCTTTTCTTCTACAGCTGATGTGAGCAACTTTATACCCACTGGGTGCCAATCATGATCAGTTCGTTAGCACTGCTGGCTACAGGCTGCCAATTAAAACAGAGACCCTTCCTTTTCTGCTCCTTGCTGTGAAAGGCAGATTGGGAGGGGGTTATTGAGCAAGGCTGTGGGCAGTTTCTTTATTGCTCTTTCCCCAGAGCATGAGAAAAAGCCGCCTCCTGAGGACCTTTCAAACAAAAAAAAAAAGAAAGAAAACGTCCGTAAAGTTGCCTGTGATGAGGGGCAGTGAGTCAAATGCTTACTCACATGACCCAGGTGACCACACTCACTCATTGTCTAATGGCCTTCATGAGACACAGATAGAGGTCTCGATATGATTCAAGTACAAATGGTGGTCACAGAAGAAAAGAGCCAAGGGAGAATCTGTGTTGTGCTGCATCTGGCACCGGGTGGGGAGAGGTTATGAACAAGGTTATGAACAAGGGGTCTCTGTGTGAATCCAGCGAGCCTCTTCAGGCCTGAAAGGTTCTTCATGGCCAGCCAAAGTGGTGATACACTGTGCAAAATTGGTCACCACAGCTAGACTATGAATCAATGTTTGTCTGGGGCTCCTCAAAACAAAGAGAAGGTAGAATCCTGCCCAGGTAACTGGATCCAAAGATGGGAAGCATTAAAAGACTTCCATGGTCCTAAATTATCCTCCTTGGTGGGAGGAGGACAAAAAGAAGCAATTTCCAAAGACAACAAACGCCAGAGCTGCTGCTGGGTGATGTCTGGCTGCTGATTTAAGGGTACCTCTGCACTTCCCTTTCATTCCTCTGAGCAAAGAAGAATGGAAAAGAAAATCCTGACAATAACAAATGAAAGTCTGTGAGTGAAAATAGAGGCTGCTCCAGGGCTGGGGAGGTGCCCCTTTGGAGCTGCAATTTAGTACCACAGAAAGCGCAGCCAGTTTCATCTCCACTCTTTATGAAGTGGGATGAACAAGGGCCCAAAAAGCAAGATCATGTCCCC
The DNA here is from genome assembly GCA_024336885.1 of Actenoides hombroni. Taxonomy (NCBI): domain Eukaryota; kingdom Metazoa; phylum Chordata; class Aves; order Coraciiformes; family Alcedinidae; genus Actenoides; species Actenoides hombroni. Next base: position 219,173 of record WUAM01000020.1, read on the forward strand.
AGGGTTGCCCGAAGTCATTGCTCTCTAACACAGAACAGGGAAGGCTCTCATCTGTGGGTGATCCTGAGGCACTGCTGGAAGACTTGGAGGCTTCCCTTTTGCCAGAGCCCAAATGAGGGGCTGGTTAGTCCTTCAAGCAAGCAGAGCAGGTGTCTGCTGGCAGTGAAACACAGGATTGTAAAGCAGGGGTGGGACACAGTTTCTCCTCCCAGGCCACTCTCCAACTTCAATCCTCCTGTTGAGCTTAATGGGAGAGCAGCTGGCTGTTGGGACAGCAGCAAACAAACTCCTAGCTCCCAAAACACATTAGTTCTGGGTGCAGTTCTGCTTCCATTTACACTGGCACAAACCAGAAGCGATGCCTTTGTGCCTGATGGAATTACACTGATGTGAACATGGCCATGGGGGAACCATTGGATTTCACATGCACTGCAGTATTTCTAGGGAGGAATTGTTTTCTTCTAGGAAGGCAATCACTGCTGTTCTATTCAACTGTTAACCCAGAGCCTGCATTCCCCAAGAACGTTTCTGTAAGCTGGAGGTAACATATCTAGGTTAAGCCGTGAAGGGGCCTTTGCTCCCTTCAAACAGTAATCCACCCAGATGGGAAAAATACAGAGTATGTGTATGCTGCACAGTGTATATGTGTGCCACATACGAACTACTCAACATGCATGTGTCTCTTAATGCCTTTCACGACATTACAGGACCAGTCTTTTCTCAGGATGTTTAAGATGTATGGCGTGACACAGTACACTGACCATTACTAATGCTTGCCAATGTTGTAATGTTTTAAGCACGGTCTACATTGAGTAATATACTTTAAATATATGGGTACAGTAAATTTCAGGCAAATAGATGACATCTGGGCACAGACCATATGAGCCTGCAAAAAAGGTCCAGAAACAGACAGAAAAAATCCTGGTGCCAAACCTCAGCCTGAGTTGCAGAGTTGGAGCGGATTTGATGCGTCAGCTAACCAGATTTTATGAGGAAACCCCAACCTAGCCCATCAAATAGAGAGATGTAACAAATCATTAGCAAGCTTCATAGTCAGAGAAATGCCAATGGTAAGCTTCAAATTCCACCAAATGGATAAAGGCTGCCTTTACTGCCTGAGCTTGGAATGTCTGCCTCTGTGGTTAATCAGAGCACAGATGTGTGCTCCATTAAGTACCCCACAGAGCTGCCTCAGACCCAACGTCTTCTTAGAACCCATCAGCCCAAGGAGCAGCATCTCCCAGATGATCTACTGCTGGTAGAAAACCATATTTCTCATGCCTACCTTCATGCCAGAATCCCCTTTTTCACCCTGCCCAGCACAGAAGAGAGAAAGAGAGAGAGAAAAAACCACAGAGGGACAGTGAACATGAGGAAAAATCGAGCAAGCAGTACAATTGTAACAGTCAGGGCCAAAGAGAAAGCAGCCGAAAGGAGTGTGCAATAAACACAAGCCCAGGCCTCCAGGGAGAACCTGTTCCTGATAGTAACAGGATACCAGCCCAAACTCAGGCTGCAGCCCACCCCTCCCTGGGAATGCAAGGCAGGGTACCTCGCTGGAGTGGGTGCTGGAGATCACCAGCCCATGTCACGCTTTCCTATGTGTTTTGGGTGTAGACAAACCATCGATCCAATTCACGGACCAGGGTATCCTCATTCTCCCAGACTTCATGCAGAAGTCCCAAAAGGCTGGGTCAGCTTTATTCTTTAACGGGGACCTGTGCCGGGCTGCACCTGGCCCTGGTTCAGGACAGCGGCTGCTCTGGTCAAAAACTGCACAGGCCCTTTATAGAGGAACAAGTTTTTCTGTTCACATGGCTTGTACCATGCTCTGGAGAACTACCTCCAGCCCGTGATCTTCCGTATTCCTTTAGCATGTCCCTAGGTTTGTGCCCCACTTATCTGCCCTTGGGAGACAGCCCCACCAACTTTGGAGGGTTACCTTGGAGCCAGTCGCTCCGGGGAGGCCATGTGTACCAGGCAGGCCTGACTCGCCCACCTCACCCTGAGGAAGAGAAGAAAGAAAATAGAGGAAGAAGCGAACACAGTGAGCAGCAAGAAAAGGAGCCCGTGGGTTGCCTGAAAGGTCTGCAGAGATGTGAAGAGGGATGTCCCGTGCAGAGGTGCCCACCACACACCAGCCTACCACCTGTGTCTCTCTGGGAGAGGAGCATCATTCTGCATCAAGATATTCAGGGTGCAAAATGTATGGATTGCAGGGAGTGATCCCACCATCCTATATCATATCAGAGCTAACACCTTTGCTCAGATCTTTACCTTCTTTTCCCTTTCCCCCGACACACTCATCAGGGAGGGTTTTCTCCCCTACTTTCACCCGCTCCCCCCACCTTTCACAGAGAAAGGTCACAACCTTGGGCTCCTTCCTCTGAGATCAGCACAGGCTTTTTGCTTGGTAAGTAAATTAGTCAGAGAAGTCGTTTCATGTAAGAGGAGCTCGTCAGAGAGGCCCTCACTGTGAGGTCGTTGCAAGGACCCCCTCTCCACTCCTGAGTGCTGAAAGCCGCCCGCCCAGCACACAGAGAACAGGATGGGCCCTTAATGGAAAAACCGACAGTTCACTGGTAGAGGCAATAAATTGTGCCTGTCTGCAGGAGTGGGCTGTGGTCCACGGGGGCTATAATTTCCACTTCCTGACACAACAAAAACTTCTCAGTTTGTACAGAACTAATTAGAAAGCTCTCAGGTCTTGCCATTTTGCTCACAAAGCACCCATAAAGCAACGTGGAGATAACACGGGACGCGGGGCTCTTGCCTGCTGGGAACATTCTCCTTCCCCTTCCCCAGCTGACATCTCTTTAGCAGTACCTCTTCATTCCCTCTCTCCCCTTTGATCCTTCGTTGTGCCCTTCCCCTGTCTCTCTTTCTGTCTCTTCATTACACCCTCTGGGCTTGACAACCCTGCTATTAAGTAGCTGCTGCTGAAGGCATTTGGACATTGCCAGCTTCTGCCTTTCAACCTGGAGCAGGATCAACTTTTTCCTGCTTTATTCCAATACATAGCCAAGGATTTAGCCCTTTCCAGCCTCTTGATCAGCTCTGGATACACAAGAGGGATATTTTATCCTGGAAGTGGGCGTAGAGAGGCACAGAGAGAGAGATGTCTGTACCATAGCTACTGGAGAGTTAAAGGTGTCTCTGGGTCCGGACCATCCTTAGGCAGGTGATGGCAGGGTACCCGTGAGCCTGTCCGAAGCCCCATGTCCAGTGGGAGCAGAGCTCAGCAGAGGGCTCCAGAGGAGCCCACAGACTCACAGCAGCAATCCCGCAAGGCACCAGTACAGCTTAATTCATTTAACAGTACTGGAGCTCCCCTTCTTACCTTTCTGCCTGGGTATCCCTGAATCCCAGGGTCTCCCTGCAAAAGGCAGAAAGACAAGGAAAAAAGTGAGGCTTGGCCTGAGAAAGACAAATCCCTGCAGTTTTCACTGGCACGATGCTGGGATGGAAGGGCACTCCACAGGGAAAATTCACCCTTTGCTCAGAGTGGGTTCCTGACCCTTCAGACCCGTGGGCCACTGTTACCTGCACTGGACTAGGTAGGAAAGGTGCAATAAGTGCTGGCAGCTGGATAAGCGATACCAGCACTGTGCTCCAGCTCTGCAGTTCCAATCTCCTCACCCTGGCTACATTATCTCAAGTAAAAACAAATGAGGGTGGGTGGCTGCAGATGAAAAACAACAACAACCACCCCCCACACTCGCACTTTGGCAAGTGAATAAATGGGAAACTGTGGTGGAGTTAACAATAGCATTGCAAAATCAGTTCCTGAAGCGCTGGTAAATGCTTTGAGAATGGAAGAAGCCAATAAAGCTGTGTGTGGCAAAGGATTTTGCAAGAGGGGCTGATGAGGCGTGCCTTATTCTGTCAAGATGCAACTCAGACATGTCGCTGGGACAAAACCCCTGAGTCAGCACACAGACCAGGCCCCAGGGGCAATACTGAGCTGGGTTACAAATCTTTCTCAGCTACCTGATGTAACCTCCTCTCTTCCTCCTCCTCCACCCCTCAAAATGTATACAACTCTCTTTGCCAGGATCGTCCACCTCTGTTCATCACCTTGTCACCTCAAAGTGAGGTAAGATGTCTCACCTTTGGTCCAGGAGGCCCAGGTAACCCCTGTAGAGAAAATCAAAACAGACACTGGAGTTGTCAAATGTGGACAACGTTACATAGACTGCAGGGTGGTGGCAGATGCTGACTGCTTTGGTGTGCAATGCTCCTTTACAGAGATGATTTGCACTGCCCAAATATCCCCAATCTGTTCTTCATGTAGATTAATACAGTCTTAACCCACGTGCCCAAATAAATTTGTGCTCGCAGTGCTCTATCCCCACAGGCCTGGTCACACTGAATCTGAAGAGCAAAATGTTTCTTTGTTTTATGCATTGTGCTCCACAATCCTTTCTGTTTCTCTGGCTTTCCTTGGGAAACTTGTTCCCAGCCCACTGTGGAGCTCTGGAGTAAATCAGGAGTTTCCATCTTCCTCTGACAAGCTAAATAGAGGGAATATATTAACAAACAAAACACTTGTATTTTTAAATGAGGAATAACTAAACAATTTACCTGATATGAACCATGAAGCATACCAGATGTGTGTGTGTGTAAATATAAATAAACAAAACATCCATGTGGGAGCCGCCTTCCTGCTGTGAGCAGACAGAGGAAAAAAGCTACTCTAGATACGCTCTGCTGCCTGTACCACCCTTGATGTCTCCTGCTTATGGCAATCCAAATGTTTAGTCATCATACTCTTGGCTCCTCAGAGCTCAAGGTGAGACGAGGATGCTGGCAGGACACTTGGCCCCTCTATGGTGCGAGGAGATGCGGTTTGGCCTCAGGGGACAAGACTTGCTTGTCCTGCTAGCAGGCCTTGAAAACACTTGGAGTTGAAAACACCTTTCCCACTGCAGTTGCTGCAGGGCCAGTGTGCCATGTGCTTCCCTGTAGCTCCCAGGAATGGAGCTGGTTTCTGGTACCCACCTTTCCATCTCTGCCAGGCTTGCCAGGTTCTCCCGCTCTGCCCTGTTGCAAAAGAAAGAGCCACATGAATAGAATTTTCTGCCCCATCCCCTGCCATTTAGCAATGGTATTATTTTACATGGCGCTTCTCTGTTTGCCCTTCTTGGCTGCTTGCTACCAGCCTGAGAACAGGACCAGGGCAGGACTTCAAAGGGGTCAGTGAGATTCTTATCTGCCAGGTTTCTGCTGCCAGTGGGACAATTACACCCTGTGTGCTACTTCCGCCCCAGGGCCGACTGCAGAGGCCAAGGAGGAGGAAATGGTCCTGGTGTCACCCCCTCATGTGCACATGTCCAGATAGCGACAGTGCAGGGTGTGAGCCTCCACTGTTACCCCTTCTCCCTCTCCTTCCTGGGAACTTTTTCTTCCCCGCACGTCCACATCCCCTGCAAATCTCCTGTCTGTGGCTATCTCAGCTTCAGAAAAGGCAACAAAGGCCAGAGGAAATTGTCTTTGCCCGGGGAAAGAGGAAGCAAGAGACTCTTTTGTAATTGGACTTACAGGTGGCCCAATTGGCCCGGGCTGCCCTGGGGTTCCTTTGGGTCCAGCTGGTCCAGTGGGTCCCGGTGGGCCAGGGGGTCCCGGAGGACCTTGGATTCCTGCTTGTCCTTGTTCACCCTGCAGTTCATTAGAGCAAGAGGTTATCTGCAGGCAGAGCCAACCTCTCACACCACCACCCCAAGGGCCAAAGGCAGGTCAGCCTGGCTGAAGCAGCAGAGGTAGAAGCAAGTCCCAGGTTAGTGCCAGGAGAGGTTTCCAAGAGTGATGGAGAGCCCTGCTGAGGATGGTGAGTCTGCCTGGGCAGCAGGAGCCAACACCCTGCCCTTCACAAAGACATCAGAGGCCACCTTGTCAAAGCTTTCTTTAAAAGGGATCCACAGATAACTGAGCAGTCCAAACAGATCTTTTTCTTCATGAGTCAGTGAAGTACAATTTACATGTCAAGCACCAACATCTCTTGAGTTTCTCAGGAGGCTTTCCAAAGCACTTGACAGTCATATGTGAAGGGAAGCCTCCCATGACCACACTGGCACTTCCAGGCAGAGCCACAATGTCTTACCTCAGCCTATTTTCTTCCCTCTGCTATATTTGTTGGACAACACTCCCTCTGTTTTGCCAAGGACCAAAAGTAGAAACGCCACAAAACCAAAAGAAAATAACATGATCATCACAGCATTTCTGGAGCCTGCCCAAAACAGGCCTATGTACGCCAGGCAGAGTTGTTTTTGTGAGATTTAACAAGCCAGTGAGTGCAGAGCCACCTGCCATTTTAAGCTCTCCAAACGAAGCCGTTTCAGCCAGTTCCTCCCCAGGCTCCTCAGTAGCCATTCAGCAGCTGTGGCTCATGCCTCAGCAATGTCATCTGGCCCAAAGGACCTGGACTCAGGACCAAGAGGCGCTGAGGAGACAGTGGGTTGGAAGTGCCACGTTTGAATACCAGACTGCTGATATGCAATTGATGAATCCAGCAAAACCCCTGAGGCACCACGGCGCCCATGCTAGGCTGTTCGTCCCCTCCCTAGATAAAATATCATGACATCCTACTGCCAGTAACCCCATTTAAATTTGAAAAACTCTCCTTGGTGGAAGCTATGGGAATGGGAAGCTAGAAATCAAACATGATTGTTTCTCAATTATGAATCAATAAGTGTTGCAGTGGGGTCTCGGCTGCATTTCTCCTCTCCACAGCCTTACACACTGCTGCTGGGTACAACTAAGTCTGCTCTCGTGCACTCGAGAACGCGTGAAATCTGTCCCTTGCATGCGTTCCTAACAAGTGTGCTGTTTATCCTGGCTGCCTTTAGTAAAACATGCAAATACAAGGATGCTTGCTTTATTTAGAATGATAAATGAAAGTAATAAGCTGCAAATTTCACCCCTTCTGCCATGAGCTCTACTTGAAAGAAAATTTCCAACATGTGGGCCAGGCTGACAGGAAGCTCAGTCACGTGTGGAACAACAGCCCTTCTCCTCAAGAGACCTGCCATGTGAGGGGACACAGGATCCCTCCCAATCTTCCCTATCCTCCATACTCAGGGCTATTATAATCACAGAGTAGAATCATAGAATCATCTCGGTTGGAAAAGACCCAAGATCATCAAGCCCAACCATGAACCATGGCCCTCAGCACCACATCTCCATGGCTTTGAAACCCCTCCAGGGATGGAGCCTCCACCACTGCCCTGGGCAGCCTGGGCCAGGCCTTGACAACCCTTTTGGGGAGGACATTTTTGCTAACGTCCAACCTAAACCTCCCCTAGCACAACTCGAGTCTGCTTCCACTGCTCTCTGGCAGACCAGTCTGTGCTCCAGACTTAGGGCACTAAAATGCAGCAGGGTGCTGGGAAGAGGTGCTGACCCCCTGGCAGGAGACAGGGAGATGGGGACCATCAGAGCCCTGCCCCAGAGTGGGGAGTTGCTGGAAGGAGCTCACCCAAACTCCCGTTCTCATTGCCTTTGCTTTGCTGCCTTGGGCAGAGGGTGCTTAGTGTGAGTGAGTGCCCATCCCTGCAGATCCCTAAACACACTAAACGTTATTATCACATCACTGGAGTCTTTCTAACACATTCAGCACAAAAAGAGCCCCCCAGATCTAACCGGACACGAAGTGGGTACAGTAAGCTGGAGATCAGGTGTCGTTTTCATCAGAAGTCGTTCTGTATTTTTAGCCATTGAACTGGAGCTATCTTTCAGTGCTTTTAAACACCAGTTAGCCACCCGGATCGTGCCCCAGCTGTGCAATGCTCGTCCAGCCTCCGAACACAGATCTGCACTCAGCCCATGTCTCTGTGAAGCCCAAACCCCTGGGCAAAGTGCACGTGCTGATGTGCACAGAGGCATCAGCAGGATTTCCCTCTCTTGGGCACATTTATTTTGCAGCCTCACATTTTGCCTTAGCATTCGTACAGCGGGCTCCTGGATTTGCCTGGTGCTGGCAGATCTGTAGGACTGGATTACACTTTGTTGCACTTTGGGAATGAACGCTGCAACAGCTAAACAAATCATGGCAAAATTCTCCAGCAACGTTAGCCCCTGGGGACTAAGGGTATTTGCAGCCCCGACTGACGACAGGACACGGGGCAGCTATTCAAGTTTCCCACTTCATCCTGGATATGAACTTCAGCTTTCAAAGCCTTCCCAAGAGGTCAGTCCTTGGCCTGGCTCTCCAGACTGTCACTTTGAAGGGCAACCAGTGCAATCTGTGGAGCTTTGTGTGGTGTGAACGCTGAATTGATAGAAACTGAACGGAGGCCACGGTCTCAAGTGGCAAGGTCAGGATTGTGCCAACAGTGGGGAAGGACCAGGCAGCTCGTGGAAAAGGCCTGTAGTGCTGACTGCAGTTCCCTGTGAGCATCTGACTGTCTAGACAGGCAGTGGGGTGACAAAACCCAGCCACTTAATAGAGGGTGCCCAGCACACTTCAGCAGGGTAATCATAGCAGTTTGTCTACACAGGAAAGTTAATTCCAAATTGATGGAACAAGGGAGCTTAACGTGGGCTCATTAAAAGCCACATGAACTCTGACTATGGACACTCTTATTCACTATTCGCGTGTTCATAATTCATGTTATGAGTTCATTCCCAAAATAAACTAATCATGAATTATGGCCCTGGAAACCAAAATAAATGTGTTTACACAAAGACTTAATGCAATTTAATGAAACCATTATAAGAGCTTATTTAAACACATTTTCCCAAGTGTCTCAGGCTAGACTAGCCCTTGGAAGCACTGTTTGCCTATTCATTTGTCTCAGTTAAATTTCACAGACATTAGCTGCATTTCAGCAAGAGGATTCTAACCTCTTCTGGAGATTCAATATGCAGGAACTGACTCCTTAAGGTAGGAAACTGCTTGTCGACAGTTGTGAGAACAGTTTCACGGCCCATTTCTTTTAGTTTAAAAAAAATGGCTTCACTGCTTTTCTTTTTAGCCATTTTATCACATCAAAGATTTCCTCCACTTCAAAGAAAGCCCCTCAGCTCTGCCCAAACCTCTTGGAAACCCCTCTGTAGGGAAAGAAGAAAGACAGGTAGCAAGCTGATTAATCACAAGCGTCAGGGTAAGCTTAGAAACAGGCAATGAGGAGGAGGAGAAGAAGTCTACCTGGAAAGTGCGTCTCTTTATGACCGGAGGTGGAGCCAGCCGCACTGAATTGAGGAGAGGCAACAGCTGAAGAAGATCAAACCAGAAGGTCACGGGGCAAAGGAGGCCATTAGGGCACCGAGAGTCAGAGAGCAGCCAGGGGAGGGGAGAGAACAGAGAGGAAGGGAACAGAGAGATCGCCGTGAAAATAAACCCCGCGTGAGAGCCGCGCGTGGAGGGCACGCGGGACGGGGACCTGCCAGCAGACCTCCGAGCTCCTCTGTGCCCTGTGTGGCTCACATGGGGACTTGCCACGTGCCAGCCCTGGCAGATGCAGGGTGTCCACTTGTCACCCTGATGCTCCCACCACACAGAGCTTTTACCGCTTTCTCTGCTCAGGAATAACACTTACCCAGGGGACTTTTGACTCAGCTCCACTGATCTCCTCTGGCATTATTTACTGCAAGACATCCTCTCACTAAGCTCGCCAGTGACAGGGCTGTTTCTCTTAATTTCTCACCACCAGATTTGAGGCAACTATCAAACCAACAATTTTCTACAATTTTTCCAAGTGCAGTTTCCTAGTTCTGCCCATCTTCCCTTACAAGAAACACAGAGTATCTCCAGGCCTCACCCTTCCTCAGGGTGTAGGAATGGAGAGAGAGCAGCTGGGGTCAGCAGCAGGCACTGGGGCCAGTAAACAGGTCCTGGTTCATTTATCTTGGGCAGACACGACCATCATGGCCAAGAGTATTGCCTTGGGAGCCTGCGCTTTGCTTTTCCTTGTTTAAGTAACATCAGCCTCTGACTGCTTATATCCAGGAATGCTGCCTTAGGGCACAAAGCTGACCCGGACACACAGAAATCAAATGCACTAAAGCTCAGGAGCATTTGTTCATCCTTCTGCTGTATCCAGTTTCCACTTGCACGCATGCTGCTGTCACCCTGGCACCCACCATGCCAGCTCCAGGCCCAGGAATGCTCCTCTGGCCTGATCCACTTTCCTGTTGCTATCAGTTTTCCATTGAAGCTGCTCTTGACTTACACAGGGAGAAGAGAAAGAGGCTTTCTGGGCTCAGGCACAAATATGTGCCCCCCGTGTGCAACGTTTTCCCATGTGAGCTGTGCACTCAGATCTGAGAGGTGTGCCCACAAGTCCCCCGCTGCAGTAACCGTACGCGTCCAAGCAGCGCACTTTAACCCCTTTCAACGTTGTTCTTTGTGTTTGCAGGGAAAGCAAGGACCCAGTCCTGTTGCAAAGTGAAGTGACAACCCAATATTGCAGCATCGCCAGCCTGCGAGCAGGCGGTTGTGTTCCAGTGCACTGATCCAGCCAGCCACGAGCTACTGCGGCAAAAGCGGTGCTGCTGGAAAATCAGATTTCATCTGAAGGAAATTCTTCTCTTTCTGAAAGACAGTGCAGGAGCCTCCCTAGCTCAGGAGAGAGTTTGGGAGAGCTCTTCCTTGAGAGCTGATCCTCTCAAGGGACATGTTGCTGTAAACCCCAACACCTCCATGCTAGGTGTGCCTAGCAGGACTGTACGAGTGACCCAGCCCCAGCTGAGCTGGCTTTGCCCAGCTCCTCAAGTGCTGGAGTGTATCCGAAGTATTATGCAGCTTACAGGGAAGCAGAGGGAGGGTGCTGGAAAGGATAAGGAGGAAGATGGAGAGAAGCAGTCCTGAAAACAGAGGTGAGACAAGACCCAGCAACAGATTCGGGTGCAAGCGTGGGAGTTCAGAGAAGAAGCCTGAAGCCTCTTCCACCCAGCTCCTGCCCTGCCCGCTCTGTGTCCCAGTGTCAAGGTTTTTCTCAGAAGGCAGTGTGCAATATTGGATCCACATCCTCGTGCCTTTGCATCAGAACTGGGTCCCGTCGGACCGTTACCCACAAACCTTCAGCGTAAGGATCTGGTTAGAGCGCAGGGCTGCAAGGGTGGTACTTAGGTATTCCTAGGGGACAGTGGAGACACACGACACAAATGGGGTCAGTTAGACACAAGGCATTTCTGAGAGCAGACGAAGCACAGCTGGTCCCCCCTTTCCCTCAGCTGAGTGACCTTTCCCCACGGCAGCACTTTGGAGCAGCTCGAATGGCCCGATCACATCACTGGGCTTGTCTCTCAGAGCAGTGCAGCCCATACAGATTCATACAGAAAAAAAAATTGGAAACTACAACACAACCCAAGGCATACATCCTAACCTTACATTTTCTTCTGAAGAAAACAAAGATGAAACAAAAGTGAAACAAGATCCCTATTTTTTCAGGATGCTGGTTTTCATCTCCTCACCCAGAACACCTGACAAAGGACCTTGTCAACCAGTTAAGCAAGAGCAAATTGTAATTCAGCCAAATGTGTAGCATTTTTACAACAAGGCTCATCCTAATTTTGATTTTGGTAGGAACAGAGTGAACTGCATGCCTGTTGGCTGATTTGTGCCTTTGGCTCCCTACACTTGCACTCTGTGACTGAACCCTTTCAGGACAGTCCATCCTTGAGCTGATCTGAGGACAGATACCCTTCCCATGAGCATATCTTTGCCCTGGAAGGACTCATGGGCTTTTTAAAATGTTGAGCTTGCTGTCTCACGAGCCCAGAAGTAACCCCATGAGAACCAAGGAAACACTGCTAGGCTCTACTGGGACGTGAGGCTTTGCACCTGCCCTTTCCCTCGTCACGTCAGGGTGCCTACAACCCCAACCCACCAACCCAGTGTGCCTTTGCCCCCTGGTCTGAGCCCAGGCTACTCCCAGTGATGCATAATCTGCACCTCCACTTCCCAGTGTTGCTGCAGGTCCTACTGCTGCTTTTCACCTTGAGCGCTGAGGACAGTCGGAGCCAAGGGCTGTAACAGGAACCCAGGACACTGTTCGAGTGAATGCTGTTGTTAGCTTCTTTTTAACATAGCAATCTAGTGAGCTGACTTGGCTAAATAAACACAGCTGACCGACTATAATTGTACCGGGACTGGCACATACCCATGGCCCCCTTCTTCCCTGCTGCCAGCTGAGCTCTCTCCCCTGCTTCTCTGCTCAGAGCATCCCAGGCCCTGCTCCCTCAAGGCCAGGGACCAGAGCCCAGCTAACTGTCCAGAGGCCCGTCAAAAATAAACAGAAAGCCCTTAAGCCTGTCTCCCTGTACACCCAGATTACAAATTCCAGCCACTTCATATGATGTCGTTCCAATGCATTTCCAGTGGATTTTCAGCACTCCGGTTGTTTTTAGAGATGCTTAATTTTTACTGCTGTAATCCCCTCAAACCCCATGATGTACTCTCTCCTCTCTTGGCTGCGGTACACGCCAGCCAGGCCAGGACGAAAAGGCAAGAGGGGCAACATCCTGGCTTTCATTAAACAGTTGCTGCCAACAACTCTCCCTTTCTACCTCTTCTTTGCAGGTCGGGGAACCAGCTCAGCAGGAACCAGACAAAGCACCGTGGCCAGGGATGGTCAGGGTTACTTTTGGGCAGGGAGCACAACCCTTCCCCCTGTCTCTATGCAAGGTTGAGACTGGCATGAGGGAGACAAAAAGGGGAGGAATGACAATAGATATTCCCAGAGGTCTGCAAACCCCACTCTGCTCCTGGCCCTGCAACCACAGCGGAGGCTGTGGAAACAGGACGGAGTCAGTGCAGCAGCACAAGGTGCAAGCAGGTGACTTCCACTCCTCCAGAAACCCCAAGTTTCTGGAGCTAGGTTTTGGGGTGAGGACGTGGACATTCCCTGCTCCAGCACAGAGCACAGGAGGGTCTCCAGGAAGCAGCAATGACAGCATTTAGCTGGGGGTCAGCCCCGGCGGGCAGCAACAAGACCGGAGAACCAACATCCCTCCTGGAAAGCTTTATCTGCTGCCTTTCTGGGAAACACATCAATCAGCCCAGCCCTGCCCTTGGGGCCCAGATGACGCATCCTGTTAATGAAACCATCTATATTTCCAACAAAAAGCCATTCAAACGAAGAAGGATTAACATGCAGGAAGGCACGGGACAGATGATAATAACGCTAATGACTTACCCTGTGCGGGTACTCTGCACACTGTCCCTGTGAAAGACGGGGATTAAAAGGAAAGAGTTTAAACCACAAACAGAGAGGACCAAAATAGACAGACGGGGGCAGATCCAGAAGGTGTAAATCACTGTGACTCTGTTGAATTCAGTGCTGCTATGCCAGTCTGCGCCTGACAAATACCCTGCCTCCTGTCCCCTGTGCCCCAAGCCCTGGGTTCTTGCTGTATTGCTCAGCCACTCAAAGTCAGACTGAGAAGCACCAAGTCCCTTCCCCGCTCACTTCTTACATTCAATTTTCAACACGTGTCCCATTAAAATTACCTTTTCTCCTTTTTGTCCTGGGAGTCCCTAGAAAAGAAAAGTGGTAAAAAAGCCCTCAGTAAATGAAGGTCAGTGCATGCAAGGGGAAAGAGATTGGGAGGAGGTGTGTTTGTAAGAGGTGGGATACTTACAGGCTGTCCCCTGGGACCTGCAGCACCCTTTGAAGAAACACAATCATGAATGCAAGATAGATTTCCAATTACAGTGACAAAAAGACAAAAACTCTCAGTGCATGGAGTAGGTGGAAAGTCAGCTCTTAAAAACAATTATGGAGAAAATTTCCAAGAGAGATCTGGGTTCCCTTTGTTATTCTGGAGGAGTGAAAACACACACATGTTCTGGCTGCACTGAGGGGGGGAATTATTAAAAGAAGAGGGGAAAAATCATCAGGAAAACACACCCTCATTGTTCCCAGGACCTCAGTTGACAGCACATCTCCTTGGTCAATGCACTGGAATTTAACCAGAAGCAGCCAGGGCTGAAGCCTGAACTGCAACTGCCTGAGCTAGGATTGAGCAATGGGGGATGTCAGCTCACCCTCAGCTGAGGAGCAGGGAGGGGAATCTTCAACATGTGCTTGCCAGAGGGTTATACTGACACTTGGGCTCAAGAAACACAGTTAGCAGAAGAAAACATTCAGCATTTCAGTGAGCAAAGGTGACTACATAGCTGCTAGCTTGGCATACTCATGTTTGGGGATTTCATCATCAGAGATGTCAAGAGGAACAAGACCACATCTGGGGTTCCATTAAGTGCAGCCTAAGTTTATCATTTTCAACCAAAAACATTTTAGTTTGATGCACATATGAAACAGAGTTTCAAAAGGGGGGGGGGGAAACCCCATTTAATACAAAAAATATGCACTTTTTGTTGTTGTTAGATAAATTGAAAGCTGCCAGATGGGTTTTTAGAAATCTTTCCATCAACTTTTACTTCTGCTATGAGGCCAACCACAAAAAAATGTCAGCTCCCAGAGTATATTTAAAGAACATAATTGCTAACTGCAAGGAAAACATATCCCATGCATAGCTAGAGAGTTGCTGTTGTGACATGATGGATCTGATAGCCATAATGTAAAAATTACAGACGTGCATCCCAGCACTGCTGTTATGAAGTTACAGAATTAGGGATGCAGTTAGTACATTAGCTGAGCTAGGATCACCACCCTGCCTATGAGCTCATTTCCAGCTGAGAAGCAACGTCATTTCAAATCAACCCATCACCCACAAACAAATGTATATTTTCCTTTACCATGTCCCCCTTTTGTCCAGGATGACCCTGCAAAAAAACCCAAGAAATATGCATCAGCTTTGACCATTGCAGTCTCTAGAAGATGTTGACTTAAGCCACTTACTCCCTGCCTCAAGAGGTGCCCACAGTTGCTATACCCTGTCAAAGGAGAAGCATACAGAGCTTTGCTCGCCCACCTAACAGGACACTGCTCCCTGCTACCCACAATGCTGAGAACAATGCTCCGGAGGATGAATATGGGGCACAAAGGCTCTGTGGGTCATGGCTGGGACATGGTTAAACCCACCTTGGGCTGGTAGAGCACTGAAGTGGGCTTAACCATGTCCCAGCCATGCACCAGTACAGGTTAGAGGTTGACCTGCTGGAAAGCAGCTCCATGGAGAAGGACCTCGGAGTCCCAGGGGACAATAAGTTATCCAAGGGACAGCCATGTGCCCTTGTGGCCAGGAAGGTCAATGGTATCCTGGGGTGCATAAAGGTGAGTGTGTCCTGCAGCTCAAGGGAGGTTCTCCTCCCTCTTTACTCTGCACTAGTGAGACCACATCTGGAGTAGTGTGTCCAGTTCTCAGCTTCCCAGTTCAAGAACGACAGGGAAATACTGGAGAGAGTCCAACGGAGAGCTACAAAGATGATGAAGGGACTGGAACATCTCTCTTATGAGGAAAGGCTGAGAAACCTGGGGCTGTTTAGCCTAGAGAAGACAAGACTGAGAGGGGATCATCTTAATGTTTACAAATATCTGAAGGGTGGGTGTCAAGTAGAAGGAGCCAGTCTCTTTTCAGCTCTGCCCTGTGATAGGACAAGAGGTAATGGTAGCAAGGTGAAGCACAGGAGTTCCACCTCAACAGGAGCAAAAACTTCTTTACTGTGAGAGTGACAGAGCACTGGAACAGGCTGCCCAGAGAGGTTGTGGAGTCTCCTCCTCTAGAGACTTTCAAGACCTGCCTGGATCTGTTCCTGAGTGGCCTGCCCCAGGTGATCCTGTGCTGGCAGGAGGGTTGGACTCGATGAGCTTCAGAGGTCCCTTCTAACCCCTACCATTCTATGATTCTATGAATCTCTAGACTATATAACTCCCATAATTTCTCTTCAAGCTGCCCATCACTCAGAAAAAAATACAAATAAATCAAAATTCAAGCATTTGCATATGCCCCCTGCCAGCCCAGCCCAATCCAATGGGATGGATGGAGGAGCCGAGAGGGAAACGCCAAATGCAGGTAGCACCCAAAGATTCCTCCTTGGGCAGAGGGAGGGGATGAATCCCTCCTTATCTCACTTTCCCACTGGGCTGCCAGGGCGAGGTGGGTACAGCCATCCCAGAAACAGGATACAGCCCTGGAACACCCATGGGCTGCTCCTGAGCCTCAAGAGCTGGTAAGAGGGGCTAGGAGGACATGGGAAAGGTCTTCCAAAAATATAAAAGCCAACCACACCAGGAGCAGCCAGGTGAGATTGCTCAGCCAGGCTCTTCCTCCCGGGAACCCCTCATAATGTATAAAGGTGGAGAAAAATAAAATAAAATATCATTTATCCCCAATAATTTCACAGTGGCTATGGCTGCACAGTCAGTCCCCAGTGGCTCATCCTGCAGAGCTCAGGTTTTCCCTCCCAGACCCCCAAAAAACACAGAGGACCCCATAAACCAAGAGGCAAACACCCTGGGGAGTTGTGGATGTTACCAGGTGACTAAATGCTTTGGGTGTTCTTCCCCTGGTCAAATATTCGTGACCATGAGTTCAAATCGGGAGTTGATGGCAGCTGCAAGTGAGACCATTGCTGGTGGGAACGTGGGTTGAGCCAGCCCAGGCAAGGATGATGCTGAGCTCCAAGTTCAGCCCTGCAAAGGGCCCCTGAAATTGTTGCACAGCTTAAAAAAAACCCCAAATATAATAAAAAAATTGTCCTTTCTCCCCTTCATTTGCTTTACAGAAGATCCCGCTTAAAACCAGGCTGTGGTCTCCAGGCCTGGCTGGCCGCAGGCATGGATGGGTCCCCTCACAAGCTAAGAGAAGCTGGAGGAGAGGAGCCTTCTGAGCAGGGATTGGAGCGGGACGGACCAGCCCTGCCCTCTACCGGCTGCACACCACTGGATGGGTGGGATGCGGGATGGGATGCAGGATGCTGGGTGGGATGCAGGATGGCACCGGACAGGTGGGATGCTGGATGGTGGGTGGGATGCAGGATGGCACTAGATGGGCAGGATGCTTTGTGGGATGCACCATGGTGTGGGATGGTGGGATGGCAGGAGGGATATGGGATGATGCCAGGCAGGCAAGATACTGGCCAGGATGCAGGCTGACACCAGATAGGTGGGATGCAGGACAGCACCGGGTGACCGTGCCCAGAAGAGCGCTGGCAACTCTCTGGTGACAGGCCAGAAAGCTTCAGCCCAAGAAATGATCGAGCTTCAGCAGGGCTGGTTCCAAAGCCTTGCTGCATTCTCTGGGATGAGGTGCTACTACCCTGGGCAGTCCCAAGCTGATAGTAAAGATGATCTGCTCACCTGCCGGTAGGTGCAGATGATGATTTCTCGGAGGTGGTAGTGCATGGGTGTCATGGTCTCACTGACAGTGTCCAGGGCCATGTCCACCTCCTTCTTCATCCGGTGACCGTCAGGCAGGAGCTGGACCACCTTCATCACCACCTGGAAGCATGGGCAGAAGCAGCAGGGACTTCACCAGGTGACTCCTCTTCTCAACCCCACTACTCCATCCCTGTCCAGGAGACGAACCGGCCCTTCCAAACAAGCAGCTGTGGCTAAGGTAGCACGGAGCAAGTTCAGTGAGGGACCCCGAAAACAGAGTCAGGCCCACACACTCACCTCAAACTCCCCTTTGGTGTACTTGGCATCAGGCACACTCACAATTTCCTCCTCACTCATCTCAGGGATGCCCTGGGGCAGTGAGAGAGGACCGTGTGGTTAGAAGGTGCACAACACAACAGCTTAGCAGAAATGCAGACCCCAAAACCAACCCGCCAGGAGCCCAAGCATCCTCCACCTCCCCTCTGCATGGGCAGAGAAGCCCAAAATTTTACTCCCACCATCCACTCCGCAAAAAGGGAGCCGAGGGCAGCCCCTAACCCTTCATATTGGGGCGGGAGCTCTTGGGAACGAGGTAAAGGCTGACCAGGGATGCACCCACACTTCTCCTAGAGCTCATTGGATGCTAGGCACAGCAGCGGCCAATGTATGGGCATCTGCAGCATACCATGGCCCTCCCCATGCTTCTTTTCACCCTCCTGTTGTGCTGACAGCTTCTGTGGGTGGCGTTGAGCTTGCCCAGCAGCCCCTGCTCCAGCCCGACCCCCAGGGAGAGCTGCAGAGCCCAGTACCCACGTTGAAGTGCCAGAGGGTGAGGACAGCGATGACCATGGCTGTGGTAGTCCTGCCCCGGCCGCTGGAGCAGTTGAAGACAAAGGCTGCCCGCGGGTCTTCAGCCAGCGCGCTCTTCATCGCCTCCAGCAGCCGGTCAAAGTCCTGCCGGAGGAGAAGCCGGTGGGTTTTATGGATGCAGACTGATGCAGGTTGGCAGAGGTTCCCCACCCCCCTTTCCCACCATGGGATCCTCCTTGTACTACAGCCCCAGCTCCTTGCTGCCAGATCCAGCCCAGCAGCCTCCCTTCCATCCCTGGCTGGCTGAAGGCACCCAGGGTCTCCATGCAGCATCTCCCAGGAAACCCTCCCTGCCCAGCAAGCACCTCACACTGAGCCTGGGCATGCCACCATAGCTCCAGGTCTGGGTGGCACTGAGCACCCACGTAGCATTGGAGGGATGGCACCAATGCAGCAGCACCATCCTGTCCCTGGGGTACCTGCTCCTTGGGAGCGCAGAAGTCAGGGATGGGGATACGGCGGTAGGTCAACCCCTGGTAGGCGTTCTGCTGGCTGAATATCTCCTGTGTGGTCAGGCAGCTCTTGAACATCTTCATCTGCTTCTCTGCCTCCAGGTACACCTCCAGCCACTTCTGGCACTTCAGCAGGTCACCCTTCAAGGTAGCCTCTAGTTTCTGCAGAGGATGGAGAAGCCCTCCCCCTAAGACCTGCTCCTCTTAATTTTTTCAGGATTTTAATTGTTTTTTTTTTAAGATGCAGGCTGACAGCTCTCTCAAACATCCCACAGCCAACTCAAAATCCCAATCCAGGTCCTGGCCACTGCTTCTGCCCAGAACCATGGTCCTCACTGTGCTTGATGGAAGCCTCAGGACCATCATCTCCCACCACCCTGGGCAGCTGCTCCAGGCAGTGGCACTGCTGCTGGCAGCCATGATCCTCCACTGCCTGTCTCCTCTGGAAATCCAGCTGGGAACATCTGCTCTCCTTTCCCTGGGTGCCTTTTTCCCTTGCTCTCAAGCCGTGCTTTAAATTCTCCAGGGCACTTTGCTGTACCTTTGGAAACTCTTACACAGCAACAATCCTTGATTTTTCCAGTATGATAAAGAACAGGTGGACCACCTGGTTTTGCACCAACAAGCTGGGTTATCCCCAGCCTCCAGCAGATGCAGAGGGCGGGAGTCAAGCACAGAGACCCCATATGACTGCTGTCCCTCACTGCCAAAAGGAAAAAGAAAAAAACAAACCAAAAAACCCCAAACAAGCATCTCCAGGGAGGTGAGGGACTATCAAAGCCTGCAGACATCACCCACAAGAGCTCCTGGTAGTGCGGGGGATCAGCCCTTCCTGGATGGGCAGAAGCTCACCTCCAGTTGCTGGGGTGAGGCAGTGGGTACAGGAATCAGCTCCTCCAGGTGCTCGGGCTCCCGCAGCGTATAGATCTGCTCATTCCCCTCCAGAACCACTTCTTCCCTGAGGTTGATCCAGACGATGTGGGCATGCTTCCTCTTGGCATCCGTCAGGTACCGCAGGACGCTCCCCAAGGTCTAGAGGAAGGGGTGGGCGAGGGTGATGGATGGGAGCCCGTTGCGGGTGACCCTACCCACCATGGGGAGCTGGTCCCTCACCTTGGAACTGGGCTGTGCCGTCCCATAGATGGGCATCTTGGGGACCCGTCGGAAGTTGGACACGTTCATCTCCTTGGCAGTGCTCAGCACGTCTGGGCAGAAGCGTTCATCTGCCACCTGCAGCGGAGCAAAGCCTGGCCAAGGACTGCACCCCTTGGCATGGCAGCTGCCCCCACCCCACCCACAGCTTTGCAGTGGGACTTCCCAGCACACCACAGCCTCTCATCCATGGTCCCCACTCAGAAGATGACCCCAAATCCTTCCAACAATAGCAAGACTGGGTTCAAAACCACACAGATGCATTTCAAAAATGGGAGATGCTCTTCCTGCAGCAAAGCACCAACAGCTCTAGCCTCCATCACCTCACCACAGTCAAGGACCACCAAGAGACATGAAAGCCAGCAGCTTAGGCTCATGTCATAGGGTACTCCAGCATCCCAGTACTCTGGGTCTGAAGGGCTTGACATATCCACGTGCACAGGGGAGTCTCCGGCTATGTAGAATCACAGATTGGTTTGGGTTGAAAGGGACCTTTCAAGGCCATCCAGTCCAACCCCCCTGCATGAAGCAGGGACAGCTGCAACTACAGCAGGTTGCTCAGAGCCCCAGCCAACCTCACCTGGAATGGTTCCAGGGATGGGGCATCCTCTGGGCAACCTGGGCCAGGGTCTCATTACCCTCAAGGTTGCTGAGATACCAAAAGCAGGACTGCTTTTCTACAAAATCCATCTGAGCAGAAAACAATTCAGCTCTGAAATGCTGTCTTAAGCTACCTGGAAAAAAACACACTTGACATGCACTGCTATCAAGAGTGGAATTACAAAATTCCGTGTTTCCCTGTGAACTGTCACTGACTATTTCTCTCTAGGCAACTCAAACCTTAGGGAACATTAGAGACAAACAGTCTCGCAGTCATCAGCCAGGGCACTGTGCTGTCAGACACCCAGATCCTTGCCTAGTGACAGCTTCCTTCATCCAAAGACAAAGACCTGCCAGCTACAAACTGCCGAGGGGGCCAAGCAGAGGAGCAACACAGCAGGTACCTCACCAGCAGCAGCTGCTCATCCTCAAATTTTCCAGTAGCTTGTTCACAGCATTAGACACATGGCAAACCTCTTGAGATTTCTAATTCCAAGTAGAAAACTTGCCTTCTTGACAGGTTCTCTTGTATGTGCTGCTGCAAATGCTGGAGTCCAGAGCGGACTCTCAGCTGAGCTTCTGCTCAGTGGGGGTCAGACACATGCAGGCATCCTCCCATCTTCCCACCAGAAAGGATGACCCCTCGAAACAAGTTACAGTACCTGTGGGATAGCACCGTAATTCCAGATATAACCCTTATGGGGAAACACGTTCGCTACATAGCGCAGCTTTCCTTTCTTCACGTCTTGCTTAATGGGGTTTAAGGGATCCTTTGTTGCAATCTGAAAGAAAAGTTACATATGTAAATCTCTTTACTTTGCTCTCTGAGAAAAAAAAAAAAATTAAAATCAAGATTTATTTTTTTTTCCCTTTAAATTAATCTGGCTGCTAAAAGACAAGGCAAGAGACCAGGAGCTGACCCCAAGGCCAACAGCAGATATTGGCCAACTTCACTTCCTATTGCATTGCCATCTCCTGGGATATAGCTCTCAGCAGACTTACAGATGTCAGAACCACGAGGCTGAGAGCAGTAACGTGCTGCCTTACTCAGAAACCACAGAAGAATACAGAGTTATTCCAACTTCTGTGAATCTCCACCTCCATACCAGACCTCTAGCTTTAAGCAAATGTTTACATGAGAAATTAGAACTACACCAAGAGAGCTCCCTTAATGTGACATCTGGAGTAGGCAGGTTTTGCAAGGCCTGATTTACTGGGGCCGAGTTATTTTCTTGCCATTTAGGAAGCTACCTATGTTAGGCTGCTCCAGTTCAGGATGGGGAGGTGAACGAGAGAATCAGGAAAGCCAAACAGTAACAGACTTATCAGCACTTCAGCTGGTAACCATCATATAGTTACCTCCATTTTCGCGTTTGTCCAGCGAGGAACCTCCACAACCATGTTGAACACATTCTGAAGGAAGCAAAAGATCAGTGAATGGGAAGGAATCTCAAGACCACACTTTAAACCAAGGAATGTACATAAGTAAGCATGGAAGCCAGCCAGTTCCTAACTTTCTTTCCCCCCCACCCAGTGACAGTTTTGATACAGTTGGTAGAAGTGCTGTAGACCAGTGATTACTCAAAGTTGAACACCACGAAAGACAGCAGCAAAAGCTAGACTGAGGTTACCCACACACTCTGCAGCAGTTGCTACCCATGAACATCTCCATAAGGTTATAGAACAGTAGCTTTAAATGAAGACAGCTACGTACAGACTACCCTGGATGCAACAAAATGAGGTTGGAGGCATATTTATTAAATACAAAGCATTCAATGCTACAGCAAGAACCACCCTGGCAATTTAAGACAGACAAGGCTTACAGGAGCAAGCTGTCTATTCAGTAATGTGGGCACCTACGTGCTGCCCTGAACTACCTGAGAACATCACTCCCAAATATTCTAGTTGTGTCTTGAAGCAGGGAAAGATGCCCCAGCTCCCCCTCTCTAAGCCAACACTCCTATAAGAGCAGACCTCGTTAGCAGCATGGTGCAAGGATAAAGACAAGGGGGAGAAATGTAGAGCCACATCTTGCAATATCTAGTTTAGAAGCGATGCTTGAAAACAGCTCCTGTTGACTCCAGCTGGGCCAAGAGGACTTTGGAAAGCTCAACGTCAGTCTCCTCTTCAAGAAAGCAAGCTTTTCCACACTTGAACTGTTAACACTTCCTGTTTGAAGAACCTGGCTCCCCAGCCTCGGCAAGGTTTCTAATCCCCACTTTAAGTGGCATTAGCATTGCAAAATCCCTCACACCTGGATTGCACCACAAACGGATGGCTGTTGTGCAACAAGCACACGGACATCGTCGACTTTGCCCGCATCCCTCTGGAGCCCAAGTTTATTACATCCCCTGAAATTATGGGGAGGGGTGTCGCTGCTCATTTGCAACCCCTGTGTAAAAAGGTACACGCTGTTTTTAAGTAACGCGAGGTAAGGAATGAAGCAATTGGAACTGGCTCAGCAGGGCGCTGACAGCTTGGCAGGCAAGGAAAGATGACTTGGGGGTGCATCTTTGTTAGATTTGCAGTTTCCTCAGACCTGCCTCAGTCTCAGATACCCAGTGAGTAGCCCAAGGTCACTCCTTTGCAACGCTGAGACACACAGGTACGGATAAGGTCAGCACAGCCCAGCCCTAGACTGAAAAAACCCCTACCCTGCAATCCTCTCAGGGTCTTAGAGGTCTAAGGATAAAGATCAAGGAGCCCAGACAGAGTAAGACAATCTTTTTTGCTTCAAGCCAAGCTCCCTACCATAGCTGGTAATGAACCTGCTAAGTAACGAGTAAAATCTCTGCAGAGGCCCACTCCAGCAAAGGAAAGAGGTCTAATGTGATCAGCACTATTGTGTAACTTCAGGGATTGTGACCTTCAGTGATACTTGCTTCTCTTAATGACCTGGTGAAGCAGCATTAGCTGTACAGGGGAATCCTGAAAGCAGCACTAAGTGCCTGAAGGCACACCAGTAGCCCAGTTTCCCTTGTTAATCATTCCCAGCTCAAGGAAACCCTCCTCACCCCTGGACACACTCACCTGTTCTGCAAGTTTGCAAAGCATAGTATTAATGGGATTTTCCTTGTCCCAGTTACTTTCCAGACACCCGCTATGGAAAACTGCTTTCCAATCAGTTGCAGAAACCGCTTCACTGCTGCCCTTGATGATTACAATCCATCTGTTCCCTTCTGAGCAGGCAAAAACCACCTCAGACCTCCCAGAGCATATTCCAACAACACCTGCACCTCAAAGTTCAAATGGCTACTTTTTAAGAGGGTCATCTCTCAATTCTGTATGCTTTTTTTCTTTTTTCATTACCACTCTCCACTCCAAAATTACACCCATCACAAACACTAAAACAGTTGATCCGCTGCACTCCTCCAGCTGCACAGATTTTTAGTACGAGCTGAAAGCAGAAACAATCTACTAAGATAAGGAACACAATCAGAGAGCCCCATTTACAACTGAAAAAGCTCTCGGGGAAAGCTGAAGCACAATTGCTTTGGTTTCCTAGGGCTGGGGCATTTTAGACAGTGATTCTGAACGGCCGAATTCGATCCAGCATCAGCTGGCTGTCGGGAGGATGCAAAATCCCCGCAGCGCCGCATGGGGCGGGTTCCCCACCTGCACTTTTTGCGAGGCAAGGGGTCGCCAGGAGCTGCTACAGCAAAGAGCTTCACATCCTTGCCTTCCGTTCAGCAGCTGGTGGTACGGACTGCAGGCGTAATGCAGGCAGACCCCAAGCCCGAAAGCTCACGCGGTATGAGCACGGGAGTGCGTACAGAGAGGTACTCAGCTAAACGGGAAAACGGCTTCTTTTAATCCATACTGCTTGCACCTGACCTCGTGGGCAAGTTCAGGAGAACCGCTCCTATCTGAGAGGTGAACATGGGAATGAGATCATTTGCTGCCTCCTCCTCCTCCTCCTCCTCCATGGCTCTACCCGAGGCCGAGGCTGCGAGACGAGGGCACCCGATCTTCGCAGCACCTGCCGATGCTTCAGGCGCTCCTGCTGAGAAGCGGCGTGAGGAACCGGGAGCCTCCCCCTCGGGTATTCCAGGCCTGCGGAGCCAGCACCGACACAACGCCCACCCCCAGGCCCCACAGCCCCAGAGCCTGCCCTTGTCGCCGGGCCACCTGGCTCGGTAGCCTCTCCTCCCCACTTACCTTGCCGGCATCCGCGTAGATGGGGATATCGTGGAAAGGGGAGAGGTAGCGCCGGGCGGCATCCTCTGCAAGGCAAGGGGGAAGCGGCGGGGAGGGGGCGAGTCAGGCCCTGCCTGAGGGCTCGCCCCAGGGTAGGGGGGTGTGAGGGGTGGGGGCAGCACCTCGAGCTTTAAGCGCTCCTTGAGGGGCTCAGACCCGGAGGATGAGTAGGAAAGAGGAGGAAGGCGGCGAGGGAGGGGCGGGAAGCACTCACTGAAGAAGAGCCGGTACTCCAGGCTGTGCGGCGCGGCGCGCTCCTCCACGCTGTACCCTGCCATCGCTGCC
>WUAM01000020.1:244053-290463 GCA_024336885.1 Actenoides hombroni
AGGGAGGGAGGGAGGGAAGGGAGGAGGTGTCTTTGCCGCCGGCGCACGTTGATGATGCCGCGTGAGGCGATTGGGGCGCCTACGGGACGCGGGGAGACCGCGCGGCCGTGCCCAGCCAGACCAGGCCGGTGTCGGCGCTGCGGGCCGGACGATGAAGGTGAAGCTGCAGCTGTGCGGAGCGGGCGGCGGGCGGCTGGGGACGCTGGTGGGCCTGGGCAGAACCGGGGCCGCCGCCCTGGCGCTGCCGGGCTGCCTGCTCTACACGCGGACCGGCTCGGCGCCACACCTCACCCGCGACACCCTGGAGGCGGTCCGCGGCGTCCCCGCCGTGGCCCAGCTCACCTTGCCCGCCCTGTGAGTACCGCGCTCGGGGCGGGGGAGGCGGGAGGAGCGTCTGCGGGGCGCGGAGAGTCCCCGCAGCGCTGCCGGGGGCGGGCAGGCTTCTCGCGTCCCCGGGGGCGAGGCAAAATGTCGAAGTCGGTTTCCCCTTTGTTGCTTCCCCATCGAAAGGAGGTGCAGTGACTTAGAAGAAAGCAGGTAAAGGTAAGGCACTTAGAGAGAGCTGCATAATTTTTGAGCGTGCTTTGACCAAACCCTTCTTAGCGACTTCACAGTCACATCTTCCCAGCAGAATAACCAGCTTTAGAAGCAGCCAACTCTCAAAACTAGTGAGCTAAGTGACAACTGAAAGATTAACATCGTAAAGATTATTGGAAGCTCTCCCCTCTCTCAGCTGTGTAGTTGTTGAGTGATGCACGTTCCTGATGCTACCCGGAAAGTCACAGTGTGACTCCGTGCTCTCCAGCAAGTCAGTGTCCACTGGTCAGTGCAGGTAAAAGCTCAGTTTTCTTTTCCACAGAATTATGAGTGCCTCAGTTTGTAAGCTGTGATTCATGAGTTCTGCATCTCTGGCCTTCAGTTCTGTCTGTCCCTGCTTTGCTGCCTGTTAGCTGGATGGCAATTATCAGTGCCTTAACCAACCCAAGTTCAGATGTCACCCAAGTATGGAAGCAGAAGCCTTAGTTATGAAACCACTGATAGTTGTTTATTTGGTTAATGTATTTCTGTATCTGTCTGCAGGGCAGAACTTCATGATGTCCTGGAAGAATATAAAGAAGGAGCTGCAAAATTTATAGGTAAAGTGTTTCTGTTTGCTTCTATGTCTGGAGAGATACTGCAGGTGGATTCCCCTGGTGAATTTTTAGGCAATACAGTAGACAGAAAGATATAGGCATAGCCTTTCCACATTTAGGCATTTTCTCATGCAAAGTGGCATTAAGGAAGACTTGAAATAGTATGTTATCATTACTGTGGCTGGAAATCCTTCAAACAGGATATAAAAATGGGTAGTTTTGCTTTATTTCTTTTTTTCTGCACCCAGCCTTCTCCTCAGGAGCTTCAGCCCTGACTGGGATGGGCTTAGCCCAAAAGTTGAGACTAGAACTGAGAGAGATTTTACTGTAGCCTCCACTGTATGCTTCAAATGAATCTTTCCAGATGCAATTTCTGACTTCTTTTGGTGAGGAGAATTAGAAATTCTTATGAAAATGGCCCTCCCCATACAGCTGTTCAGATACATTTCCAGGGAGCATATCTGCTGAAGCTGGCTTTTTTTGATTGCCATAAAATAGTTGGTTTCATCTAAAGATTTCCAACAGGAAATCTTCATCCAGTGTGAAGAATTACCAGTCAGAGCACTCCAAATGATCCTCAGCTGATGGACACTTCTGCCTCTGAGCTATTCCTGTCCTGAGATGTTAGGGGAAGGACCCATGTAGCAATTGCAGGAACTTTGAGGAGGTAAAGCAGCAGGTGGAGAAGCTCATTTTCTCCTGTTCCTGTCAGTTTAGCACTTGGACTGGACTTCTTTCCCTGTATTCTCTTTCTGTTTTGCCATGTTCAAGAGTCAGTTTTAGGAGTAAACTCAGTTTTACTTACGAACAGTCAAATGCAAAACAATCAATGTTGCATAGCCCTCGGCTACCGCGCCAAGCCTTTGTGATCTTCATCAGTCCCTGTACTCCATTCTTGGAGTTCTTTAATTTTGGTGATTTACAGACAGTTCTTTGTGGAATGTAGTGGACTTTGCAAGAAAAAAAATACCTTCTGATGCTTGTATCAAAGCCGAGGTATTTTTATGAATGTTTTGTATGTGCCAGTTGCGCATACATTATGAATGTGTGAAATAATGTGTATTAGTATAATAAAAAAGTGTTTAAGCATTTTTGTTCTATATAAAGAAATCAAGCTTTTAATTGTTTGCTTTGTTGTTTTTTTTTTTAAGAAAAAGCATGTTAAAATTTTTGACATGCATTTTATTGCATAAGCAAAGTTACGGCTTGGATTTCCAAAGGAAATTTGCACTCAACTTTCTGTAAACTTTGACTGCTTTGGGACAACTTATTCCTTCAAGAAAAGCTGAATATCTTTATTTGGAATTCTTGGGGGCTTCACCAATTTCAGTGACGATCTGTGAGGAGAAAGCTGCGTATGTCATTGAGACATACTGACTAGCTTTCTGACATTTGAAACCTCTGATCTGGCAGGGATGATAAATCTCTCATGTGTGTAGCTGCTCTGTTCTCTCACTGTACGTTGTCCTTCCTTAATGGTTCTGGGCTTGAGGTTGTTGCTCAATTAAGATTGTGTCAAATCTCAGATCTCAAATCCAGTGCATCAGTCGAGTGGTCAAGTGAGTCAGCTGTTGAGTCTGGCAAATTTTAGTAGCAGGAGTGTTAATCAAGAAGAAATATAAATAAATCTCAAAGGAGCTATGTAATAAAGATCCAAAGGGTCTTTATTATCTGATGGTTTGTCCTGCTGCTGGACTCTCCTCCCTGTGGCTAGTGAAGCTGGGGAAAAAGTCTTGCCTTCTTTGGTGCTGAGAGATCAAATGAACAGTATTTTCTTTGTCAGAATGGATGTGTGGGGGAGAATACCCTGTTCCCTTTTGCAAATTTACAAGCCACATCTTTGCGTTAGCTTTGTTTTGGTTCATGAAACTCTAATCTGTGCCTCGCTCTGTTGCCAGGTATGCCAGAGGCGGTGCTGTACTGCTCCCTTCATGACCCAGTCACTCCCTGTCCATCTGGCTACAACACTAACAAGGTACAGTAACTGTAAAGACTTGAAAGGGTCCACTTAAAGCTCTCACAAGAAAACTGCCAGTCCTCCCCCCATCTGTGTGGGTATGCTGAGACAATAACAAGATTTCTTTACGCTTTATAGAAAAATAAATCTTTGCACAAAGAGGAGTGTCATTTCCATATTCATACCTCCAAACAAATAAAGCCGGATGTTTTCTTACTTGGCAGTGCATTCCCTGGACAGTTCATGAACAGTTAAGTGGCAATTCAGATAGAAAGGAGAGCTTTGGACTCTTCACGCTGTTGCAGTTAATGTGGTAGTAAAAGAGAATACATGTGTTTTAGCTTATGGGCTGTATAAGCTTTTGGTGATGCCACTGATAAGCATAAACCTGAGCTCCTGTGTGTGTATTTACAGCCTGCTACAGGCTGACAAAGGGGAAGAACATGGCATTTATGCAGGAAGGTGGTACAGTAATTCCAGACTGCGCAGTGTTGTCAATGCCTGTTCCATCCCACGGGCACGCATGTTCCCCTTGTAGTCCACATGCTGCCTGCCACACTTCTATGCAGAGGGGTCACTCCTGGCATCTGCACAGATGTCAGTCCCAAGGCCTGCTTCAGTATGGTCACAATTGGTGAAAGGTCACTGGATGATGGAGGGTAACTACTGCCATTCAGCTGTCAGTGTATATTATTTGCTGGTGGGAACAAGGCTACATCCTGTCTCTCTGCAGGGAAGGAGCTGCTTGAAGCTTGTCTTATTGTGCAGTTATGAGTTGATGGCAGTGATCTAAGCCTGGGTGTTGCAGGTTTGATTTGTCCGCTTTTTTTTAAATTTATTTATTTTTTAAGCCAGTGAAGGTTTTTGTTGCAAGGCCTTCTGCAGCTCGATCTGTGCTTACAAATACTTACAAAAGTTTTTATTGAAAGCAATGGGCCAGAAAGTGCTAGATTCTGGGACAGAAAGCCTGGCACAGGCTGGATTTAAATAATAATGGGTTAACACTTGGTTCTCTAAACTGCAGGCTATTTATTAAAGAAGCTTTTTTTTCCTCTGGAGAGCAGAATAAAGGTAACTAGACTTGATTACACTCTGTGCCCTTTGGCTTAAACAGTTCTGCCTCTGCCTGCCTTCACCAGCTGTTCCTTGATGCTCTCACACAAGAGGCAGCAAGTACTAACTTGCCAGCATGCTGCTGTGGGACATCATATAGCTGCTGCATTCCAGTTATTCTGCAGGTATTAAATTGGGATCTTCCTCCATCAAAGTTGCCTTTTTTGTTGTTTGTTTGGTTTTTTAGTGGAAATGTACAAATATATTATTACATTGGAGGCTTTTGTCTGTTTCTTTGTTACTTAAATTTAGTGAAATTGGCTGATGAGGCCAGAAATAATCAGGAGAGATGGATGGACAGCAGACATGTGGTGTACGTGTATTTGCATAATTTTATATATATATATATTTTAAATTTTTTTTGTGTATGTGTGGAGGTCAGATGAGAAAGAAAACCACTCTTCTGCTTATATTTTTTTTCATCAGCTGATCAAATTCAATTTGTGAATTAGTATGCATGAGAATTGCACTGCTTAATCTGTCTGTCTGGCATAGGCTAGGAGAACGTGTTTAAACCCTTGAGCCCCAAAACATGCCCGTAACACTTCAAGCTATAAGCTAGTCCTGATAGCTGAAAGCTGTTTCTCATTTAAAGAAGCACTAATGGAGTTGGAGATGAAAAGAACTAACTTCTAAAGGGCTCAGGGCCAATACTTAACCTACTTGAATACCCCTTTAAAATTTTGGAGCAGCAGTGTCACAAGTCTTAACAATAATACAACGAAGTGTTATGTTGTGCCAAATGACACTCGCAGGTTAATTACAGATTGAGCAGAATAGGGTGATAAGATGAGGGGTAACAGACACAAACTGGAACACAGAAAGTTCCACCTTAACATGAGGAAAAACTGCTTTATTGTGAGAGTGACAGAGCACTGGAACAGGCTGCCCAGAGAGGTTGTGGAGTCACCTTCTCTAGAGACTTTCAAAACCCATCTGGACATGCTCCTGCGAGGCCTGCCCTAGGTGATCCTGCCCTGGCAGGGGGGTTGGACTCAATGATCTCCAGAGGTCCCTTTCAACCCCTACCATTCTATGATTCTATGACTCAACTGACTGCAGTCTCCTGTGCCTTGCTGGGGCTCACACGTGTCCCCTCAGGGCAGTACAAGGGGGACACTGCTGGGTCCCTCTGAGGGTGATGTTCCTCATGGCAAAAGAATCAGGGTGCCGGAGGTATGTGCTACTTCTCCATTACACCATGGCTAGAGGAAGGGTGGTGGGGAACTTGGCTAAGTGGCTGTCTGGAGCTAGGGGTTTCACATCAGCAGGGTTCATAGGGAAGTCCTATATTTGTGCCTAGCTCTCAGAAGGATGGGAAGAACTCAGGTTTTTTTCTTTCTCCTACAAAGATGATTACAAGGAGGCTCTAAGGAGAGCATGAAGGTCTTTTCCTCTTCTACAGCAGCTCTGTGGCACAAAAGCAAAGAGAAAGAAGCTGTAGGGTTGGCTTCAGATGAAGCTGTCCGCTGTCTAAGGCAAAGGTGAGCTGCTCCATCTGATGGGGGGGGGGGGGGAGGGGTCGGGAGTGCCTGCTGAGGCTTTCCCTGCAGCAGCCAGGTAGTTGCACTTGTGAAGTGCTATTTCAGAGATTTGCCTAGAAAGGAAGACAGCCACACTCTGCTTTCCCCAACGCCCGGCTCCTGCATCTCCCCCAGGGCAACTGTGGTATACTCTTGCCTGCCAACCTTCTAATTTTCTTTTAATCCATGCATGTGCATGACATTGCAAAATACTCTTCTTAAAAAACACCCTCTATAATGCACAGGCTGGCAGGACCTAGCAGGAGGCAGGGCAGAAAGCCTTGGAAGAAGCTGTTTGCTTACCGGTTTGCCGTCCAAGCCAATAGGCCCCTGAAATTTAAAAAACAAAAAAAAAGGAGAAATTATGAGAAATGCTTTCACTGGGGTGTCTGTCCATCTGCTCCAGCAAGCACTATGTGTCACAAGATTGCATGGGCTGGGAAAAGGACACAGAGATGAGGTGACTCTATCTGCCCTCCCGACGAGTCCTGGCAGGTCCCTGGCCCACTGGGTACCAGCTTCTGCATGGACCTGCTCACTGTTAGCCCATTTCAGCAGCAATGCTGAACAATGGAAGGGGAAGGAGGAAGGGGAAGGAGGAAGGGGAAGGAGGAAGGATTCATGGGCAATTTGCAAAAAACCCTCAGCATTTCACATTTTGCATCATCCTGGATGCTAGTTGAAAATCAGCAGTTTTCTCAAGATTTTAATTTTAAAAGGCATCTACCTGTGGGGGAAGAGAAATTTTTGCAAATGATACAATAATAAAAGTGTCCCAGGGAAGAGGTGACATGCAGCTCAGCAGCATGCTGAAGGTCCACTTTGATGAGAAACAGGCTCTGCAGAGCACTGTCCCACCCAGCACTTTCTCATGAGCTGGGCTGATTTGTTTTCTGCTCCTCTGAAAGCCAAAGACCACAAAGACCTGGAGAGATCTGCTTCTCCTCAGCCCAGGGGCAGCTCACAGCCCCCCTTTTCACAGAGGGCAGAGCCCAGTCAGACGGTTTGAAAGCTGCCAATTTCTCCCATTTTCCAGGCGTGAGAGTCTCCCCCGCAGACCTGCTCTGGCACAGCGCGTGTCCTGGAGTGGCAGCTGAGCTGCCTGGCGGGAGCAGGGATGTGGAGGGTGTTTGTGTTTGCTTTAGGCTTCCCAGTCACCCAGGATAAATGCATAAGAATAAATAGCAACTGTCCGAGTTCTTCGGCAGCCTCAATGCTTCAGAAAGTGTTGCCAGCAACTGTAGGACTGAAATGAAATTTGCTTTGTCCTCTCTTCTAGGCTTGTTTTCTGTTCCCTTGCCCATCTGTAACAGTGTTGGAGAAGAATCCCACCCCCATCCCCCTTTCGTGCTTTTTTGTCCTTTCCCCTTGGCATGGCCAGGGGGTTCAGCTGAGCACAGCCTCCAGCTAACCTGCATCACGCAGAGCCCCATTTGGATCAGAGGCGCTCGCTGCTATTGCAATATCACCTAAAGGCTCGATTAAGGTTGGAATTTCACCTACCAAGGGGTTACTTTCTTTGTTTCAGGGTATTTCTTAGGATGGTTTTCTTTTACTGAACAGATCTGGCTTCAACTATGTTATTTTAACACTTGGGTTTGGGTTTTTTTTTTAAATTAATTTCCTTTCAGAGATGTGTGGTTTGAGTTGGTTGGGTTTTTTTTTTCTCTAAGTATCATTTAAATGTAAAAAAAAAAAAGAAAAACAAATGAAGAAACGTTACTCTGGCCAGTGATATCAGATCAGGTCCATGGTTTCAGACAAAAATTGAGATACAGCAGCACTAATGAGGCTTCCCAGTAATATCACACACCCATATCTCATAAATTAGCAGTTACACTTACCGGGAATCCAGGAAAACCTCTTGTTCCAGGCTGTCCCTGGGAAGGATGAAACAAAGACAGCAGTTTTAGAGGAACTGAAGTGGATTTTGATAGACCTTAAGTCCTCTCCATGGAGCCTTTCTTCTAGCCTCTGCCCATTCATCCTGCAACTCTCAAGAGTTACCCAAGACCCAATTCCCCTCCAAGGGGAAAGTGTCTTGGGAAGGAGGGGAAATCTCTCATCCCCACTTCAATTTGTACAGGGCCAAGAAAATGCTGGAGCAGGTCCAGTTTGGACTGCAAGCAGTTTCCTTGAAGTTTCTGCATTAATTAAATGGGTGTCCCTAGCCCATATGCTAGGCTTTTGGAGTATATTCCAGAGGCTGAGCTCATTTTATGGCAATTCTTTCTGCCATAAACCAGAGGTGTTTAATGCAGGGCACTGCTCTGCACAAGACAAACCTTGCAGGTCACTCTGTTTAAATACAGCCATCCCTCTTCTCCTCCTCCCCTAATCCCACGTCCCAGTACATTCGTTTTCCTCACAAATAGTTCTGGAGAAGAGATGATTTTATTTTTTTTTCCCCCTCTTCTGGTTTTTTCCCTCCAAGAGCTAAGAGAAAAAGGAGAGTTAGGAAATGTGATGAGAGGAACATGAGCACCAAGTTCTTCACCTTGCCTCTTTCTGGCTAAGCCAGCACTAGCTACCAGTTTGGGATTAGGTACAGCAAACACTGGCTTGGGATGCGTTTGGCAGTTTCTTCATCACCCACTTCAAAACACTGAAAAAAAGGAAAATGTCCTGGCTGTTAATTTTGCATAGTTCTTCAGCTTCTGTGACCTGTAATATCCCAGGTCACAGTTACCCCAGATTTGTGGGTATCCAGTAAAGATACCACTTTACTTCAGGATTTTATAATCTCAACGTTCTGAAAAATGATTGAGCCAAGTTAGGAAGCAACACGGATCAGACTTCAGCAGACCTGGAAGCACACCTGTGTAGGCAGAAACAGTAGAATGAGGTAAATGTTGTACCACGCTCATCAAGTGACCACTGTGGCATCTTGCCTTCCCCAAAAGCCGTGCTGCGATGCCAAAACCCCCAGGTTTCTCACGTGTTTTCATCATTCGTTTTGGGCAACAAAATGCTTTCTTAGGCAATTCGACTGGACTGCTTGAGTCCCAAAAGGGTTTCCTAGGAAAGAGCTGGATATAAACAAGGGTTCGCTGCTGAAAAGAAACGCACGTGGGTGCACCTCTGCCTTAATCAGAGCGATCCCATGTGGTGCTGAGGGAAGGAAAGGGGAAGGAGGCGATGGGCCTGCGGACCTGCAAGGCTAAGGTTTGCTGCAGTGAAGCGATGACGATCCCTTGGGAAAGAGCTCAGAGTCCCATCAGCTGGGAAAACCTTCACCTTCAGGTTACATCTCCTCCAGACTCCTGGAGAAAGACTCAATGAAGGTGTATCCCCTCAGAGGATGGGGCCAAATAACCTCTTTGCAGAGTCTGAGGGATGCCCCTACCACACAATGCCTCATGTTGCACTGAGCAGTTCTGGTTTTATACACAGTGCTGGCAGGACCTAGTCACATTTGCACTGTTTTTTTAGTTCTGCAAAGTTGAACTTGGTCAGCTTTGCTTTGCAAGATCCACACAAAACCACCTGGTCCTGTTGGCCAGTGACCAGGAGGGAAGATAGGCCATAAATTAAAGGATCTGTCCACTGCTGGTTTCTGAAAAGGCAAGAATCAAGAAGAGCCTAGCCACGATTCATTAATTTTGGTTCCCTGTTGGACACCTCCCCAGACAAGAAGTGCTAAAAAAAGAATTAGGGAGAAAACCTGGACATGGTGCAATTTGGCTTCCTCTGTAGACTGCAGACTTCTGCCTCTTTCTCCTTGGAGGATGTCAGAGTGATTTGCACAGTATCGGGCCAAAACAATAGTTCAGCAGCAAGCGATTCCAAGAGACTGTTTTTGTTGGGTGGCTGTTTTTCCTTTTCTTTTCAAAATGTTGATCGTATGAAGTATGCAATCCTGGGAGCTGCCAAATCCTGGACACCGTCTGTTTCTGCCACTAGCGGTCCACTGTCCCTCTCTAGCCAGAAGTTAAGCAGTTCTGAGCTTAAGCAAAAACTTTAACCTCCAAACAAAAATCTGGAAACTATTTGTCATCCCACATCTTTCCGAGTGGCCCCTTGGCCAGGGTTTCCATGTTTGTCTTCAGTGCTCAGCCATCCTTTTGACCTATCACCAGCTCCCCAGGAAACTGGATCATCTTCACAGTAGGCTTTGGGGGTGGAAGCATGGAGCTGTGCCAGTCCCAGCACCTCAGGGCTTTGACTGGTGTAGGCAAAAGCCCATTTTAAATTTCACTTACCATCTAGGTTTTCTGCTGCTTTGGAGTTGCAACGTGTTCTTTACTTTCACAAATAGCAGTGAAGGCAACAAGGCAAAGCAGCACCACCAAAGCAGACATCAAAAATTGTCCTGCAGACCAGGCATGCATCCTTCAAGAAAACAGTGGTGCCTGTCTCTGTTTGCAGGACCTACAGTGACAGGGACTGATGGTTTTTCTCTCCAGTTACTATAACCACACTATCCAGAAGGCTGAGAGCTACAGCATGTGAGAAACAGCAAAAGCGACAGGGCATTTACCTTCCAGAATCTGCTGTTTGTGGAGCAGGATGATCTCGCTCAGAGTCTGGCATAGAGACCTGCCAACTCTTCTTCCCCACCTGGCTACGTGGCCAGGGACCATCTGCTGGGTACAAAGCACTTGGGGAGACCTCTTTGTGTTCTGGGCTTCAGTTATGTTGCTTCTGAAACTCCAGTGTGCAGGGCAGGTGGGCCTGGGAACCAGCAAAGCTGTTTCTTATTAGAAACACTTATCATGGAGCTTTTGGAAAGTTAATTGGAAAGCCAGATGTAGCCAAGTGATCGCACTGCCCAGGTCTCTCTCACTTGACCTCCGCTGTGAAACAAAAGTTGCCAGCAGCCCATCCTCTCTGCAGGCCAAGGACAGTCCTCTTCACAGGTTAATCAAAATCGGAAGTGGCCACTGGGAGGGAGAGAATTGAGTCTCCAAGTCTTTTTTTCATGGAAATCTCCAGTGGAGGCTGTACAGGGCTGGAGCGGAGGGGACTGGCTGCATCCACACAAAAGCAGAGGCTTGATGGCTGAACCACCGTGCAAAAACCATACAGCATTTAGAGCATATAAATGCTCCAACCCTTCACGTCAGTCTTTTTTCATGACCCTAGCCTTGCAAAAATCTTTGTCTGGCTGACTTGTTGCACGTTGCAAGGACACTTTTGCTGGAAGAGCGCGCAAAAATCTTTGTCTACCCAGCCCACTAAGAGACTTTCCAGATCACAGTAACTGTGCTGTTAAAGAGTTTCCAAGATTTTGGGTACTTGACAAGGACTTCTAAATATCTTGAACCACTCATCTTTGCAAGTTCACCAGTCAGCAGCTCAGCTCTGATCCTGCTCTTCTGCAAAATCAGAGGGTTTGTCCTCTGCTAATGAAACCAAAGGCTGAAATCAGCCAGGAAAAGGGTGTATTTTCTCCAAAAACAGTAGCAGCCCTGTTGCAAGAAGGAAATATGTCTCTTCCTTTTAGATACAGGAATATGGTTTCCCTGCAAGCAAAGGCTTCCTCGTTTTTTCTGGAGTATGAGCTGTAATTTCATTATATATAGTATATAATAGCAGTATAAACCCAAGCCTGGTTCAGCATGGGAACCACAACATACAGGGGTTTTGCTCTCTCCAGCTGATGCTGTGTCTTACCGCTCCCCCTAAGGCTTTCCCTGTAACTTGCCCACATCCTGCATTGGGCAAAAATAGAGAAAAAAAAAAATCCACTTACGGGTGGACCACGGGGCCCGATGATAGACATGCCTGCTTCTCCTGGAGCACCCTGCAGAGAGACGAGGGGGAAGAAAAAGGGGTGAGAAAAGGAGGAGAGGAAAATACAAAGATAATTATATTCCCGTCAAGACTGGGGTTAAATGAAGGTGCTCAAGGTGGCAAGACCTTCAGGGATTATGGGGCAGCTGCCCTTCTGGCCTCTCCCAGCTCTTGCTTCACATTTTGGGAGAAAAGCAGTCATTTTAATCTACTAAGACGTGCCAGAAAGTGGAAGCCGCACAGCAAGGGAAACTGTAAACACATAAAACACTTTCTGGCAGAACAGAGGTTCTGCCCCATTACTAGTGTGAAAGATGGCCTGAATGCCTTGCTGTTTCCTTCCTCTGAGTCCAGGAAGACTGTGTGCTGCAGAAGAAAGTAAAGAAGGGATGTCCTGGGCTCCAGGGAAATGGGAGCTGTGGGCAGCTCACTAGATGTCTCCAAAAATGCCTTGCTTGTGTGCTTCTCAAACTCAAATGGGACATGGATGAAAACAGCAAAGTCCTCGCTAGAAAAAAATAGAGCTGCCACCCACAGCGTGTGATGGCCAGAACATGTCCCTGTCTTTGGAAAAATGGCATACTCCTGGGAGGCAGCTTCATAAGCACCCAGGGCTGGGGCAGCTCTTGACGGAGTTTGCCATAAACCAAGCAGCCTGTGAGCAAGCAGAGCTCCCTGAAAAACAAAGATGGGGCCTGCCAAGAACCTAGGACTCTCACGGAGGGCTCTGGCGAAGCATGGGCAATTAAGAGTGATTTTTCTCTTGCTTGTCTGTATCTATCTGCTGTCCCTTCATGCTGAAAGCTTTAGCCAGAGAGAAATCCAAGGACACGCAGAGAGAAAAGCAGGAGGCTTCAGGTAGTGAAATCTTGGTCCATTAGATAAAGTTGGGTGGCGCCAGTGAGGAAGCAGTAGCTTGAAAGCAAGGAAGGAGAGAGAATCTCTGTCCTACCTTGACCTTCCATGCTGTGTTTCTCTCTCTACCTCCTACGAAGAGGAGCAAAAGGGCCTGGTACAGCAGTGCACGGATGATCCCCTTATCAGGTGAATGTCCATCTCTTTCCTAGTTTCTACACATTGTTGTTCAGTTATTCACACACCCCAAACATCTCCATTTCACTGTTCTCATGGGTGGGAGGTACTCACACCTCTGGGGAAAGCACACTAACATTGAAATGCCAAACACTTCAAAAATCATGGGGTCAGCAGCAGGATGCTTTGAAAGCTACCACTTCTTTGGAGGTGCAAAACACCAACTCGCTGCACAGCAAACAGTTTGTGAGATGATGTTCCACAGACTTAAACTACACCATCACTTTTCCTTCGGAGAAAAAGGTCCCACCATTTCAGAAATAGGCATGTGCTCTGCTATTTCCTCCTTGCTATGGCTTGCTCCAGGGAAGTGGAGGAGAGCTGCGAGTACTGGGGCAAGCAGAGGTGCCAGTGAGGAAGAAACTCAATGGTTATAACCCAGGAAGCCTCAAGGGGAGCCCTGCATGTGCCCGCTGACTCTTACGCTGTTAGTAAATTGTCATAAAAAGAAATGAAGCACCTTCAGAGGCTGAGTAGCCTCGAAGGAATTTGAGAGATAAACTCACTCTGCCAGAGAAGTAGGGGGCATCCCAGCAGGGGAAAGCCCAAAGCTGGCTGCAGAGGCCACGACTGTGACCAGGGCAGGACTTGGGCTGGCCCCTGAGGAGGACAGTCAGGGATGCTATGGGCTGTGAGGAGCTGACTCACCTTCTCTCCTGGTTGCCCTTTTAGTCCCTGGATCAGTGGCACCCGTCACAGTCACATGCAAGAGGGTACAGGGAAAAAGAGAAAGAGAAAGAGAGAGAGAGAGAGAGAGAGAGAGAGAGAGAGAGAGAGAAACACAGGCGTCAGCGGCAAGGGCTCGCTCCCCTGCCCCAATGCCCTGGCTTTGCGTTTGGGATGCGTAAGGTGGCCTCAGCTCCTTCCCCAGCCCTCTTCGCCATCCTCACCCCGGGATGCCCAAGCAAAGAGCAGCTCCAAAATACTGTGCTCAGGCAGGCAGGGGATAGGCCCCTTTGTTCAGGGCAGTTATTTGGAGGGGGCAGGTGCCGGTGACTGGCAGGGAGGGATGTGTGTTAGCAAGGCCGCGGTCAGCAAGCCCAGCCAGTGCAGGAGGTGGCAGCAGGAGGCACCCAGCTGGGGTGTGGAGATGCTGAACCAGAGGAGAGCCTGAGCAATACAGCAGAGGGGATGGAAACATCGCTCCAGCATGTATGTGGTTGCAGGCTGGACACCCTTCTGTGACAAGGAGTGCCTCAGGTGTGGGGCTCAGGGAGGGTGGCTTTGTTCACTCTCGAATGCAGAAAGGATCATCCCAGAAAAAAAACAAACCAGACCCTTGGGGGTTGGAAGAGGATGGGAAGGACAAAACACGTGCAAGAGGTTTGACTTACCGGCCGCCCCGGGATCCCCATCGCACCTTTGTCTCCCTGGCAATTAAGGCAAAAATCAGAGGCTATGGGAAACTGGTCAAAAGCAAGGTTATAAAACAGCACAAATAAGCTACCCCACAGACATGGTTTTGCGTTGTGATGCAAGTGTCCAGAGATTTTGAGAGAGGGAGAGAGGAAAGTGTGATTGCATGTGCCCAAACCTGCCTTAGAACACATATAAGCCACCAGTTCACTTGGGCGTATGACAAACCAACATATTTCACAACAGAAATCACGTATGGCAATTCAGGCAGCAAAAGAAGGGCAAGAGTTTTCAGCTTAACAAAGTATAATCACAATTTCCAACACTTCATAAAATCCGGGTCCTGGGAACTGGCTTCCTGCAGTAGCCAACTGTCACATTTTTCTCTTTCTTTACCAAAGTCATCTGGGTGTTAGCTATTTATTTATAGAATTATCACTTTAAAACAGGATTCTCTTAGACTTGAAAATACGGTCCTGTCCAGAAGCAAGAGAAAAATGTGGGAAAACAAGCTGACACAGGAAAAAGCACGTCTGGAAGAAGACATACGAGCAGCAGTGTTCAGTGTCCTCTACCCCTTTGAGATACTTCCCAGTGCATTGTCAGGGTGTGAACGATCCTAACAGTGGTTTGGGGAATGATTTTTGGGTCAGGCAACACTGAACTGACCCTTGTAAACACATGAAACACAGGAACAGTGGCAATTTTCTTCAGCCACTTACCTACAAGGGAGTTTTCTGCCTCTTACAGTTAAATCTAACTGTGCAATTTAAGAAAAAAAAAAAAAAAAAAAAATCAACTCCCTCTGCATTCCTGGTCACCAAAACTGAAGGCTGTGCAGATTTGGAAAATAGCAGCTGATTGCTAAAGGATCTTGATGATTATGGCTTCAGTGGTCACGTTGTTTTTGCTTTGTATTTTACAAAAATGACACGATAATAATCTCTCAGTTCTATTTCCAGCAATGCTTGGAGTTTCCTTATGTAAAACAGAGCATCCCCGCCCATGGCTTCTGCAGGTGTAAACCTGGTTTTCTGGTTTCTGCAGCTGGAGACAGCAGTGCCATCGGTGTCACCTCTTTCGTGCCTTCCTCCACGTTTAGTCCCAACTTGTGTGAATGTAGAAATCTCTGCAAAAGAAAGGCGCTTAACTCTGCTTTGCTGGGTGGACGCAGACGCTCCTTTGGCCGCGCGTTCCAGACTCGGATGCCTGGGATGAGAGCGTTACCTGGTGAAAGTTCAGGCACTTCCCTCTGCAGGGCTGAGGGGCCGTTCAGTATCAGGGACGTTCCTTTCCACGCAGCACAGGTTTTGATAAATTGAAAAGCAGCATACGCTTTGCAAAAGCATCCCTTGCAGACAGATGAAACTCTAAGCAGTTGCTCCATTTTAAATTCAGTAGATGATATATCATGGGAAACTGCTTTCTTCTCGGGTTTTAGGCGGCTTCTCAGTCCTGCTGTGATTTGCCTTTCTCTGTCTGCCGGCAGTGAGCAAAACTGCCACGTCAGCATCTTGCCCTGGGATTACTCTGTGGCTGTTGGAGAACATAATGCTGAGTTTTCCTGTGTTTTCAGCCCCTTAAATGCTGCTTTCCTCCAGACCTGAGCTAAGGCTGATCTCCCTCATGGCTTGAGGTAAAAGCTGATTTTGTTTCTCCTGGCTCTGCTGTGGCTGGTGCCCAAGCAGGAAGAGCCCAAGGTCAGAGCTGAGCTGTGTCAGGTCTCCAGCGAGTACCTGGTGTCAGAGTGGTACATGACGGCACCGTGTCTGGTATGTGACTGCACAGCGTTACAGCTCTCCAAGCAATAAGGGTGAAGGGGGAGCTCCCGGTAGGACAGCAAATAAATGCCAGATGTTTATGAGGAAAGGTGGTCTGTGACAGGGAGCCCGGAAAGAGAACTCACGGGTGGATGATACCATGTAGGCTGGTTACGGAGTCATGTAAAGCTGCCTGCAGCTCCCACATCAGAGCTAGCAGAGCATGAAAGGCAACAAGCAGCCTCTCTCCCGAGTCGGGGGAGAGCCAGCAGCACAGTTTGCATTTCGGTCAATAGGAAACTGCCTGTTAGAGCTGTTGCAGTCTCCAGGTGAGCAGCAGCCTGGGGGAGCAGGCAGCCATCGCCAGGAAAGCACACAGCTGTAACCCCAAAACACAGGCTCCTTCCTCACTCCTGACTATCTCAGAGGCAGATACTGCAATTATTGACATTTGCACTTGTCCCAGAGTGACTCAGACCTTTTAAATCCTGCTGCAATTAGCAAGCCCCATCAGCAAGAATACTACCCATTGCACCTCTTCAACCAGACCCTCAAGCTGACAAAGGCATCTTCAAAAGTCACATTTTTTCCCCACACGCATGAGGCTTCATAGGGATTATATTACCCTTGGTCCTACAAAGCTCCTGTGGTCCCTACTCTGTTACAAGCCGTGTCCTGTTCGCAAAATGCTATTCCATATTAGGTTTGCTGTGAGAACCTCCTCGTATCTTATGAACCCTAAGAACAAAAAATAATGAAGTTTTTACTGGGAGCCATGGTCTTCCTGGAAGGCCCTGAAACAAAATACACAGAAAACGGCAAAAGTTAGCTTCAGGCTCTGAAGAGAGGGCTTCATAAAGAGACGAAGTCACATGTAAGAGTTTAGGAAACAGTGGTTAAAAAAAACCTCTCCACAGCTCCTTGACCATCATCTCTGATTGCTTTGGTTTCCCAATCTGTTTGTGAAGTTGTGTCTCCTTTTAGCATGGCTCTACCCACAGCTCTCTGCACGGGCTCTGAAGGTATCTGCAAGTCCATGGAGAACAAGCTAATTACAGGGCTCTTCCTTCCTTAGCTTCCATCTGCTAAATATTATTTTTTCATGTATGGAATTGCTGCAGTTGCCACAGAAATGTTGCATGTTCAGAAATGGGAAAGAAAATGTCCGTGTGAGAGGATCTTTTCCTTCGGATGTGGTCCAGACGGCGAAAGAGTCCGGGAACCTCAGGACTATTGCACTATTTCATCATTTCCTTCCTTCTTTTGCCCCTTTTAGTCCCAAACTCACCATATTTCTTACATGACCGCGGGTTGCCCTTGCCTTCATCAAAGCCTCGATCAGCTTCAGGAATGACGATGGGAGCACGTGTTGGGCAACAGGAGAGTGGGAAGGCCCCTTTTGCTGCTGGGGTGTTGCTCATCCATTTCCCAGGCTTTTCTCCTGGTCGATCTAGATCATAAGCTGGACTCAGTGCATTTCTGATGCATATTTCTACCCATCCCCACATTCGAGCCAGCACCAGCACCGAGGGCTCAGCCCTGCTGCCCAGCACATTGTGTTTTGCAAGCTGGGAAAGACACATAGGAGAGAGACATGGAGGCGTCAGCACTTCGGGGTCACTATCCAGAGCTGCGTGTGCGACACCAGCCAGGCAGGAGCCCAGGTCTGTTGCTCATAAACTTGAGTTTCCATGCGGTTTTAATCACGAGAAATGAGGGGAGAAAATATTTCCTATGGCAACACGGAGGACTCTGCTTGACTCTTCAGCAGTGAACTTGAGCCAGTCTCGCTCGTCAGCCGATCAGAGACCCCGGAGATCCTGAATGAGACAAGGGTGCCGTTAGCCCGAGACAAATTCCACTTTGGCTAACGGTGCTCGGTCTGTCTGACTTCCTCTTGTTATTTCAATTGGCTGTAACGTTCCTCGCGGCCTGTCCTGAAAGTCTGCGTACAGAGACGGGTTCAGGGGTCGCAACAAGCCGGGATACGGTAGCATATATTGTCAGCACTTACTTCTCTGGTGGTCCCCCGTGTTTCTGCCGGGCTTCAATCTTCTGTTGCGATATTAAGTTTCTAAACCTTTTTGCTGCAAAGAAAGACTGGAGTGTGTGTCTTCCCCGTCCTGCAAAGGCACAGGCATCCAGGAGGCATCTGCGTTGACCTATTCAATTTTCTCTAATTTCTCACAGCAATAAGAGAAGTGCCAACACAACTATCCATTTTGTGCCCGCCCCATCCCTTTAGCGTCTGCCCAGGGTGGAGCAGCAGGGACAAGCCCAGGTGGACTCCACTTGCAGACCCTCCAGAGCAATGCTTTCCTTTCAGTAACCCAAAGCTAATGCTGAAACACATCCACTTCAGTGGCCAGTCCTGAAAGCCCCTGGGACAAGCTATCGCTGAAGGTTTGCATGGATCAGGGCTTCCAGCTGTAAAACACTTTCAGACCTTTTGGCCTGGAAGGTGCAACTTTTTGGAGGATTGTTGTCATTAAATCGGGCTGTGCTCATATATCCGTGGGAGTTCAGTCTATAGCATTTCAACTTGATGAAAGGGGAAAATGGGTTGTGCAGCAACTACTTCTCCTCAGAACGTCATCTGCAAACCGTTTAAGACATTTTTGCGTGAACAGACAAAAGATGACTACCGTATGTTTAACTTCTCATGTTCCTTCACAGAAACCCAGTATAGTTACTCTATTGTACACAAATATAAACCATTTCCTCTGGAAGGACCGTGCTAGAGACGATATAGCATTTCTTTATAATCCTGAGAGATGTCAATACATGGCCTCATTCCTTTGCATTGCTGCTTCTGGTTCACTGTGGGTCTCTTAATAGCTGTAAGAAAACTTCTGCAATAACCTAGTTATTTTCCTGAAGCCTAAATCGTCTGCACTGAGGTTTTGCATTCGCTAACATTTGAAAAGGAAGCTGTCAACACAATTTTTCCTCTGAAATTGATAGCTGTGCAGCTATACTTGAAGGCCCAACGGTTCAGCAAGGCCGGGTGAGTAGCAGGGAACAAGTCCCTGCAGCACAGCTCCCCGCCATGTGTTTGCGATCTATCCTTCCCTGTTTCACTACCACGTCTCGTTTAGCGTGGGGCATCCAATGCGTGTGAAGCGCTCACAGCCAATTCCCCCGGGATACGCGGGGCCAACTGGTAACAGGCAGATCCTTGCACCCCTCACGTTTGCCGTGTCCCCAGCCTCACGCTCCCTCCATCTCACCCTCGTAAGTCACGAAGCAGCCAGTACCAATCCCACCCCAACACGGGTCCTGAGCGCCTGCAGTACTTGCTGTTTGGGAGATCCCAGGGTGCCAGGACTGAAAAGGCAGCTACTGCACCAGACACCACAGACAGAAGACTTTCCTAGTTCATGACCCACAAACTCTGCGTCAAGAGCTTCTAAAGCCATAGAGGTTTGATACTTACAGGTGGACCTGAAAGAGAGAAGAAAAATAAACAACAAATCAACTTTTTAATGCAATAAATCCTAACAAGAAGGGCTAGATAAACACATTGCACCATCTTTTGGGGTTGATTCTGATGTTGCTCCCACTTGCTGGTGCGCTTTCACCAACTTCCTGCTCATTAATCAAGGTATTCCTACAATTAGCAGCACTGCCTGTGAGTGCAGGGCAGCCTCTGAAAGCCTTGTGTTGGGAAGGCCAGGTAAGTCAGGCTCCTGACACTGTTACACTCATTTTTGGTCCACCGGCACAAAGGGGTCCCCCCTCCATGAGCGTGACACCACTGAGCATGGAGGGTGGCTCATTTTTGTGTGACTCCCCTTTGCATCCTGCCTGCCCCTTGGGGTAGAGAAAATTGAATGTGGGGAGGTGAGAGGCCCTTTGCTGCTAAAATGCCTCCACATTTTCCACCAGCATCGGTGTTCTGGCAAACGCGTGAAAAGGTTAACGAGGAAACTACAGCTATTAAACACATCAGGTACCTTTTCTCTTTAGTACAAGCTAATTTTGCTCCTTGCTTCTGCCTCTGTTCCCAAAGAAGCCAATCTGCCCTCTTGGAAAAAATTCCCTCAAATCCTTTGGGTTTCTTTTATTTTGGAAAGCTTTTTGGAACCTGCCAGCGCAGAACACTCCATCTCTCCCTCATACAGAACCACTGTATAGTTTATATCAGGGCTTAAACAGCACATTTCTTTCATCAGTTCCCAGAAAATTCCTCAAAATCCTGACAGATATTGTGTGTGTGGAAAGAAACCCCCGGACTCACTATTCTGTGGTTTCCTCTCTGTGGGAGAAGCAAGATACACCATACAACTGTCAGGGGTTTCTACATTTTCCATACTTTATAGTAACTCTGTTTTCCCTTTTTTTTTTTTTCCCCTCTATACATAAAGTGCCAAGAAGTAAGACTAAGCAGTGTAACAGGCGAGCTGAGAGATAACAGGCAGCGACCTCTGCTTTGTACAGGAGGCGGATGTCATGGTCAGCACCTGCAGAA
This sequence comes from Actenoides hombroni, assembly GCA_024336885.1. Lineage (NCBI taxonomy): Eukaryota > Metazoa > Chordata > Aves > Coraciiformes > Alcedinidae > Actenoides > Actenoides hombroni. Next base: position 264,195 of record WUAM01000020.1, read on the forward strand.
TACGTCGTCGTCCTGAAAATGCCCCTGGCTCAAAGTCCATAAAAGAAACTGGAGACTCTGGATGAACAAACATTTTCCGCATTGGAAATCCCTCACTTAGCTTGACTCCATAGTGGGGACTACAGCAAATGGTTTGGCTATCAAGCTCCGGTGACCTCAAACTGCACTGTTAAATGCCACTCTTACGTCTTTTGCTCAGCTTTCGTCATGGTTGATCAAACGACATTCCCTCTAAAGGATGCCTTTTAGTTAAAATTAAAAAAAAAAAAACCAAAAAGCAGTTTAGAACCTTCATAGTGACCGACAGAGATAAGGTCAACATTAAGAGCCAAAGGGCTCAACAACTCAAAACAACTCCATGCAAATTCAGGACAGGAGCTCAGAGGCACCCAGATTTGATTGGTCTGGCAATCACCTATCACCAGTGTTGGTACTCAGGTCTCTATCCTACCTGGTATGTCAAGTATAAACAACACAAGGGTTTCCGATCAGAGAGTTCGTTTTGGAGGGCAAGGTCAGACTCAGATCCAGGAATCCTAAATTATGCCAGACTTGGCGGAGGGAGGGGGAAGATGTTTTCTGAGACTGGCTTGGATGACAAAGTTCAGTGAGCAAACTGTTTTGGAGAGATTTTTGTTTCAGAGTGTCACAGTCAATGCTTACAGCTTGCCAATACACGGACTTTATTTCCATTAGCAACGTTACAGACCCTTAGTAACCCACCCTACCGGTCTGCGCGGGTTTGGAGCACTTGTGGATCGCATGAACCAAACCCTTCCGCTAACACCAAAACAAAAAATTTAAAGGCAAGCAAACCCTGAGCTATCCCTGCATTCCCAGACCAAAGGCAACCAGACATCAGCACATCTTGTAATGAAACTACTGAGAGAAAACATAAGCTTGTGTTCGCTCCAGAAGCTACGCCTGCAGAGCAGGGTAAATCAGCGATGCCGGCAGCTTTGGGCCCATCAGGCCACGCACCCCACACAGATCAAAGGCAGAAGGCATACTGGAAGCCCATCTTTGTTATATGCCCTCTATAAAATTAATGGTTCTGTGAAGGAGAGGCTGCACAGTCTTGTGTAAACACACATCAGTGCACTGCAGGGACACAGTCTTGGATGCAATAAGTCAATTGGCAGAGACCATCCAGGCACTGGGCTTCAGATGCTGGGCCCTTCCGTGTGACCCAGGAGAAAGCGAAGCCCTCGGGTACAGTCACTTCAAAAAGCAACATCATCTTGCACGGGCTGCTGGAGGAGGAGGGAAGATGTCCCAAGGACAGTGGGGAGGGAGGAAGTGCTGCTGGATAAGTGGTTGCAAAGTACGGGGGATTTTACAAAGCGAAATAATGCTTCAGCAAAGTGGATTTGTCATGTTCTGTCACGGTGATTAATGAGAAGGCCGAGCACAGCTTCTAAAGAGTCTCAGTCTTTAATACAACAAGAAGTAATTTAATGCACATTAGAGGAAAGAGTGGGCAAAGGCGAGAGGGATCCTCAACGCCTCCGCTCTCAACTGCTCTAACCACCAGCGGCCGGGCCGAGCCAGCCTCTCCCCAGCAACACCGGCCATGCTGCGCGCAGCACACAGGGCTTGCCCCTGGCCAGGGGTCTGGCAGAGCTGCCACAGACTGGTCAGGGATGCTGGCAACCCTGTAAACCCAGGAAGCAAGGCTACAGAACAACCAGCCTGCAAGGGACCCTTCATGAAAGCAACATGAATTGGCACAGCCATTGCAGCCCCACTGCTGTCCCCGCGCTCCCTGACTCCTGCAGCCCTAGCTGTGTGGAAAGAGGCCTGACTGCCCCCAGGTGGGGCAGGTCTTAATGGCAGCGAACTCCAAAGAGCTCCACAAAGACCAGAGAGCCGGCAGCCGCAAGTGCAAACCACACCTATGGGGGTTCCTCCTCTCCCATGTTTGCAGCAGGCTCTTCCAGGCTGAGACGGAGGCGGTGCTGCTTAGGAGATGAGCTAGGTCCTATTTCCATAAACAGCCAGCAGAGAAGGGACAACGAGTCAACAAAGCAGGGATCAAAGCTACTGTGAACATTTCTAAGTCCATTTCATAGCTAAGCCCAGTCAGCAGACAGACCTAGAGCTCCCAGATCACCAAACTCCTCGGCCTTGCCCAGAACAGGGAGCCCACGTTTGTCACTAGCACCTCCAGATCCCGTGCGTTTTGAACCTGGTCTTGCTGGGACAAGAGCAATGCTGGTGCTGGCATGTGGGCTGCAGCACAACCGTCTGCCCACAACCAGCAGCTTAGGAAGCATCTCTCCATGCCAGCACCTCACTGAAAGGCACTGAAGGGTTGTAAGCGGCTGCAATCGCTGTTTATCCAGCTGCAGGGCTTGTCGAGCAGTGGGGGACGGAGGAGGGGATGGAGCAAACACATTGGGAGTGCACAAGTGGGAGGAAGCAGTGGCCTCCTGCAAAGAGGAGACCTCCAGAGCACCTTTGAAAACGAACATTGAGAAAACAACGAATTCTTGTGGGGCTACCCGGGGTCCTTCCAAACATATGGTCTCTGGAAATTAGCCCCATCTGCACTGTCCCTTCTCAGCTGCTCTGGCATTTACGCAGATAGAAACTTTCCTTAAAGAAGCTCTGCCTTTCCTGTAGCCCAAGTAAGCATACGAGCAGCCACAGTCTGCAGGCAGGATGAGTCCACCTTTATCACACATACAGAGGGGGCAGACCTGTGATGAACAGCCAGGCTGTGCCACAGAGCCCTCTGCTCGCTTGTTCTTCCCCATGGCCCATTCAACCAGCAACCATCTAAACCAGAACTGCAATAACCCCTTTTCCCTTACCCACACAAAGAGATAAAAAGCCACCCTCCACGCTGTAACCTCTTTAGAATCAGAAGAGAGGATGCTTAGTTTTGTAAGTGGGTCATATTTATCCTGATCTGGAAAGCCCCATGTCCCAGAATATCAGATCTTAGAAGCTGGACAGTATTAAAGCAGGACAGCGTGGTCTGAGACCTTCTGCTGATGGCAGAGACAGCCTCCAGCTTTGGAGGCAGCAATGCTCCCTGGACTGATAAGGTCACTGAAATTATCCCATCCATTTAAGGGCATTTCCTGATGTCTGGAAAAGTGTCCATTTTTAAAAGGCTCTCGAACGCTGTTGCATAATTCCTTTCTTTTTTTTTAATCTTGGATTCAGGCAGTCCAGTGTCTGCAATGTGGGTGTCTTCCAGCCTGCTCCAAATGCTCACATACACATGGGATATTTTTTTCTGCTCTATGGCATACACAAGACGAAGAGGACAGAGAGGGAAAATAAAGATGATGCTGTTGCTTCCTTGGGTCATCCTGACTACACACTCCAGCAGAAGGGTAGATGTAAACATGTAATCCATCCCTGTGAGGAAATCCAGCCATTTCACAGACCTAGAAGGCAGCCTTAGCAAGGTAGAGAGATACAGTTACTTCCTGACATTCAGGACTATGTTAATTGATAACAAGATAGCTGTGGCCAGGCAATTAGTTCCGAAATGCTGATTAAAATGTCAGCAGCCCCCAAGCATGACCTTACTCGGGGTGGCAAGGATCTCCTTGTGCACAGCCCCTCCAGTGCATTGTGACCCCATTTAGGAACAGGCAGATCCCAGCTGGGTGCACGGAGCCCAGATGGTGCATTTGGCCTTTCTTAAAGAGTGGCTGCGCTGCAGTTTTCACGCAACAGATCCAGGGTACTCATAGTCTTTTAAAGAGACACCTTCCCTACCTCCATCAGGGGACAAATGATACAAGGGGAGGTGGAGGGAGCATTAACTCAGAGAGCTGCAAACAAAAAGGCAAAAATGCCATATGCCTTGCCATAATTCAATATTATTAGTTGTAGGGGAAACTAAAGACAACAGAAATATTCAAATAGTAAGAAAAAACTGTAAACAACAGCGATTACCCAAAGCACATCCTGCAGAAATTTTGTTTCGTGTGTTGTCAGCAACAGCAGACACTCTGAGTGTGCAACTCCCTCCAGAGAGCACAAGCCTCTTGCAAAGGCCAGGGCCCTCTGCCCCCAAAACATCCTCTCGGTTACACCCTTGCAGAGCAGCCAGAGGTTCTTCAAAGGATCACAGAAATGTTGGACAGCAAAAAGGCTATCAGGATTTGACTGCCAAAAAATGCGACCAATGCTAAGCTGAGGCACCAGGTTATGCCAGTCACTCAAACTCGCCTCCAAAATCAAACCCGTGACATCACCGAGACTCGTCAGTTAATAGCAGCAGCTGTTGAGGATAAAAGTCACTGCTCAGGCACTCCGAGCATCCTGGTGTACCACCAGCACCGCCCCCTGACAAGGAGAAGGCCTCCAGCACAGCACCGAGAGGAGAAGTCCATAGGAAGCCATGCCCAAAGCGAACAACAAGGTGGAGCCTCACATTAAAATTAACATGATTAAGCAGCAGTCTCAAAAATAAAAGAGAGGGTCTGATAGTGAAATTAAGCCACAGGCTTCAACTGCATCTCCAAGCATCTGCTCATTCCAGGAAATATCTATAAGGATGATAGGAGCCAGTGGGCCTCCAGAGCCAGAAGAATCTGATGAGGAAATTCTGAGGCATTGGCATAACTGCAGCAAGCCCGCTAGGCATATTAAAGTGCTCAAAGATGAGGGTTCAACAATAGCCAAAGAGAAATATTCTGACAAACATTTGGGAGAGCCCCTTGTGAAAACAGAAAGCAGGAAAGGACCAAGAGCAGATGGCCCACGCGATGCTGGCTGCACCGGGATTAACACAGCACCTCTGGTGTGGTGCTGGAGGAGAGGCGGTGGAATGGCCAACACAGGGCAGAACAACAGTCATTTCAGACAGGCATCCATGGGTCAGCAAGCTCTTTCTAAGTGGCAAACAGTTGCATTTCTCCCTGTCACGCTGAAGCACTTAGTACTACAGAAAGCAGAGAAAACATGGCTGGGAAGGGCCCCCAGAGTCAGCTTGGCCGGTGGGTTTTTGCACTTCAGATCGGGAGGCCCTCTTGGGGTTTTCCATTAGTGGTGTGGACCCTGGGATGGTAAATTAAAAACGGGTGGAGGCAGACTCCCTCTGCTCTACCACCTTCTGCCAAAGAGCCAGCCTGCCCCCAGGCTTGCAAACCGACAGCCGAAAACCACTGCTCTTGACAATCCCCTTTCCCTTCCCCTTCTGCCTCCCCTGAGCAAACCAAACAGAGATTAAAGGATTCCTGGGGAATGAGAAGGACACAAAATCGAGGAGGGAACATCTTCAAAGTAACCAAAGGGAAAAAAGCCTCTACCTAGCCCATTTGGGCAAATATTTCTCTAACCTGTTGCTGTCCTCTGGGGATGGCGACACTGCACTCTTCCCTATCAACCCGGTCCAGGCAATACCCGTGCCCTGACTTACAAGGCCATATGTATTCTCTTTCTCAGAAACCACCCAAAATTTCTAGTGTTGTTGCTTAAGTCAGTCGATGACCTCTGATGCACAGCAAACTCAAAGAACAGCTTTTTTTATTCCTCTCCTTTTTGCGGTTACCTTTTATGTGTTTGAAGTCTGCTGCCCCGTTGCCCACAATCTTCTCTTGCTTTAGACTAAACAAAACCTAATTCTTCTGGTCTCTCTGTAGAGGCTATGTTTTCTGGACCTCTGGTCGTCCTTGTTGCTCCTCCCTCAAGGTCCCATTTGCCTCTGAAAGTGCAATTCTCAAATAGCAATCTGCTCTCCAGCTCGCTGCGTGAGTCAACTGCAGACAACTTGGTGAAGGCAGAAGACGTGTCTATTTACCTTTTCTACAGGGTCTTCATCACAGAGGGATACCGAGTTCCTCCCTGTCACCACCTCTGCTGTGCTCTCATCTCCCAAAATGTCACTCGTCCTCCGTGAGCCCTCAAAGGCTCAGACATCCTTGCAGCATTTCTTTAAGAAGCTGGTATCCTCAGCTCCCATGCTCTAACACAGAGGAAGGTCTCCTGCTCACTCACAAGTAGCTTCTTCAGCGTTTACGTGGTGTCCTTGATAGTCCCACCTCATCCTAGGCTTCCAGATTTTCATCTTCATTTTAAATCCTTCAAGCTTTACTTTTCTAGTGTCTTGAATTTCAGTTCACTGAGGAGTTTATGATTTATTTATTTTTTAGTTGATTCCTTCCTGTAACTCCTTTGCACCGGAACTGTTTCAGCTCATGCCTTTAACCAAGTTTCCCTGACAGACTCAACTTTTTTCCCAGCTCTTGCTCTCCAGAGGCACACCACTAATTCTCTAGCTCCTTCTGTGTTTTTCAAGTCCACCTCAAACATCTGGACATTTCCACAAGCGCCTCACAACTCCTAGTCTGAAGACACGTATGCAACATGCTACCACTCTAATAAAACCCTATTCCTGACAGAGTAGATGCAGACTCTCTGCAGCTCTCACCCTACATCCTCTAACACATCCTATTCCATGCCAGGAATACAGAATGTGAAGGCTCTGGAGATACAAAATGGTTTGAAAACTGCAGCTGGTTATTCAGGAGAGGTCTGACGTTCCTTCACCAAGGAGCTGACCTCTTCTTCAGCACTAGGTCAGGCCCTGCACAAGTCCTGTTCCCCAGAGAGCTGCAGAATTAGGAAAGAAGCGCAGGGAAAAACTGCCCACAGTCAAGCATGGCTGGGTAGAGCAAAAACAAACCTAATCCACGGCACTTTTACTTCCTGCTAAAAATCACAATCTGTCTCATAATGTGGTCATCTTGGAAAAGTAGAAAGTTGGAACTTACTAGAGCTAATAATTATTTAAATAAATTTCTAGATCATGCACTTAAAATACAAATCATACCTTTTGCTCACTTGTCAAATTGCATAGATTCATTTTCTTCCTACACAATTTTTGCAATTAGCAGATGATTTAAATATCTAGTGCACTGTTACTTCCCTCCCTCCCCCCCCATCCCCGCAATTCTTGTTATTCTTCCTTCTTTTCCATCTGCTAACTCTTTTCTTCTTCCTTCCTCCTTCCAAAATACTTTGCAACTTTTATAACAGCAAATTCTGTCACCTACCCGGGGAGGAACAAAAGAGTATTGTGTTCAATTTATCTTTTAATAGACTCCTTCCTCAAATACCTCACAGACTGCCAGTACTGTCTTCCAGACCCTGTCTCACACCCTTTTGAGTTATGAAAATGTTTGGGAGGGTCTTTCCTTTAACCAAGACATTTTTCCAACCAAGATGATTGATAGCTCCCAGTTACCACTAATTACCCTATCAACAGTTGGACATAAGCCCAGCCACAGCACTCTTCCTCCAGAGGCTGGCCATGCATCCCCGTTGCTCGTTATCCTCTTCAAGGATGGAACAAACTGACTAATTAGAGACACCATAAATTCCTCCTTCGGGCTCTTTCCTGATGCACTGCCTTGTTTCCAAACAGAGCATGTGGAGGAGAGTGGGGCTGATGCTAGTCCTTTGAAAAGCAAAAATGCGATGGAGCTTCTGAGCCCAAAGCTGGTTTGCTCAGCATGTTTTATTGCACAGGAAGAGGAGAGCATTCATTCATTCCTCCAAATCTAACTGATGCTTTCTGAGCACGTCTTGAACTCCAAGAGGTTTGCTTGGCTTGGCTGTCCCCGCGCAGGGCTCTGCCGGGTCGGAGACAGGCTGCAGCAGCACACACATATGGACGCAACCCGCCTTGGCTAACTGGGATAAAAGAATTCATGCCTTTCCTTACCTAGAATGAACCGAGCGTGCAGAGCCCTTCCTTGTCACCTCTGGTGCCCAAACCAGATGCTCAGTGCAGCACACACTATAGAGAGAGCCACTGGACTGGGAAGGCAAAAAATAACCCCAACCAACTGCTGCCTCCTTGCTGAGCATGTCCTGGAAAGCACCTGTATTCTCTCATCTTCTCACTGTGGCAAATTTGACTCAATTAATAAATTTGCTAAACTCTGTCAGGACCTCCATCTTCTTTGAAACGGAAGGATTTGGTTTTTATCTAGGCATATAGGTCATTATTTTTTAATGCAGTAAGAGATCCATCCCATGATAATCTCAAGAAGAAAAGAAAGCACAATGAAGATGGAAAAAGAGATATTTTTCCCTTCCCCTGGGCAAAGAAAACAATGTGGAGAAAACCCAACAAAGTTTGGAAACTAGTTACTTTGAAGCTCTTCCTCCAAGTCAAAATGAAAGACCCTGATGGCACGAGGGGAAAAAAAGGCATTATATTTAGAAAGAACTTTCTCTAAAGTACATGGGGTGGCTGGCAAACATGTGCTGCAGGGACGAACACCTGGCAAAAAATTATTGGGGCTGCTCAGCCCCAAGCCCTACCAAAAAAGAGTCCCAAGACCTACCAAAACAGCAAGACTTCACTGATCTGGGGAAAAAAAAAGAGCAAAGAGTAAGACTGAAGGCCGAGGTCTGCAGCAGTTTGCTAAAACTCTAAGAGCACGTGTTAAAACCCACTGGAGGAGGCAGCAATAGCTGAATGAATGCTAAACCACGTGAGGCCAGGGACACTGTATGACTCATGTGCCTGTAGATTTTCTTCCTAAAGGACCTGAGAGCCACTTCCCATCACTGTCCCAAGAACCTCTGCCCACTAAGAGTCAGGTTAACGCAATAGCAGAGCATAAGGATCTATCCAGGATGACTTTAAAATTCAGGGAGAGAAATATTTGCAACCACATTTGATAGCCCCCATCTCCTCCTGTTTCCCTGGGAAAAAAACCACATTTTCTATAAGCAAACAGGTCATAAGCAAGAGACCACCAGACACGTGAATTGGGGGAAAACTAAGAAACACAAGGCTACATCTTTCAAATAAACACACTTCTTTCCCCCTCTCCTTTCCTTCTGTTACTAAGCCCACGATAAAGCACATTGCACAGGGGATGCCAAACAGCCTCACAATACCACAGCTTCTCTCTGCGTTTAGGACAGATCAGGACTGGGTACATTGCTCCCTGGTGAGCAGAGTGATGAAACACAGCTCCTTCACTCTGGTCAGGGCTGTGCCACAGACCCATAAGTTCTGTGGGGTGCTTTGGGGATTTCAACACCTCTTTCATCTGTGTGGCACTTACATATAGTCAGGAGGAGTTAATCTGTAGGCAATGACTGCCATTTTGGGAGACATAACTACTCCCTCTTTGCTGCCAAAATCCCTCTAATAAGGAGTTAACATATAAAAACTAAATAAAACAGACTTTTAATAATTCCCAGCCTATTGTGTGTTTCAGCTCCATCAGGGATGAGGCCAACACAAAACTCTCAGCAGCTGCCATCATCTCCCACAACATCTTCTCCCTTAAATGACAGTGGCTTAGGATAGAGGAGGACAACATGCAAAAGAACAGCCACTGGGATCTGGCTGCATCCACCCAGCGCCACCTCCCGGTACTGGGTTTGGCCTCGGGAAGACCCTTTCCCAAAGGCAAAGCATGGCCCACAGCCCTGTGGTCCTCTACCTGCTGCTGGTTGAGCTGCACAACAAGGGGAGCCTGGTGTGGATGGGATCGCTGGGTGGTCCCCAGCGTAGCGCACATGCTGCCCAGAGCAATACCAAATCATAATAAACAAGTCCCTCTCACAAAGTTCTGCCAGTTCAGATTCCATTTCGGCTGATACGATCTTCATCTTCTCTTTGAAAGGAAGATAAAAAAGCAAAGCAAAAATTAAAACCCAGACATCCTAAGGGAGAGGAGTGAGGCAAGCCATGGATTGATATTGCCCGTGTGTGTCTCAGCCCCCCGGCGTGGGGAAAATGTGCTGTTAATCAGCCACCCCCCTGGGGAATATGCTGATTTAATTACCTCCTGTTTGCGCAGTCCGGCTGCGATGCCGCTCACCCAAGACATCGCTCAAGGAAGAAACACCGAGCCTCAGCAGCCATGTTGGAACAGAATGGGTAAGCAGAGCAGGGATGACTCCAGCCCTGGGCTGGGGAGCAAGGGTGGGGATTAGTCCAAGGAGCTGTTTGCCTCCCAAACCCATACGTGCAAGAGGTAGATAGCATCAAAGGACATATCACCACCCCACCAGAGCTATGGGCACTGCAGAGCGCACGGATGCATCAAGAAGTCACCTTTCCCCTATCTGAAACACAACCTTATTTTGGGGGAGACACAGCAAAGGTGTGCAATGGGCAACAAGGGGATTGCCAGACAGGAAAGGGGAGAAATGGCCAGATGAAATGAAGGGGAGATGCCCAGCGAGCAGGTGCCATGCCACAGCCCCCTCGCCGGCTGTATGGCACAGCCCCCGTCCATAAGCACAACTCTCCAACCCTCCAATTGTCAGGCCACTGGCATTTTGACACGTGAAACTGGGATGCACTGGAGCATCATTCCAACGCAGGCAAACATTTTCCAGGGCTTACATTTCACAATGCTTGCGACCGTCAAAGAGGCAGTGCGCAGAGGTGCAGAGACCTGGCCCAGCTCCTGGAAGGGGAGAGCTGTGTCAAGTGCATCCGCCTCCAAGGGACTCACTGGACAGTCGCTCTGAAGTTTTCAGCACAAGACGTGGGGTTCTGCTCTCCCACCTAGGAGGCAGCCAGGATGCTTAATAATTAACGGCCGTATGCTTGCCTGCAAAGGCCGGTGCAAAAAGTGTTGCTGCGTCTTTAACAGCTGCCAGCGATGGGAAACTCATTGGAGTGTGTGTTCGGAGGGGAAGAAGGTTAAGATGATTAACTGGTGCTAACAAGTTTAGGATGTGGAAGAAGTATTTTCTTGGATGTCCATCAAAGAGAGGATTGAATGTTCCCCGGCAGTGAGGAGGGGAGAGCGGGGGGCGGGTGGTATGTGTTTAACAGATGAGGTTTCTGCCTCCTGAAGCTGCCCAGCCCCACATGATGCAACCTCTCCTTTTTAAACCTCTGCCTCTCCCCTGTCCCATCAGCCCTACCTGCGGCCCCAGCCTGGCACAGGCGCTGAAAGGCAATCCAGGAGGAGGAAAAATGCCCCTCTGCTCTTCCTGTTGATCTGCGCCCTGGGACACCCTTGGGGCACCCATGGACCGGCCTGGCCCACAGTGCCCACAGGGCGAAGGCACAAGCGGATGCCCGGAAGGGCCAAGGGGGAATTGAGTATCACCACACCGAAACCCGACGCCCCAGGGAGAAGGGCTCCTCCTGGGCCTCTGCAGCCCCACAGCAAAATCCCACTCTCCACCTGCCACAGCGATGCCAAACAGAGCCGTCTCTGCCAGCGGCCGGGCCAGCAGCCTGCGTTTTACCTCCCCGTTGCCCTCAAGCGCGTGGCAGCAGCTAACATTAGCACCGGAGCAAAGTCCCCTTGCAAACAGCTTCGGAGGCAGCCACTCGGCGCCTGCAACATCTCCCTCGGCCCATCCTGGGTATTTTCAGCGCTCTTCGCCGGCTGGCGGGCGCCCACGCTTTGCGCAAGGGGCTCGGAGGCCGCTGGGCACCGTGCCCCGCTGGCGAGCCTGGAGACCGGTGCGACTCGCCCTCATTCCTCCGGCCGCCGCAAAGCTGCCAGGATGGGCAGCACACGCGAGACCCACGTCGCGAGGCCCGGATGTGCGTCAGCAGCTGACGCAAACCAGCCCGGCCATGTGCACACAGCCCAGGCCTGGGAAAAAATCCTCCAGCCCGGTAGCACGCTCGCACTGAATCAAAGCCGTCGCCGTACAGTAGCGGCACAATGTGCTCTTCGGGTTTCCCCAGCCAGCTGGGATGTTTCTGCCTTGCTTTGTCAAGGCGCTGATTTATGCCCATATGTACCATATACATTGTAAGCACAGGCACGCCATGGTGTAAACACTTCTACGAACATCTGTACACAAACCCATCAAATATGCAGAAGCTCCCTGCTGCAGCCCTCGACGTGCATCCCGGGTGCCCCCCAGGCGCGCTGTCAGGCCCCGGTCCGCGTGTGGGGTGCCGTTTGTCACTGGACCAGTGATTTGGATGTGATCTGGCCAGGATGGCAAAGGTCACAGTGGGACCGTTACCTGGTATAAATCAGCACAGCCACAGTGCTTCCCTCCTGCATCAATCTGTGCTTTGGGCTGCAGCCCACCACAGCAGGTATCTGCTCCCGTGCAGTGCTGCATATCCATTCCTCCCTCCAGAATCTGTCATGCATTTAATCCTCAACATCTTTCTCTGCATCATAGCCTTGTCTCAGGAAGAGGTTAGTTTATCCCTGGTTTTTGATAGAGGATGGCCATACCGAACAGCTGAGGCTCATCCAGGGCTGGGATACAACATTTGGGGTACAATACACAAGCACCATTAAAGCTAATGCTTGTGCCACCAGGACACGTGCACACCTGGACACAAAGGTTCACCAGTTTGCGCCTTTTGGGAAAGCTCAGCTTCCAGAGGAAGAGACTCTCGGCAATTCTGCGTGTTCAGAGGAATTTCCTTCCACTGCTCAGCCACTTTAAAATAAATAAATAAATAAATAAATAAATAAATAAATAAAGCTTAAAGCAAGAAGGTTAAAATAAGAAAGCACATAAAAAGCACAAAGAGGAGCTCTGGGGTCTCCAGGAGACAGGCCTGAACCAGTCAAGAGGGAATTACACAAACAAGAGGATGGGTGTAAATAAACACGTCAACCTCTCGCAGAGCACCTGCGCCCATTATCGTGCCTCAGCACCTTCCCTTTTTAATGCAGTGAATGTTTCTAACCATATTTTGGCCGAAGAGGGAAAGGCACAGGTTTTTGCCTTCCTAAACCTCTCACAATGGCAGCACGGTAAGGATGTGCACCAGCACATTTTGCAGCTCTATTAATGGCTTACAGGACCCCTCCTCGTCTGCGCTGCGGCAACAACAGCAGGTTCATTACAATCAATTAAATACTCCTTAATAAAGTCAGTTTAAATCCCAAACACAGACTAAGCCGGATGAGTTGATGCTTAGAGGTATAAGGAGCACCCTTGCTCCCTCTTACCATCCCTCAGCCACAGATGTGGTAACCTCCAGGTGACAAGGGGCAAGGATGAAGTAACTCCCTGAGCTGCTCCGAGCGCTGCTGTCTACGTGTCCGGAGAAAGAGAGTTAAGCGACCAAATAAACTGTTTGTTTGTTTTCTTCCTGAATTGTTCATCCCCATCTATTCATAACTGCTCACAGAATCCATGGAATTCATTGTGTGGTTTGCATCTTCAAAACAAATGAAACAACAGTATGTCTAAACCAAACAAACCCCAACCCAAAAGACAGCCAGCAGGCCAGGGTGCATGAGCAACCTTCGAGGCTGAAGTGTGTGTATACTCTGGAGGGCCCAAAAAATGTGGATGAGGGGGAAACATATCTAAATTTCAGGGCATAACAGAATTCCCAGAGAGATTTCTTATAGAGGGGGGGACGGGGAAAGGAGGAGAAGTACTTAAGCAATGATTACGCTGCAGTTTTTCCTCCAGATGTGCCGTGCCATGGGGATGCTGTGCTAGCGAATCGCGTTGTCTGACAGGGCAACGTGCTGCTCTGGCCGCGGTGGTGCTGGATGCCTGTCCATGGCAGCCCAGGTACAGCTCCCAGAGAAGCTCGGCTCTCCAGCCAGCCCAGACACAAGGGCTTTGCCAGCACATCCAAGGGAAAAGGGCAGTTCTTTTGGCAAGGAGTGGCTGCTTGAGGCGAATGTCCTTTTTTCCCTGATTTTTTTTTTGGTTAGAGGTGGTCAAAAAGCTGCATTTGCCCTTTTAGAGCAGAAGGCAACTTTTTCTCGCACAGTCAGGATAGAACACCATGCTGATTTATTGTCCTGAAAAGGGGTCAAACACAAAACTGTAGCATTTCAACTAGTTCAGTGCACCTCCTGACAGGAGGGCCATGGGTCTGGGTGCTTCACCACACACTCCCACCTCACATGCCTCATGGCTCTGAGTCAGGGTCAGCGACACAGCTTGTGGCTGCTGGCATTTAAATGGATGGAGTGGCCTTTCCACACCCTAATCCCACACCAGGGACGCCAAACACCTTCTCCACTTCTCAAGGCTCACCGATGTATTCAAGTTTTTAATCTTACAGGAGCCCTCAGATCTGTCCAAGCAGCCCCAGCAAGCTGAAAAACGACGGTGTTAAAAATGACAGCAAGAAAACATAAAGGCCATGAAAACAACCTGGTGAGAGGCAGAGCACTCTGACCGAGGGCAGGTGGGACTGGGGCACTGACCCCCTTTTTGTCTCACCTCTCCAGAGGTGTTTGGGGAGGAGATAAGCATCCTAAGGGAGAAATGGATGCATGTATTTGGATGCAATATTCTGCCTGGGTGCTGCAGGGCTGGGGCTCAGCCTGCACTGCCCAGAAGTCTGCCTCTGCTGCAGCCATCCCTGCTACTCTCTGGTCTGCCAGCCCGGGTTCTGCCCTTCCCAATGTTTTCTTCCTCCCTCTGCGGGGCCAGGCAGGGCTCAGGACGTGGAGAATCCTTCCACCTCCCACCAGCTGGGCCTCCCAGCTCTGGGTGACACATCCTGGGTGGGAGCCAAAGCCCCACTGTAGCTCCGCACCATTTCTTGCTGGCGTCTTTGAGCAGCTGCTGCTGTGCCGTGGGTCCAGCCAAGCATGGGAGGGATGTACCCAAGGGGGTGAGCAGGACACCTGGACTGACCGTGCACACCACGTGGCCCACAGTCCCTGGGTGCAACTGGGGCCACCACTGCTCCTTTGCTCTCATGGTCAAAGAGGGAAAGAGCAGCAACGTTTCTGAGTTACAGCAGCTCCTGCTGCTATTCCTGCAAGATCGATCAGGGCTGAAGAGAGTGGCCAAGCACCCTTCCCTGCACCCTGGGCCAGGGCAGACAGGGGACACGAGTAGGTTTCGTACAAGGAGAAATACCCATGGGACATTCTATTGCAAAGCCTCAAAGACATTCCTGAGAGAACCCCAGGTCCTGGCCAGTGGCAAAATCCTTGCAGATGCTCCACACCAGCCTCCAAGGCCCTGTCCCAGCAGAAGGCATATTTGTTTGTGGCGGGGTTGTGCAACTTCCCTCTGACCACCAGTCCTGGTCCTGGGAGCTCACTGGGCCAGAGCTGCCTCTTTCACAGACCAGCTCCCTCCTCTGCCCCCGAGTGCTGCCACGGGGAGAGATGGAAAAGCCATTCGGCATCCCTCCGAGCCACTTCCCTTCTTGCACGGCCGACCGCCTCCAGCACTGCAGGCTCCCAACCTGCCCAAGGAGAAACTGGACCAAAACAAGTATTGCGGGGGCAGAAGAAAAGGAGCCAGTATTTTTTTTCTTTTCTTTTCTTTTTTTTCCTCTCTTTCTTTTTTTTAGGGATATTGAAGACTGAAGCAGAGAGTCAGCAGAACAAAAACCAGCCACGTGGGGACAGTGAAAATAGGAGCTGAAGAGCAAAAGATGGGAAAGGTCTAATAAAGAGAATCACAGTATATAAAATACACAAGCTCCCACCTCTGCCAGGAAGGCTGTGGGAGGGGGTTTGGTGGTAATCCCTGGCTGTTTGAGACTGTCCAGGCAGACAGGGTCTGGATTAGACCAGGAAAGCTCAGGTTTTCACTGTCAACCTGAAACACAATGCTTTTCCCTCGCAGCATTTTGTTATTACGTGGCAGAAATCAAGGGAGGTCAGCTGGCTAACAGAGGATCCTCCAACCTCAGACAGCTATCCTGAGCTCTCAGTCACACCCAGATTCTGTATAGAAAAGAAACTTTTCCCTCATCTGAGCAAACATCATGAGGGGAGGCTCACTCCTAGAAACAGACCCATGGTCCCACAAGCATCTCCTCAGCCCCAGAAAAGCTCCTCAAGTCTCATCCTAGCCTGCAATGACCTCAAATCACAACCTGTGCTGAGCTCCCTGTCCACACTTTGCCCCAGCACGGTGTAGGGTCTGGGGTTGGTGACTAGCTGGGTGCAGTCTTTGCTGCCATTGAGGCTTCAGGGCCATATCTCAACCCTGCATGAAGTCGTTCCAGATCAGGCTGGCAGACAGCAGGGACAGGAGAAATGACACAGGTTACCCATCGGATGAAGGGAACTGAGTTATTAACTACCCAAGAAGGTTGTGTTAACCTTGGGGCTGTGTCCTCCACCCTGAGACGCCGCTGGAGAAGCCCACTGCAACCTCTCAGCTCAAAAAACACAATGCCAAGGAGCGACATCTCGCTCACAGGTAGTCACGCCCAGCCCCAGCACAAGTGATCTGAAGTGGCAGCTTCCCAGCCAAAGGAAACTTTTATTTACTTATTGTTTGCTATAAATACAGCTGTACTGTTTTCCTGACCACATTAATTCCTATGGTCCTTATCGCGTGCACTCAGGTAGCCACGGCACAGTCACACACTTCACAGTCTTCTTGTTCCCCTATTCCCAGCTTTTCCAAACCATTTACATTCACAACCCCTTGTGTCCCGAAGCTCTTCTACAGCAACGGGTGACCCTGCCCGGGACCTCCACATCCGTACCAAACAGGTCAGCAAATGAACTTTTCCTTTTCCCCTCCTTTGCCATGCAGGGACCTGGCTCACAGTTAGGGATGAACTCAAATGTCACTTCTGATAAACATTTATTTTTGCTGAGGAACATGATGTGTTTATGAGAGGTGGAGTGGGCCAGTGAGAAGCAGCGGGCATGCACCAAGTCTTGCAACATCTTGACACTTCTCACTGCTTCTGAATACCTTGGTCTCCCGCAACGGTCACGTTGTCTGGTCCTTCGGGCATTTTAAACACAAGGAAAACAAAGCCTTTGGGAAAAAAGATTCCCAGGGTCTCAGGCTGGAAGAGAGATCGTGTTGAAACAGCACAACAATGCTTTCAGGTGGCCTGCATTGCATCAGCCTGGAGACCAAGGGGAAACACCCCAGAGCAAAGGGTCTGAGATGAGACAACGGCTGGCTGAAGGTGCCTTCATCTCTGTGCTGCTCAAAGCCAATCAAGACTTCACCTGCCACATCCCCACCTTTGGAGCACAGCTTCATTTCCCTCAATGGATTAGCAAGCACGGTGGGGGAAAGGTTTACAAATAGCTTCTGTGCTCATAGGATACTTCACGAAGACAAGCACATTTCACCGGTAAAAAGGAATCCTGAACCTTTACGAGAGATTTGTTACTATTGCTCTCCTGAATCAAAGTTGTCCTTCAGAAATAGCATGAGTTTAAGGGAATGAATAGGTATCAGAACGTTACAAGAAATCCAGCGCCGACTGCTGCCGAGGCTTCGCAAGGGATGCGGGTATCTGCAACCAACCGGTTTCATCTTGATGCTGAAATGCTTGGGCAATTCATCTATCACACACATGGTGTAGGGGTCACATTCAGATTGGCCACAGAACCCAGTTAATCTCTTTTTTCTCTGCTCTGCATTCAAGTTCTAAGTTTCCTCCCTCTAAGCTGGCTCAGAAACACCAGGAAGATATTAATTCCTGTGGTTTTATGGCATTTATATGTCAAGTCTAGGCAGGAACTTGAAAATGGAGTAGTGCTATGATTTGTATTCCCATTGAAGGGAAAAGGTTGAAATTTAAAAACAGCTGAACTCAGTTTTTATCTGATCATTGGAAAAGTGATACTTAGAGGACATTTCATTTGTACTGTCTTTTAAATTTAAATCAAAATTGTTCCTGGTTTTGGTTGTTTTGGTTTTTTTTTCTGGGACTAAAAATAAAGTCCAATAGTCCTGGTCTGGACTAGTCAAATCAGGCATTTTCCAATCTTCTGCAAGTCTGATCCTGGATTTTAGCTCCTTTCTATCACAAACCTGTGTATCTTTACCTCTTACTTTTACAAGCTGCTACCTTACAAATCCATTTTTGTCTGACAAGAGACTGTACATCCTATGTCTGTACACAGGTCTAAATATGCTGATTTGGAGGCAACATTACCTACAGCAAAGACAGCTTCCTTCACCATTGCATCCACCATTATCCCACTGTTGGCCATACTTGAACGCACTTTAATACGCATACCACCAGACACTGTCAAAACACCTCACAGTGGGCACCAAAAAGAACCAAAAGAAAACTGAAACGCTGCTTTCAGGTGCTCATCCAGACACAACTTCCCCTGCCTCTTTCTTATCAAGATGAGCTTCAGCTACTCACTTTGGATACACACACTCAAACTCTCCCAAAGCTTTGACTTCGGATGTGAGTGGTAGCTGGCACTTCTTTATTTTATTTCTGCACAGTAAAATGCATCAAAAGACAATGAGGAAAGCTGAATTATTCACAGCAATGGAATGAAATGCCATTCACAAATGGTTTTTTCCATAGCAATTTCTCACTTATTGTATTGAAACCACTTCAGAAAATGTGTCTCAAAGAGCCTTTTGATATTAGCATGATTAAAAACATAATGCAATTAAGCAATCCCATAATATTTCTTTATGTTATATGAGCAGGACCTTGAGTGACCACTTCATTCAGCCCTCTGATAGATGGCCGCTTCTAACAGAAGGTTGTTATTCTGCAAGATGCCTCAGATAGTTGTATAACACCAAGGAATTCAAATCTTCTCACCCCACAGGCATTCTGGCTCACCAAAATTTAGCTGTTCAGCTTTGGCACTGGGCCTAGCCTACGTGTCTCAAGACCTTCTCAAATCAATCAAGAAAGACGCACCTCCCAAGAGCCGTTCAACCCACTTGAAAACTGATGTTTAAACTGGCTGGGAACATTTGCCCTCTAGATGTAGCTGTCTCTTTGTTGTCTATCTAGATGCCCACCTAAAAGTCTATCACTCTTCCTGCTGTTTGTCATACATGGAGTTAGTATTTACACGTGTACCTGACTCGTTACATCTCCACGTTGATTTCCTATACCTCAAGCACGCTGCTATGCAAGTATGCATAACTTTGCATTCATATGCCACACAGCATCAAAAAAGCTTTCAACAAGATGGAGATGAAAAAGGCCCCTCCAAAGCACCAGATCCCTACCTGCCGGGCAGTTGCATCGCTGGTGTGTCTCTCGAACTTCTCGATGTCTCGGCAAGTGGAACTTTAGTTTCTGTCAAGGGAGGAAGAAGAGCAAAAAGATTTGTTAATACCGTTGAAACCAAAGCCTCAAATTCTTGGAGAAGTGGGACTGGGTCCTACTGCTTAAGTAGAGATGGGAGAAACAGAGCAGAACAGTTTGGGAATGAAGAAAGGCATTAGAGTTCATAGTCTTTAACTAGAAATGTGGAGTTTGATTGGAAGCAGGCTGAGGGAGTTTCATAATGGTCTCCAAATGTGGTCCTCCTAATAGGCATTACAAAATCAAGAGCCAGCAGTGGCAAATAAAGAGGTGACTGTGTCCTCATGAGAAAGCCACGTTTCTCAGAAGACCCACTCAGCAGATGAACGATGAAGATCCGAAGCAGCTACTCGTCATACCTGCAGCAGACTCATTATGCTGATGGAGACACCTGAATGGACAGAAGGGTCCTGCTGAAAAGTTGCAGCTGAAGGTGGCCTGAAAACAGCAGCGACATTTCCCAGAACCTTCAGAGGCTTTGAAGTTTAATTTTTCTCCAAGTGCAAAACAAGACAAAACCTATCAAGAGCTTCCATAAAGTGGAATCATGTCAAAATGTTAATTTCCAATGAGTCTGGATTTATAACGGTGACATCACGTAGGTCTCCTGCCCTCTGACTCCATCTGTGTATCTCAGAAAGGGGCAAAAGAGTCCACCTGAGGCCACCACATCTTCCTTCACTGTAAATGTCATTACAATTGACACACATCCTTCACAAAATGTGCTTTAGGGACAGCACTGACACCACCCCTCACAGACTTTATTAAAATAACTGTGATTTAGTGAAGAAAATGCAAATCAGTCCAAATGCATTATTCATTAATGCCAGTGAACTGCACTGAGTTAATGATTTGAGAAGACTGAGCTGCTGGAGTGCTTGTGCTAAGGAGTCACTCCCTCTTTCTGTCTAACCTTCAAGCCCAACTGTTCATCCCAAACCCAACTGTTTATCCCAGGTGCACCCTCTTAGTTATCCAACCTACTTCATAACCAGGACCAACATTTCAAAAGGAGGAGCCTTTTGTTGGGCTCAACAGAAAGCCATGCCCAGGATCACAAAGAAATGACTTGATTTTCACAAATAAGTGAGCATCTTCCTACAAGAAGGCATCAGTTTGGGGGAAATTTCTTTTACAGACAAAAAAAAAAACCCAAAACAATGTATTTCTGCCTAGGATAAGGGAAGTCAGAACAGGCTGGAACACTTCCATTTTTCACTTTGAAAGGACAGGTCTCCTTATTGCAAGTCAAAATCAGTAATGGTTGTTGTGACTGACTAGAAATTGAATATATTTTCAGAGGGGTTTTTTTTTGCACGGTAGACTGAAATGTTTTGATAGCGAGTTGATTTGATACCAGGGTGAGGAGAGGGTTTCACACAAGGAGAATTGCTGGTTCCCATATGGCATTTTATCTGTGTTTACCCTTCTCAGTTTAAAAGCACAGATATGTGAATCTGTGCATTTGGGCACATTCCCATCTAGCTGCCACCCCAGATGGCTCCGCTCCGCAGCACTGCCTGGCTTCCAACACTTTGTGCTAATGGTCAAACATGGGCACAAAAAGGACAGCACAGCCTTTATTTGGATACTCAGACTGGTATGTAGACATACGCATTCTCCTTTCCATCTACACATGTGCCAACCAAAATGTCTGAACGTAAGACTGCCGCATTTGGGTGAGGTTTCCACGTTTGGGAATAGGGTTTAGTATAGGGGAGGGGTGATGGTTCACACACGACAGAAGCAAAAAGTGACTTCCTAAGCAGCGAGGCTTAGGGAAGAGGGCAAAGAGAGAGGAGCAGCATAACAGGACTTCTCAGGGAAGTGGTGACCCAGCAGGACTTGAGCGTGACCGGGAGAGGAACAGGAGCATTAGCATTTCCCCACAACTTTATCTGGAGAGTCAGGGGAGTGGAAACACCTGGGACAACTGAAATAGCCTTCTCAAGGACGGGGGCCCCTCGGGAGGGAAGTGTGGGTGCTGCTAGCCAGGGCTGGGAGTGTACCCCGAGCACTGGTACTGTGAAGTCATTGGGCACTCACTGGCACTGGGCATTTTTGCCATCCCTGACCATCGCAGTGCCTCACTGGAGCCCAGGAGCTCTGCACATCCCTGGGGAGTGCAAAGGGCAGTGGTGCCGTGGGATTGGGAGTACCAGGAATTAGGAAGCGCCTGGAGTTCAGTTTCCTGCACAATCTATTAAACAAACATTGACTGCAACAGAAAAAAAATCCTTCGCTTCTGGAGACCTCAGTTCAACTTTGGGTTGAGATGGCAAAACAAAATGAATACCTTTTCTGCATCCTTCCTTACCACTGTGCAAAATACCACCTGGTCCAAAGAGAAAGTGGCTTTGCTCAGGAAAGCAAAAAGAAAGGACTTTCCTCTAAAACTGACCTTTCCAAGAGCAGCAGAAAACCATGCAAGTTTAGGACAAGGATGACTTCTGTAAGTAAAAATGAAAGAATGTGGTCTCTGGGAATCCAGTGTTTGCAGTCTCCTTTCTGGGATCTAGGGTTTGCTTTTTCACCTGAGAGACACCTAGAGTGTGAAACATCAGAGCAGCAACTGGCTACTTCTTGCCCTGGCAGAAATGCTGAAAATGCTTCTTATAGAGAGGATTGGCTTGTCAGTACAGCCTGTCAAGTTTTCCAGTGACATAAGGGCTGCACCTTCCCCCTCCACATACAAAAGTGTCTGAAGAAACCTCTCCCAGCACTGAGGCCCGAGCTGAATGGCTCTGCCATGAGGACCGTGCACCTCTGTGTCTTTCGAGAGCCACTGCACATTGCTGAGTGCAGAGGAAAAGGAAAAACTCTCTGACTATGAGAGGACAAGGCCAGGAGGGTCGGGCTAAAACACATGCTGGGAACAGGCAATAAAGCCCAGACAGGCTTTTCCAGTGGGTTTTAATTCACCGCTAGCATGACAGGACAGGGCTGGCTTGGGTGGACAGAGCAGTGAAAGCGAGACCTCTTCTGACATTGAAGACCATGGCTGTGGCCTCCAAAAACTTGCATGTGCCTGTCTATTTTGGATGGGCTTTTGAGATTAGGTGACAGAGAGGGCACTTCTTCAAAGGGGGCAGATTAATAGCTCTTTAGTAGACGTAGTTGTTTGCAGTAACCCGGGGAGGTGAAATCATTTCCCACCACTATCTCCAACAGCTAAAAGAAACATGTCTCAAATAGATAATCTATTACAACCATCAGGAGGATTTCAAGGGTGGGTGGTTTTGTGAACTCTTATTGTTTTATTTCCAATTTTGCTGTTTTTTTCTTAAAGGCCCAGCTCCTGGAATCACAGGACCATGTGGCATAGAGCAAAACCAAGCAGCGAGCCCTCCCACACGGAGCAAAAAGCTTGGAAATAACACCATCTAGGTTCAAGAATTGCAAGCAGCTGAAAGGAATTGTGACTTAGCTACTAAAAAAAAAAATCAGAGGAAAAAAAAATAAATGTCATGATTTTGGGGTGAAAAAAACACCACGGTAAAGACAGAGGTAGGGAATGCTTAAGAGCAATCTTTCTGGAGATATTGAAGAAAACAGAGGGGAAAAAAAAAAGTTTTAAGTCAGGAGGGACAGGGAATTTTCAGGTGTCCCTCCTTTGCAAGGAAGGAAACAGTCCCGGGGAAATAAGGCTATTGGGAAAGCAGTGAGGATCAATGTTCCCTCCTCACTGCCCCTGAATCCCTTCAGCAGTACTAAAAACATGCCAAAAAACCTTCAACACAAGCCCCTGAGAGGCTGAGCGCACCCATCGCAGTGCAGAAGGGCAGCAGACCTTCCCCCCAGGCTTTACAGGATAACTGCTGATGTCTCACACAAATTTTATCTCTACAAGCACACAAATTCTGATTTTTTTTTTCCTAGCAGCAGCACTGAATCCCTCCTACTCTGCACCCTGATGAGCTTTTGGCAAATAAAATAGTACCAAACATTACCCAGCACGGGAAAGGACGTTGTTTTTGTCTTTGGAAAGCTTTGCCTCTCCTGCAAATGTCAGTAGTGAGTTTATTCGTGCTCTTTGTGTGATTTTACGATGTCCCATAAATGCAGAGGAATTATTATGTGGAGCTAAAGTTCTCCAGGAACTACCTGTTTCTGGTCCATTCTGCACAGGCGTTTTTCGTGGGAAAACTTTGTCAATCTGTGTCCGGTAGAAAATTCCCCTCTGATATTCACTGGCACCAGGCACACAGGAGCGAGTGAAGGTGCAGTGGTCAGGCTGCTTCTGGGAACGCATCTGCCACCCTCTCCTTGCTCACCCTGAAGTGAGATGGAAACACTGCCCCATCCAGCCCTGGTGGCTCTGTGAGATGGAAACACTGCCACATCCAGCCCTGGTGGCTCCGTGAGATGGAAACACTGCCACATCCAGCCCTGGTGGCTCCAAAAAGGCGCTCCAAGGCTGAGAGAACATCCCCACCAGCTGGCTTTAAATTAATGTTTTCAACAAACCAACTCAGCTCCTCTACCTGCCAGTTTGCTCTTTTTATGCTTGTTTGGAAGAAGGGCACCTAACGGGACTTTGGCATTTTGCACTTTTCAGTGCAACCTGTACGGTGTCCCCACAGCAGCTTACAGACCGTTGGGAACCTCTGGGGCACACCTGGACACAAATGTGACGCAGTCTGGAGGGCACCACATACTTGGCTCAGAGAACAGAGCACTGTGGGTTTTGAGCGCAACCTTAGAGCTCTCACCTACCAGCTCTTGAAAACTTTGCTTCTTCACATCCCTCCAGCTGATCTTCACAGCCACCAGAGCTAGAAACGTGCTCCTGTACCCACGTGCTCCTCTCACCTCCTAACCCCCTGCCTGGCTCAGACCAGCTCTTTCCAAAGCCGGAGTTTCTTTAAAGCTTTGCTATTTTATTTTGTGATGGATAACACTGAGCTGGCAGCTGTGAAACCCATTAAGGTCAAAATACCAGGAAACTCTGTGAGGATGTGGTGGTGAGAAGCAGTGAGGGTCTGAGCAGGGGGGAATGAATATCCTGCCTTCACGTCCATCATGGCAAGCCCGGCTGCAGCCCCTCTCCCCCCAGTCACGCTCAGCACTGTCTCTTGCTTTCTGCATTTTTCTTCTCCCATCCTTTCCCTGCTCCCTTTATCCTTCCTGTTTTTCTCTATCCTTCTTATCCCTCTTCAGCCAGTCCGGAAGACTCATCCAACTTAGTCCCACTTCAGACCTAATGAAAAGGAGGACCAGAGGGATTTATTTTTCTTTCCTGAGCAAAAGCCCCATATGCCACACCACCATCTGTCCATCAGCGGACTCCCACCCTGCACCTCGAACTGCTTGGTGCACGCCAGTGCCCCTGGCTGAGTTGTGGAGGTCTGAAGTAGCTGGATTTGGAGCTTAGCTGAAGCAGGTAGTGGAGTCAGGGAAGGTCTCCTCCCTGGGGGCACATCCCTCCTTCCTCCGCAGGCAGCAGACATTCCCAGATGTAAAGTGACAGGACACCTGAGCCAGGCATCCCCTGTTCCTCCACGGGCTCCAGCACCTTTCTCCAAGCTCTTTTCAAAGCTGTGGTCCAGTGGGGAGCTGGCAACCCCAGCCGTGCTCGGGAGCAAGCGCTGGCCACTCAAGAAGCGGTTGCTGTCCCACAGCTTCTCCCCGCACTGTCTGCGAGGGGAGCTGGGGCCAGCCCAAGGGGATCAGGAGGGGCTGCTCAGAAAGCGGGGGTGCTGCTGGGCATCATGAGAGCCCTGCTTCCTCTCTAAGCCGGGCTATAAAAAAGCAGCAAGGTGCCGCAGGCAGCGGAGCCAGCAGGACACAGGGGGCCATCCGGCCGCGGGCACTGCTCCCAGGAGGAACCCGGTGGCACGTCTCAAATGACTTGCTAGAGATAAACTGTGACTTCCCAGGGGACCCGTGCCAGCAGCAAGGAGAGGACCGCTGCACGTTATCCCCTGCCTGACAGAGGGGAAGGAGTCCCCACTCAAGGGGGCAACTGCAGGGCACAGGCCCAGATGCTTGCAACGCTTGCCTCCCGAAAAAGCTTTTTTTTCTGTGGGCTTTTCCCCAAAGGACCTTGTCTTCCCTTATTCCTCATCCAAAGAGACCACTCAAAAGCACATCTCTCAGCTCCTACAGTGTTTGCTAACTCAATGTTCACAGCCTTTGACTGCAAACCCCAGCCGATCCAGGGACTGCTCCCACAAGACCCGTTAACAGTAGCTGAGCCTGTCAGCTGTAGGTTTAAACTTCTCACCACAGACCTCTGCTGCTCCTAGAAAGCATCGGGAGGGTCCCCGTGGTCCCCCCGGGTGTCAGCAGCACTGCCTCAAGGTGGGTTCTGATAGCCACCACTCTGACCATTCCATTCCTAGCCTCGGTCGCCAAAAGCAGCGCACAAGATTTTTTCGGACACAAACAGTTTTTGGGCTAGCCCCAGGGATCTCTGCAGCCTGTTTCAAGGCAAGGTTGGAGTAAACAGAAAAAAAGCAGATGGGGGTGGAAACAGACTTAGCTCTGAATCTCAGCCCTAAGCAACCCCGAGAGCTGTAGGAACAGGTCAGTGTGGACCTGGCTGGAGAGTTCAGAGACGTGAGCCACCATCTGCTCCCTGACACATGTCAAAACCACTTCAAAGCCCCGAAGAGGGGAGGAATACGGCAGGATATCATCCCACCCAGAGAAGAGGAGCCTGGGCAGCCCCCAGAAGGATCAGCACAGCAAAATAAAAGGTGTCGGCAACAAAAATCTACACTTTCAGGCCCTCTTTATTGGCCTGCTGAAGCTCAGGCTTCTTCAGCAGCAGCTCACCCTACCCTCAGAGGAAGAGCCTGCTGGCTCCAGTGGAGTTTGGATGGGGCTCAAGCAGGCATAGCACAGCCATATGCTCTGGCAGTACCAGAAACTACCCTGGCAGTGCTTGTGCATCTCATTTTCCCAAACCAGGAAGCGTGGAAGGGGTCAGCAGCAATGCCAGCTGGTCACGACATCGGTGTGTTTGCAGTTACCTCCTCCTGTAGCCACACCAGCTGCAGCGTGCCTTGCCTGTCCCTGTCCTGGGGCTCAAACCCACACCGAGTTCCCAGGTTTAACCTCGAGCTCCGAGTCTTTCAGCAGGCAGTGTCACCAGTCACCAAAGGGAGCGAGCTGGAGGCTCTGCTTTCCCTGCCAGGACCAGGGTTTCCCCCTTTGCAACGTGCATGGGCTGGGGCAGAGGGAAGCAAACACCAGGCGTGTTTGAGAGGTGGGAGGGACCTGAAGCTACGGGAAATTCAACCTAACAGCATCACTTGCGCCGAAAGACATTTTTAAGGGGGGGGGGGGGGGGGGGGGGCGGACCACGCACACACCCCGACCCAACCACCATGT
>WUAM01000020.1:290563-339169 GCA_024336885.1 Actenoides hombroni
GTGGGGGAGTGGGAGTCGGCGGAGGACATGATTGCAGAGTCCTGACAGAAGCGGGAAGGGAGGAGGTGAGGTTGGGTAGGGGGGGGGGAGGTGGGCTAAGATAACGCGACTATACACATGCCTAAAATCTATAGTACTGCAAACTATACATGCAGAAAGAAAGGACACTGACCTCGTCAAGCAGTTGGTCAACTCTTCCCAAAATAGCTGTCTCCATTTGGTCTGCTGAGAGCCAGGCAGGGAGCTGTGTGGGTCTGTCCGCTTCCAAGTGGGACACCCGGGACTGCAGATCGGAGGTCCGAAAGTACAGCAGGAGGCTCAGCACCAGAGAGAGCAGGGAGACGCCGGGCAGCCCCGAGCCCAGCAGGAGAGGGAGGCGGCAGCATCGCTCCCCATCGCCGGGCCTGGGGGGAGCCACGCACCCCCTGTCAAAAGCTGCTTCGCCGACGCCTTTCCAGCTCTTCTCCTCCAACATTCCCTCCCTGGCCTGAGAAACAATAAATAAATAAATAGAATAAATAAAGCCTCACTCCTACTCCAAGAAGCGCAATCCAGAAGGCATAGAAAAAAGAGCGTCCAAGGGGATCCCGGTGCCAACAAATGACAAATAACAGCACTAATAACAAAAATGGATGGGGAGGTTCTTAGAAAAATAAAAACAAACCACACACATAAAAGGGGTGCAGAAAAAAAAAAGGATCCAACTGCAGCAAACAGTGGGAGGGGGGAGAAATTCTGAGCGGGATTTTTTTTTTCTCCTTTTTTTTTTTTTTTTTTTTTTTCCTCCTCTTGTATTACAGTCTTTTGGTTTGCCGGTAGGATTTTTATTTCTTTCTAAGCTGCCAGTTTTAGTTCCTTTGCAGACTGGCCAGGAGCTCGCACACGAAAGTCCCCATTAGAGAGAGGTAATTCTCAGCTGCTCCGGCGACGTTGTGCTCTGGCCGATCGCGGCTCCCCTGTAACATGACACACTCCCTCCGAACTACGGGGCTGGGATGAGCGAGCTGCGCAGCTTCCCAAAGTAACCTCCTCTGCTCGCCCTCTCTCTCCCCACCTCTCCCTTGCTGCATGATTGATTTATTTATGCAAAGCGGCCAGGGTGGGATCGGGCAGTGGGACGCCCCTGTCCCACTCGATCCCCAAACCACCTCTCTGCCGCAAGCCCTTCCCTTTGAAGTGACTCTTCCCGAGGTTATTTATAGCGGCAGGAAAGAGATTGTAAAGCAGAGGCTGGGCTCACACCAGCCTGCGTCTTCCTTTCCTCCTCATAGCCCAAGGGCGCCTGACGGGATGGGGCAAAGGGGCTGTGGCATCCCCCGCCTCGACCCCAGGGCAGCCCTGAAGCACCCGCAGTGAGGTATTTTGACCTGATATTTTGCAGAGAGCAGCGAGGCAAGGTGAGAATCAGAGGGAAACATCTGGAACCAAGAGCTGGCAGATGAAGGCTCTCTGCAAAAAACAAGCAAAGGGCAGGAGGGCGCAACACTCCAGGGCGGGCGAGCTGCAGTGCGAGGGAGGAAGCGATGGGGCTTGATTTGGGCATACAACCTGTTGAACCTGGGGGCCATCTCAGAGGAATTAATCCACTGAGGCCCTCTAGTGAAGCAGAGCTTCCTGTCACCTCCTCCTTGCCCCGATGGGCATGGGGCGCCAGACAGAAAACCCCCTGGGCAGGGAGCAGTCTCCCCAATACGTGCCATGGGGCAGCTTTAAGCCAAGCATCTGGGAAACAAAGCCTCTTTCTGTTCTTCAGGAGCAAGGCAGAGGCCCACCTCTCCCAATTTTTCCAAGCATGACGTACAATATTTTATCCTCCAGGGTGACATGTAGGCTCTGCTGAGCCCCTCCTGTCTGTCTGTCCATCCTTTGATTGCATTCTTGAGCGCACACAGCAGCAAAGCAGCACGGAGCCCACTGTGGTGTGCAGTCACTAAAACCTGGGCAGTAAATTGGTCTCTTAAAATCTGGCTCCCTTGTGGCTCTTTTGCTGTCATTTACACATTTTAAATGAAGATTTTGCGTGCAGTCTGTGCTGGAAATTACTGGCAGAGAAAACTCGCATTCATCTCTCACCCAGTCTCTGTTTCAGGGGGCTGGAAGAAATAGACCTTCTGGGAGCAGGTTACAGCAAGCATGAGCTGTTTCTCTTCCACCAAACCCTTGGAGGGCCCAGTAGCAAACAGCCCTGATTCTTTCAATGGCCTCATGCCTTTCACAGCCACTTGCTTCCCAAAACAGGGTTTCAGCGTCTGCGACGCAGGAAATCCTTTCTTTATTTCTTTTAACAGGTTTCTTGTCTTCTCACTACTGCTGCTCCAGCACGCATGGAAAACACCTCTTTGAGGGCTGCAGCCTTTCAACAGTTTCTCATATGAGCTGTGTAACCCACAGACCCAGCACATACAGGGTTTCTATTCATTTGGGAGACACAGCCACACTGGTCTCCTACCCCTGCTCAGTCTCTTCCCAGCTCTACCCTCATTAGCAGCCTACTTCTTTGCCCAAGGAAAAAGAGTCTTTGAGGCTGTAGCTCTTCCAGAGAGAAACTGTGGTCCGTGGAGTTACCTAAGATGCCATCTGCCATCACAACAAATAAGTGGACAGTGAAAAATGAAGTGGAGATGCTTAGAGGCTGCTGATGCAGTGTTTGGAAAGTGGAGACCTACACAGGGAAGTAACAGTTGGCAACTGGGATGCTGGGCATCCTAGAGAGCTCTGAAGTAAACTCCTTAAATGCCAGGGTTGAACTACTGATGACTGCAGCTACTTGCCTGTGTTTTATATAGTTTAACCAAAGGCTGTCTCTCTTTCTCCTTCATACCAACCCAAGCACTTAATGAAAAATACACCCTCTATGCTGAAAACTGAAACCCGCTGGGTGTCTACCTTTCATTTCCCCACACTGTGTGGGGAAAGCCCTCTGCTCTTCCACTCTGATTTGTGATCAAGATCCTCCTGTTCCAGACAACAGCATCAATGACTCTATAAGTGCCTTTTCCTGCCTCCCTGCCAGCCCCTCTCCCGACGATCAGTACATTTAAGGCATATATCATAGCTGCTGCAGGCTAGGGAGCCGCTGTCAGCTGGGTTTTATGCGGAAGCCTTAGCTGCAGATGTGCAGGATGGTGACCTTTCTATCCACAAGACATTAAGGAGCCCTGTCATCCCACACCAGTATAAATGGACTAATTTAGTGATAAACCCGAGCCAACTGCGCATGTCACAGCTGCAGCACTGCTTGTCAAACAAGCTGCCTCCAGAGACAGGCCCTGGCACATGGAGTCATCCCATCACTCCTTGAGTTGAGCACAACCCAACCTTCAGGTCTCTTGGCAGCCTCAGAGGAGAGGGGTGCCAGCCTGAACCCAGTCCTCCTGCAAGTTCAAGACTCCGGACAATGGTCAAGTAGAAGCAGATGGTCAGTTGCAGTCACAGGGAGTGATTTCACTGACCAGTGACACTGAGCTAAGCTTGAGGCTATATCCCTCTCTCCTCAAAGAGATTGATGCAATTTCTTACAAGGAAATTGTACCACACTTCCACCGCTGCTAACAGGTCCTCCAGGGTGGTTATGGACCTCAGTTCAAATATGTAATGAAAGCTGGAGCAAATACAAAGCAATATATACCTCCCAAAGCAGCTAAACCACTCTGTACAATAACAGAAAGCACTTCACATCTAGCACATGGCACTGGGTCAATTCATGCACTGGATATGGTTATATACCAGTATGCACACCTCCAGGTTTGCCAGGCTGGAGCTGGTACCAGCACTTTGCTCTTCTCATGGGCATTTGTACACAGGCAAAATGCCTTACAGAGAGGTTGCCCAGTGCTGGTCTGCAGCAGACACACAGCACTCACAAAGAGTATGATAGGCAGGGATTCCTCGCAGGGCAGAGTGTAGTCTCATTGCAAGAGCCCATAAATCCTTTTTGACCCCAGGGAGGTACCATTCCACACAACAGACCAGAAATAGATGAGCCAGGTGTGGATGATGCTCTTGCTTCTATGTGCATGGTAGAAGCCAGCAAGGTGTCTAGAGCAGGTCTTCACTGGGCCAAGAAAGGCGTGGACAACAGCAGCTGGCCTTCCCCACTTTCCTTCACTTTGAGCACAGCCTTTCAAAAAAGAAAAAAAAACATGCCCTTCCTGTCATTAACTGAAAGTTGAAACCAACTGCATAGCTGCATGGAGATGGCCATGCACTCAATCCCACCAATATTCTCCAAAACTGCTTGAGGATACCTTCCCCTTTTCAGGCCATTTACTGGGGAGGGGAAAAAAAACCCACCACCATTCCATTTCTCTTTCTGTTCAGTGGGGTGTTCCCCCGCCCCTCAGGAAATGTGGGGGTCAAACAAGCCATTAACTAGCAGCCAACATCTCCAGCTATTGTAAATATATTATCTCAAGGCCTTTTGCTGCATTTATTAGACTCAAGAACAACATCTGGAAACAGATGTTGTTTAAGTGCAAAGGAGAGGAGGGAGGAAGGGAGGAAAAAAAAAAGAAAAGGGGAGTTTGGAGGCAGGGGGAGGACTCTTGCAAGTGGAAGTGCAGGGGTCTGCAGACCACCCCTTTGCTGCTTAGAAGGAGCACTGCGAGAGGCCAAGGCTGGTGCAGCCACATCCCTCCTAGACAAGGCAGCAAGAGCAGGACATCTCAGGGGGGCTTGTTTGAGAGGAACAGCAATAAGGGAACAGAACTCACATCTGCGTTCAGAGCCCTTATGAGGAACAATCACAGCATTCTCACAAAAACGGGATATTTAAGGGGAAGGGATTTGGTTTGGTGTTTTCCCCTTTCCTTGCCATGGACCTTCCTAATCCTCAGCTGCTCTGTGTCCTAGAGACTGCCAGGCTCCCAGCAGGGTAACGTCACCTCCCTGGCAACTTGGCAGCATCTGTCACAAGGACCCACAGGGTGGGCAAGGTCTAGGGTCCCCATGAGACACCACCATAGTGTGCCATCTGCCCAGGCAGCCCTTCCTTCAAAGGTCAAGAGGAGTGGAAACCTCCCATCCCAAGGAGCATGAAGGACCACAGGGTCCTCCTCTGACTTGGAGTCTCAGTGATGCCACGGCTCAAGTTTAGACACGATTTAGAGAATTACATCGTGTTACTCAGGACAAAAAGCAAGCAGGCACATACATACTTAAAAATATATCCCATAACATTATTGGTGAAACTCCATTCTCAAATAGATACACTTTGGCTTAGGTGCCAAAAAAGCTTAATGCACAACAGAGGTCTGAAATCTGCATTTCTTTTAAGGGAAATGCAATTGCACCCAAACAGATACTTGCTTTTTAATAAAATAATAATAATTTTTTTAAAAAAAGCCACAACAGCCAGTATTTTGTTGTCTTTAACCCCAGGTTCACCTCTGACATCTCCAGCCCTGTTTCTTCTGATAGGCAGCTACAAATACTTTGCTGGTCAGGTCAGGAATATTGAGTATTACCTACCTAATCTGGCAGTTGTTTATAGGAAGTATTAAGAAGCCTATGGAGCAGAACAATTCCCGCCCGAGGAGCTGCCCTAACCCATTGTGGAGTTATAGAATAAAGACACGTTTGATCCTTTGGGAAAAGGGTTATGAAAATACATGGAAAAAAATGTACTGTCCGCGCATAGTAATATCGTGGCTGTTTTCAATCACTTGGTCTCCTACAAAACAAAAGGGCTCACTGCACAATATAAACTCCTAGCCTTGACAACAGCAAGAGCAGAGAGGAAGAAGAGAATCTAGTAGTGTCTAGTTGGGGCTTTTATATTTTCATAACACTAAAGTGTGTGAGCTCATTGTTGCCTCCCTCCCACCAAAGACAGACCAGCTTCCTGCAGCAGCAGTGATGTGAACCTGTCCCTGGAGCTGTGGGAGAACAACTGAGCAGAGCTGGGCTGCACCAGGGGAAAGATCTGGATTCCAGCCACTGGGCACCTCCTGCAGAGGTTGGGTCAGAGCCTCCAAGGGAGGATGAAGCAGTTTAGGGCCAACCCTTCTTAAAGGCTGACCAGTGCTTCCTCTGTCACCCCCCACAGAGGGAAGGCCTTGCAGCAGGAGAGCACGGGATAGCAAATGGTGGATGCACAGTTCAGCTCCTTTTGTTTTCAACTGAACTCTCACCTTTTGTTCAGAAGATAAGAGCAAACCAGCCTCTGCACTCTTCTTTGTGGAGGAAGGAGATTTTTTCCCCCCCAACAGAAGCATTTCACAGCCAAGTTCAGGGTGGGGAGAAGTTTTACTTCTTTTCGGCAGCAGTTTGTTGGGTTTTTTCCTTCTTGATCCGTAGCTGGTTTTTAATGGGTCATGTTTGGTGCCATTGGATGATCATCTCTGATAACCTGATTTTTCACTGTTATCTTGGTTCTTGCATAGCCTAGGTAGGAAAGAGAAGCTAACTAATAAGAACAATATTGCAACAAGTAAGACAAGAAAAAGTCTCCACCCTTGCAGCACTGTTCCCCCATAGTTTACTAGCCTAAAAATCTAGACAGCAACCTGTGGGAGGTGGGTTGCCCAGGGCTGAAATACCCCTATGCCAGGAAAGCTGCTTTGGAAACATTTGTCATTCTAGTGAACCTGGGAAAGCCCTGGTGCAGACCATTTCTTCAGGCCCTCAGCACGGCCAGAGCAGTTCAGAGCATTAGCCATAGCAAAGAGGCACTGAGACTGAAGGCTCAAAACCTGCTCACGCAAGTGGAAAAATAAGGATAAGATTCTCAGGCATGAAACCAGCAGAGCCAGCTCCCAGGGTGGGGTGCAGCTATCCCTAGAACAGTGTTCTCCAGCCCAAGGCTGAGGATCTGAGAAATCACTCCTCCATTCTCCACTGCATGTCCCCTTGGCCCCTTGCTGAGCAGAAACTCTCCCTTTATTAAAGCCAAGCTCAGGCATTGCATGCTCAGTTAGTTACTCATGCACCAAGGTGCTCCCCATGGTGCATTGGCATGCGTGGGACTGATAAGTCAGAGCACTGATTTGCATTTAGATTTACCATTAAATAGTTTAGTGAGAAACTACTGCTGAACACCTTCAGCCTTACTGTCCAGCTGGGCTATTGCATTCACCCTAAAGGCCACCCTCCTCCTGCCTCCCTCTCACCCCTGCCAGGCACACAGTTCCCATTCATCCTCCACTACCTATTAACACATGCACGCATACGTAGCTAAGAAAACCCTCTTCTCTTCACCTCTGGCCAAAGCAGACCAGGCTTGTGCCCAGGCTGCCAGCAACTTGGGGCAACCAGTCAACATACATGGGGTGAATACACTGTAGGGTGAACTGGAAATCCCAAAATCCTGCTGTCAAACAGGCCTGCCCAGGGGAAAACAGATGCCGAGTGCATACCCAGAGGCAGGCAGAGCTGTGACACAGGAAACCAAAGCCTACAGTGCCGGGGCAAGCACGCATCCCTCTGCAAACAGCCGGGGAACCCGCAGCAGCTTTGTGTGAACTTTGAAGTTAATGAAACAGAGCTGGGAGGACTGGGAAACCCAGGCTTAAGTGTCAACTGCACTGGGTGAAACAGCAATAATGAAGTGAGGCTCCCCCAGAAGACTGGTTGTTTTCGAGTCCAGAAGTGAAGGGGAATGGATACAACGAGCTCAGGAAATTGGAAACAACTTTTGGTAAATACTTACTCTCTCTCTAACACTTGGTCTTTTATCAAAGCTAGTTCAGACCTTGACAGCAGCGCACAAAGCAGCTCTGCTCCGTCACAATGCAAAAGACAGTCTCAGGAGCCAGAAGGTTAGCAGCTGAAGAGCTGAGTCAGGTTTAATTTCCCTGCAAACTGCTCACAGAGGAAGTTTGGGAGACAAGGGGAACTGCTAATGCCCTTTTGCAATGCTACTGCTTCCCCTGCATGGGGCAAAGCCCTGGCTCGTGCCCTCTGCCTCCCACACCACAGCTTCCCACGCTCATACCTGCACTCCAGCAGGAGAGAGCGCAACGCAGAGCAGAGCAGGGAAGATGCAAGACCCAATCCTTGAGAGCAGATTGATGGTGTCAGAGAGCAGCACGGCTCCGTGCATTGGGTTTTTCCCTCCCACCAATGTCACTTTTGCAGCACCCTGATGTCAACCTTCCTGACAGGGTGGCTAACCTGCCTTGTTAAAAGCAACTCTATCACTGACTCCTCAGACATCTATGGAGTCTCTGCGAGCTTGGTAGGGTTTTAGCTGCTACTGGAGGCGTATCTCCTTTTAGCAGCATTGCAAGGAGACTAGGGAAAGATGCTTTTCCATCCTAAAGGTGTCCCTGGCAAGGCTATTTTATGTGTGGGATGCAATATCGCATTGAGGCACTGCATCCACATCAGTCTGAGACCCCAGGGGACATGTCCAAAGCAGAGTGCCAAGAAAACTAGTTAAGAGAAATGGCCAAATTCCTCTTGCTTGAGACTCATTAAAGTCAATGGAAAAAAAGCCCTCTTTAGCTTCCCTAGGCTTTGCAGAGTCTGTCCCACACCAAATTGACGTCAGTGTAGTCACTCCAGATTTATGTTAGCTCAGAAAAAGACAATCTGTTGTGACAGGTCCCCATGAGAAGAGGGGACAGCTGGGCACTCTGGCCACAAAACTCAGAATCCACATGGAGAAGCCAAGCCCCCCATTTTTACCACAGGCATCTGAAACCACCTCTTGATGCGATATAACATTCTCCTCCTTTTACTGAATATATCAGTGCTATCCACTTCAGGTGCCTGAGAATAAAAATAACTGGGAGTTACACTGGAGCACTGGTACCTGCTTCAAATTTGAGAGGTCTGTTGCTGATTACAAACAGCAGGGAGTAAAATACATATACTTACTAGATCAGTATTAAGAAGTAGTAAATACACCCATAACAATTTCCCTTTAAGGACATTAGCCTGTAAGGGTGGCTCGCATCCTTCAGGCTCAAATTATGTTGTTTTATTTTTGTGGGTTGGTTGTTTTGGGTTTTTGGGGTTGTTTTTTGAGGGGTTGTTTTTTGTTTGGTTCAGGGGTTTTTGTGGTTTTTAGTTTATGTTGGGTTGCTGATAGGGGGTTTTTTTATGTGGTGGGGGGGGGACTTTTTTGTTTGTTTTGGTGGTGGGGATTTTTCCTTTGGCCACATAGTACTACCAATGCAGTAAATAAAAACCAGTTCTTTAAGAGGGATCGGCAGGGAGAGAGCCCCTCTTCACAGGCACTTCTGCCCACCACCCACCTTGCAAATGCCCATCCAGCCCACGTCAGCAGATGCTGCGATGGATCGGAACGAAGCCACCATAACCCGTGTTATCTGCAGAGGGTTCACCTGTCTCGAGGGCTCTGCAGCACGTGGGCAACAGGAGAGCTGCCTCCCACCAGTGTCCCTGCCTTGGAAGGGGGGGGGGTAATGGTGCTTGGTGGTGCACACAAGTGTCCCTGCATCTTTGGAGGGCGGGGGTTAGCGCAGAGGCTGAAATATCATGCCCATCAGTAGAGCCCTGCGAACAGAAAATAGCAGAGGATCTGGTGGCAGTTTCCTTTCAAGACGTACAGGAATAGCAGCACACATCTCTGCTGGATCATATGGACTGAATTCCTCAGCTTGAATCCTTCGGCTTTGAATTCTTCTGCAAACCATTCCCCCCCCACCACCACCCCTTTGGTTTGTTTGTTGTTTCAGGACCAGTAAATTACCAAGAATGGTTTATATTATATAACCAACCCATCCTTACCCCGTTTTGAGGGGGAGACTGACAAACAGCCAGATCTAATTTGTACTTCAAATTGGCTTCTGGGCCAGACAATCATGCCTTCCAGATGGAAAATCCAGTTGCACTCACCAGCAGATATCCCGGTGCGTTCAGCTCCCAAGTCAGCTTTGTCCAAAGTTTGCTCTGGCATGCAGTTTGCTTCTTTACAGCCTCAGAGGCTGGTAGTCACCACAGTCCCTGGTGAGGCAGCATCACTTTCCATCACCTGTACCAGTTCAGCTGTCAGCCTGGTCTCACTGTCCTGTTGTTTTTCCTAGAAGCCTATCGACAGCTGTAGCAGCTTCATAACTTCCAGATTTGGAATTTGTCTCCCTAGGAAAATCTTTTCAGGTTGCCTTTTCCAAGGGTAACTCTGATACACTTGCTCAACCTGTATCTAAAATCAAGAATAATTTTAAGAAAACAAATGTCATGCTGCTTTTCACACATGCAAAGATTTGGACAGCATAAGATCCTCCCATTTTCTGCCAGGGCAGAATCAAGGATATGTTCAACCCTGGTATAAGTTACAGCCAGGATCTGGCCCGCGGCACATGGCACGCTACCATTGCTCCCAGCCATGGGGTTAATGTTAATGCTGCCATTAACAGTGACAAGCCTGAGCTGTCCCTTTGCTTTGTTGGGGGCTAACAAGGTGAGGTGGCAACTGCCTTAATGCAGGCCCCAAATGTGGCTGGGAGCAGGTCTCTGAGGTGCCCTGTTCCACACGTCCAGTTTGAGGACCTGGTGGGAGCAGCAGCCCAGGCTGAGATGCACAAACTCTCTCTTGCAGGCAGGTGCCATACTCAGGGCTGGCCACTTGTTTGTATTCATCCACTGGAAAACAGCAATGGAAGATGCCCATCATCTGCACCAGAGTGCATATAGGGTGACCTCACATAGAGTCTGTGGCTTCCTTGTGGTCCCTGTGACTTTTTTTTGTGTGCCTTTCTGTTGTAAGCCACGTAGTTCTAGGGCTCTATGGCCTGATGAATAGACAATTGTCTTAAAACAAGAGATGAACTTCTGACCAAGGTTATCATTCAAGGAAAAAAGAACAGTTGGTCACAGAGCATTTCAAGCTGGAGTTACCAAACCTCTACCTTGCAAGTCCTGAATCTTGTGCTGCCCATAAACATATCTTCCTCCTGGTCTGGAAAGGCTCCTGTCATCAGGAATCATTTAAAAGCCTGCTCATGTTCACCTTACACCTTTAAGAGACATGGGCCATGTATCATCCAGGGAGAGACAATGAGTGGTGCTGAGGGAGACCTGACAAGCCCTTAGGAACAGCGCTGAGTGAGCCCCCCTCACTCTTAATGCCTTGTCTGATGCTGATACAAGAATAACTGTCCCATTGCAACACCTCTATGTACTTCCCAAGTTTCTCCATGTTTTCGAGGGCTTAATCCACCTAGCAACATGCGTGAGACTGAAGTGAGCTTTTGAGGGAAAGGTTAAGAACAAGCCTTCTTGGGGCCATCATCTGTGAACAGCCAGAACTTGCAAGGAAGGTCAGAAGATTGTCAGTTGTGCCTTAGATAGGCAAGATCACTCCTGAAAGACTTAATCAGGTACCTCTGAAAGCCAGTGCTGCAGCTGAGAGCATTTGGGTAGGCTCAGCCCTGATGGGCCTTGCAAGGAGCACTGCATAATACAAGAACAGGACCACAGTGCCTGGCCTGGATGGAGACGCTCAACCAGGCACAGTTCTGGTGTGGGAGGGCAGAGGTGTTAAGCAACACACAGCAGAGATGGGCAAATCTGCCTCCAGGTCTCCACTCCACAGCCTAACAGTATCTCCTGAGTCTCCATTTCCTAGTACCTCTTGTAGGGACACATTTAGCAAAGAAGTGTAAACCACCATCAAATCTGAGTGGTTGCACTTTACAGCCACTTCAGCTCAGGCCCAAACAATCGCACAGAGTCCACAGTAGCAAAGACCAGGCCCGTGTATTATTTTAAAGGAGCAGTTAGTTTGTTTCACTCCCCTGCCCACCTCTGGGAAACTGTCCTCTGTTTGGGACATTTACAGGCATGTAATATTTTCCTGGCTAACTTCATAAGGGACATTGCCATCCTAACAGGCTCTGCCTCTGACTCCTGTGCTGCTGTGGCCAAGTCCTTGGACTCCCCTGTAGAGTAAATCAAATGACGTGTGCAAAAGCAGATGTGAAAAAAAACCCCATAATATATGCAGAAGGACTGACGTGTTAAACTATGAACAGTAACTGCAGGTGTGCAATAGAGCTCCAGGCCTGATGCTTATTCCTTCACTAGATTAAAAGAAAAAAAAAAAACAAAGAAAAAAAAGGGGGGGATCTCAAGGACCAGGGAGCTACACAGCAGGATCAAACTCATGCAATTCTCCCTTCTTCCTAGAAAGTGGCATTTTGGCAAGTGGGGTAACTGCAGCACAGTGAGCCCAAAACTGCTCCCAAACACTCTTTGGTTGTAAGTAGCTTCCCCCCCCATCAACCCATGCCCCCATTTGATGCTCCCTTCTCGCAGGATCGGGAGGCCCAGCAGCAGGGACTAGCAAGAACTAGTTTCTGAAAAGATGGAAAACAAGTGTCCTGAGGGAAAAGAAAAGTCAGGCTTGTTTCACTTTGAAAGCTTGTTTGCTTGGTGCCTTTGGAAAAGGGAAATAAAACAGTGATGTTTTTGATAGAAAAAATGCCCAAATACAGAAAGAAATAATGAAAAATGAAATAAGACAGTTATGACTTTTGACAAAAAATGCTGGCCAGCCACACGGCTGTGTCCAAGTCAGACATGGCTCAGCATCAATCCACAGTAGTGATGGTCCTGGCAACAACCACTGAAAAACCCTGCCCTGGCTTGGGGCTTACCCCCCCACTATTTATGTTAATTGTCTGCAAATTGTATGAATTGTATGATCTCAGCAGCAGGCAGTTTTATCTATCTGTTAATGTCATGCTGTTGCACGACACACCAGGGTCACTGGATCTCTGTTCTTGCTCTGCCTCCCTAAAGACAGGAGGACCAAGTCTGCAGCAGCAGCCTGACACCTTTTTCCATTCCCACCCTACCATGCCAAGAAGCATCCATTGTAGATCAAATTCCCCTCCCCTCAGGGAATTTATTTTATGAAAACCTTCATCTGGCTGATTTCTTGGGGCTGCCCTTCCAAAGAGCTATACAAGGGTTGTTGTGGGGAGCTGTGTTTGCAAGAGCAGATGATAAACAGTTAAATGTTGTTTCTGGTAACAAGCAAGGGGCTGTGCTAGCAACCAAACAGCCCAACAAGTGGCCTCGTGCTTCCAGCCTCACTAGGACAAAACCACAATGAATGATCCAAAGAAAGTCTCCAATATCCCCTTTTAGCCCTAAACCAGCACATCTACACAGTGATAAACTATATGTGATCCTACCATAAACCAGAGGGAGGGATACCTTTCCTGGCCTAGCTGTGACTCAATTCACATCACGATAGCAATAAAATTACGTTCTCTTCGCACACATCTATCAAATGTCCTATAGTCAAAACAGGCTGTCTCACAAAATACATTATCAGTTGCAACTGTCAAAGCAACTTTTCTTCCTCCTCACTTAGACAAAACACGTTCTTGTCCCAGCAAATTAACACATTGCAGGGTTTCTCACACAATTACAGAAACCTGGGAGCTTCAGCACCAAAACCTGTGCTTGCTTTCCTTCTCTTCATCATATAAACGATAGGATTCAGGAGCTGAATATGGTGGATCAACAGTGGGCTCGTCACCCACTCAGCTGCTGCCACTCCTCAGCAGGACAAGTTAAAACCAGAAATGGGTGGAAACAAGGGCAGGAAATCCCTCACTTGTCACAGGCAAAGAGACACCACATTTACAAAATTAATTTAGATCATTGCCAATTAAAATACATTCATGTGGCGAGAAGCAAAGGCAAAATTAAAACCCCTTCCCCAGTGTGCACTGGTGCATACCAACCCCAACATGGCGTCTCCACAGGTGTCACAGTTGTTCCCCCCTCTCCTCCTCACACATGGCCCCACTGCTCAGAGGGCTGTTCCTCACCTTTTTTCCCCTCTTGTTCCTCTCCTTTTCCCAGCACCTTCCCGCTCTCTTACCTCTACCGGCCCAAGGCATTGCACCAGCAGGGCTGAGGGGCTGGGCTGTATCCAGCCGCCTGAACCGCCGGCAGCTGGGGCAGTTCCCGCCTCTCCTCACCGAGACCCTCTCAGCCCTGCCACCACCCCCAGGCACAGGCAGCCCTCCCTAAGGAAGAGGGGACCTGCACAGCCTTGCTGGTCTGGAGACCCGGGATAAATGTGTGCCTGCACTCAAGGAGGAACCCCCATTTCCTCACAGGGGCCAGCCTAGGGCTGCGGTGCTTCCCCTCCAGCTGAAACCACCATCTCTGAGGGCCTCAACTCCATTTGCACGTGCACCCTTACGCTCACCACACTGCCCTCCCCACCTTGACCCAAGCTTTCAGAGATGACAGTAATTAAGTTATAAATGCTGCGCTTGCTTCCCACACACACACACACACACACGCACCTCCATGTGTTTTCACTTCAGCCAAACAGCAGAAATATTTCCTGGCATCTGTCTTCAATTGAGGGCAGGGAGGGAGGTAAGCTGGTGGAGAGACCCATGGAAGGGACATGCTCTTTGAGCATTTTTTGGAATTAAAAAAAAAATACCAATAGGGAAAGGAGAAGAAAAGGTGTCAAGGTGTCATTGTTCATCTTTTCATGCCTATGATGCTAAGGACAGCAGTGGTGAAGGCAGGCAACAAGTGCCCACCCTGTTACCTCAGGTCTCACTGACAAAGCCCATGCATCCAGCGTGGCCTGCACATGGCTGCTCCTACTCTGAGCTGCAGCCCACCACACTGAGCAGGGTGCCCATGCTTAGAATCAGAGGAGCTTCATAGAAAGCAGAGCAACTTTACAGAAACCCATCTGGAATAGCAACTCGCTGACAAATCCCTCCAAGATGACAGATCACAAGAAATTGAAATGCTGGGGGCCAAAGTCCAGACCTTTAGCATCCATGGCTGTGGCCACAGCAGTTTCACACAGAAGCACTTCAGTTATCACCGGCATTTTGTAAACCAGGCCCCTCCTGCTCCCCCATCCTTGCATCAAGGTTAAAGACAGGGCAGGGCAGCAGGGATGGCTAAACACCATCTCT
This sequence comes from Actenoides hombroni, assembly GCA_024336885.1. NCBI lineage: Eukaryota > Metazoa > Chordata > Aves > Coraciiformes > Alcedinidae > Actenoides > Actenoides hombroni. The sequence goes on from WUAM01000020.1 coordinate 305,443, forward strand.
CTGTTCCTCCATCCAGTGCAGCCAACAAAGCTTAGTGTGAAAGAAAGCAGCCAGTCTTTGCCCAAGGCACGGTCAAAATGGTTGAAAATTACCTTCACGACCAACTGCCAAGAGGGCGTGATCATAAAGAAAATTTGGTGTCTTGAAGGCAAAGAGGCACTTTCACACAACACTTTCCAAGCCCTGGAAACCTGAAGTGTCCCCTGAAATGCCTCCTCCCAGTTAAGCCTCCTGCATTAGGTCTGTAGAATCTACAGTATCGCTGGTGGCAGGAGGTGGAAGGTGATGCTCAAAGGCTGAAGACTATTACACTTTCTTGCAATGAGCTCACTCACATCTCTCCCAGGGATCCCTGTTCACTTCTGGATGCTGAGAAAAAGGTCTTTATCTTCACTTGTGTGTTTCCTTTACTGAAACCAAACAAGGAGAATCCCTCCCAGAATTAGCACAGCAGACACCAGTGCAGAAGCCACACCAGAAACAGTAACCTTAGCAAACACCGTGCTGGCCTCAGCACAGCACTCCTGCCTGGGGAACCACAGAGGCACCACCTGCCTCCCTACTGCAGAGCACTCGCATGCAAGCTGTGGGTCCAAAGATTAACCTCCCCAGCCAAAACTGGGAGCAGGATACAAAGAGTCATAGGCTGAAGATCAGAGCTGGAAAAATCAGAGACCACAGCAAGGTGGCGATTGGGATCCAAACCAGCTGACATGTCAGGGAGTGCTTGGAGGTAGGTTCAGAAACCAAGCCCTGGCCAAAAACTGGACAGGTCCTGTTTGGTGGCAAGGGCTCATACCATCATGTTCCTGGGCAGAGCTGGCCTGCATCACATGAATAAGACACTTTGATGAAATATTCCCTCTAAGCAGCTCTTGCTCTTACCAGCTAATTTCATCTCACCTCTGTTCACACACACAGAGAGCTTGTTTTCCCCTCTTTTCATCTTCAGGACATGAAGTTTTCTCTTCCATATTATAACCCTTTGAGCAGACTCGCTTGTACTTTTTTTCATATCCTTTCTGAAACAAAAAAACCACCAAAAAAAACTCAATGTAAAGCTGTTTTCCATGGCATATCCTTCAGGCTGCCCTGTTCCTTTCTACGATCCCAGCTTTTCTCCCAAATCCATCTTGTTCCAAAAACTAACATTTATTTACACTTGAAACCCACTCCTGCTGTACATCAACACAGAGGCTGGAACACAACAGCATTGTGGAAAAGTGCCTGCCATTTCCAGAGGGAAAGCCCAGCAATTAATGACTATCAGAGCCACAGCTAATCATTCTGTATGAATTACCTTTGCACAGAAGCCAATGAGGTAATAAAATTGGCAAGTGTGAACTGCTGCATTGCCCAAAACGTAATCACCTGCTGCTGCAGTATTCCAATAAAACCCCATCCCCGATCCTTCCAGGCCACTCCATCCCCACATTTATTCTGTTGCATCATGGGCTTGAAGGGCATATGTCCACATGCAGGTTTCATCATGTCATAGAAAACATCAGAGTATCTCAACCAGGCACCTCCTTTTTTACTTCACCTCAATGATCTGCCAAAAATTCAAAACACACTAAAATGTGCATCACAGTTGAAAAACAGGCAGATACAGTCAGGTTGAACACTCAGAGCTCTGCCTTACATAGGACTATCCAGAAAACTCTTAATTTTGTAACATCCTCTTTACCATATAGGCTACTCCAGGTCTCCGGTCCCATGATGGGAAAAGCTGAGACCCATATGTCTCTAGGCAAGCTCTCCTCCTCAGCTCTTACAACCACGTGCCATCAGGAAGGTCGACTCTTGCTGCCACCCTTCCAGGTGGTCTCAGTTAATCCCTTGGAGTTAAAACACAGCAGGCAATTGGGAGCTCACCCACACAGTTAGCCACTGGGAGCCCCAGACACGCTGTATTTATCTGTAAATCAAAGTGAAGCTAAGCAGCTCCCTGGCCCTGACAGCATTGGTGGGTCTCCCAGAACGTACTGCAAATTATTTTTATGACATGCCGTGTGTCTTTCCACATTGGACAACGTGTTTACTCAAGAGTTGCATCTGAAAAAATGCCAGAGGCTGTCCATTGGGACCAGAATAACTTCAAGAGGATACGCCATCCTGTTATATTTTTTATCCATCAATAGCCATTGTGCTGTTTAAAGAACCCAGAAAAGTTTTTGTTACTGGAAAGCTTTTCAACACTTCAATTGCCATTTCCCCTCCTTCTCCCCACCTTCTTTCTCTGCCACTTGCAATTCCCCATTTTTATGTTGGGTTTTTTTTTTTTCCTGGGTGGCTACACTAAAACTTCTGCCCAAAGGGTTCTGGCCAAATTTTGCCCTCAAACATTCCCATTCAACTGCTGATGAAATTAGCAGCATGTTTGCATGCAAGTTGAAGGAAGGAATTTGGCTCCATCGGCAGCATTTTCCAAGTGCTACAGAGTGCATATTCACCAATTGTTTAGACCCAGGCTTCAGACACCATGGCCCAGGGGCAGCCAAATTGCCAGACCCCTGCAAGTCACATCCCAAAAATCTTCGCTCTGGTGAGCTGCGCAGGAAGCATACCTCAGCTCTCGGCACTGGAGGAGTGTGCAACGCACCCGTGTGATGTGCCAGCACACTGGCTTTGCTCTCCAGGACCTCCCCACCTTCTTAGCCACAACCCTGCTCAGGTGCAGGTAGGGTCAGCATGGAGGAAAGTTGGTGTTACACATTAAAAAGTGTGCATTATCCACACATTGAGGCTCACCCTGGGATTCTGCTGGATTGTTGAGTGATTCAGTTCATGTAGGAGCTCAGTTGTTCTCCACTGATTACAGAGGGAGATGAGTGTCTCCATGCGCTCTCTGGAGTTATGCCACCAAACAGCCACAAGCTTAAATGTCACATCCTATTTGCCACTCCACACAGAGGCAGAGTGCTCCCTGCCAGCAGATAGTGCTGAAGCACAGTCAGAGGTAACACCTGTGGGACATCCAGAGGAACATTCAAGACTGGCTGGATCTTTTGTAGCACTTGCAGGGAAATCAGCTGCTTCCTGGTAGAAGGAGGTTTGCTTTCCTTCCTGGCATCTGAAGACATACAGCTACTCTTTCATCATCTGCTCCTCTTCAGACTGGTACCTCCAAAGTACAGTGCCAGAACAGGAGCCTCCAGCTCCTAATTGATCCTGGCAGGAAGGACAACAGGTCACAGAAAAGCTGTTTCTAGGACTGTAGCAGATTTGGATAACTCAACTGACATTGTGCCTAAAAGCTCAGACCTTTCCCACAGACATGTATGTTTAAATGTGTGTGTGCACACATGTACATGCATAAAGAAAAATCAAAATTAACATGCCTCACAACCCTTTTTGAGTCTGGTAAAAGGAATTATGATGTATGCTAGCCTCATGTTTTGGGATCCTGGTGTGACCAGGCTTAGAAGAAAACCTGCTTTGGGGAAGTGTGGCTCCTCCTTCCTTCTGCCCATGTGTGCTAGTCATGTGTGTGCATGGTAGTCTCTATGGACAAAAATGCTGCTATGAGGAAATAGGGACAGAGGAAGCAGTGCTAAACTGGTCCCCCATGGTATTTCAGTTACTGAATAATGAACTCCAAGATGGGTGGAGGGTGGAACAAACAACCAGCCCAGTGTTAATTCTTTTGTCTGTTCAGCTAACAGTACACTCTCCCAACGTCCACACACTGTTTTCTTTTAAAAAGAGGATAAAAAGCAAGCCGTGTAACATGCTCACCACATTTCCAGCCCAAAGACATTTCTGGGGTGTGTGTGTGTCTGTTCCTGTCTTAAAAACCTCTCTTCCATATTGAGACGCAGGGGGAGAACACAACATCTCTGACACAGGACCCAGCCAACATCCTTTTTAAACCTGATTATTCCCTCTCTTGGGTTTTGGGAAACCACCCTAAACATGCTCTGAACTGGGCTGCTCAGAGAAATCTCCCAGGTTTAGCTGTTGAACTAAAGACAAACAAGGTATTTCCAATCTATAGAAGTTACCTTTTTGTCAACAGGATTGTTTAACAGCTCTAGAGCAGTACCTTCTTCCAGAAATACCTAATAATCTCCTAATAGTTACAGGCTGCAAAGTGTTTCAGTCACTCAGTTGACTTTCTTGGCCCTTATCCTGCAGTTCATATTCCATAACAGTCCTACTGACATCCATGAAGCTGATCATTGAACAAACACTCCTTGCTATCAACAAGAGTATCAGAAGGTGACTCTGTAGGAACACACATGACTTACAGACCTATTGGCATAGCACAAAAGTTTCAGACCTTCTGCCCAGACAGTGCTTGCAAGTGATGGACTTCCAAGAGCTTTGATTTTTGACCTGGAAATAGTTCCAACCTTTACAAGTCCCTGTATCTCAGTACACGTGAAGATTTTTTTTGACTGAACCTATTCTCTGGCATCTAGGCAGTCCCAGTGGAGCTGAACCAAAAAAAAGCCCATTAAACTGCTCAACTAAAGAACAAAAACAATTCTCCCCAAAGGAAGAACCTCTCCGGTGTCTTGGCTACACAACACAATGATAAAACTGAGTAAAACTGGTCTCAGTCTTTGTTGACTCCAGAGACCTGGATGGATTTTGTTGCCATCACTTTGAACTGAAAGACTCAAAAGACCTCATTTGTTCTTCCTCCTTCATTCCCTGCAGTAAAAGTCAGGAAATGCAGTAATATGGCATTTCCAGTGCCATTTCATTCACTTTGTGTCTGAATTATTTTTATTTCCCAAGGCAAATGGAGACATGCGAGACAATCGTCCATCCTTAATTCCAAATTTCCTGCCATTGACCAATTTAAACCATAGATCTAATGTTGTTAGGACAATATTTTCTTCTATATGTGTCTTACTATTGATGTTAACCACTTACTGTTTATTTCCTACAGCAGCTGAGAACATGGAAACACGTACTGAAAGGGCTGAGTCACCTCCCTGTAGTCTAATGTTAGCCTCGCAGCTTGGACACAGCTCAGTAAGGACATTCTGGACTCCAAAACCAGGAGCCCCCCATCAGGGTGGAGCGTGGACCTTCAAAGAGAAGAAACAAGTAGCACAGAGAACTGCCAAATCAGGAAAGGCCAGGCAAACAGCGAGTGGGGACAGACAGTCAAACCTTAATCCTCCTAAATGGAAAGCAGATAGCCCTGAAGGGAGGGGAACTACTGCAACTCTGTCCAGTCGTCAGAAGAGCCAGAATTTCAGTTTTTTGTGGACAACCAGAGCTGACAAGGACAGAGGCGAGCCACTGCCTTTATCTCCCCAGTTTACACGGCCAGCTGAAGGCAAGCCCACAGCAGCAGCCCCTGGCACCAGGCTGGGGACCCCCCATGGACTCAGCTTGGGTTAATAACGTCCATCTTCCCTGGGAGCCAGGGATTTGTTGTGGAAACACTGTCAGAAGAGCCTAACTTTGGCTCCTCTTCCCAAACATTTGTGGAAAAGCTGCAAAGCATCTGCTAGGACCCTAAGATGAAGAGAAGCCTAAGGCAATCGGGGAGAGATGTCCCATCCGGGCTATGGTTCCTGCCAGAGATATGGCGCAGTATCAGACCCTGGGTCTCCTGGGTGGGGATGGGTGGAGCATCCTCTCCTTCCTTCCCTCCTTTCCAAAAATATTCCTCCAGATAAAAAGGGGAAAGGCCTGATCTGAGGGGCCCATAGGTACTAGGGTGAGAGTTCAAGGGTGTCTTGCTGACCACTCCACCTATGCACCTCTCCATTGGTAAGGAAGATGCCATTTGGGAGATAGGCAGAAGTGCAAGGGAAAAAAAAATATTAATTACCTTACTACTTTTTTTAAGGAAATAAAACAAATATGGAGGATATGAGACTGCTAGCAGGAAATCAGGTCTTAGCGAGGTGTAATGAACAGAAAACACCAGTCCATAGGGCTCTCCGCAGGGGACAGTCACAACCATAATGGAGCCATCAAAAAAAAAAAAATAATATATTGTTTTCCTTGCAGTAACACCTCAAGCCCAATTTGCTATAAAGAGGAGAGCGTTGTAAAGAAGCGAGAAGTCTCTTCATCTACTGCTGCTTCCCAGGGACTGCATGAGGCCAGTTCAATTTGCACCTTTTATCACCCCCGCCTGCGTTTCACTTGTTTGCAGGAACCCTCTCCAAGGCAATAAACCCAAAATTACTGCAGAAAGCAGGCCATGGAAACAGCTCACCTGGAATTTGAAGGGGATTTACTGGGGCAAGAGCTGCCAAAAGACACTGTTGGAGCCCTCTGCCCAGGCAACCCAGCAACTTCCAACCCCACTAGCATTCTTCCCACAGCACTGGATGCCTGTCTCCTGCACTGAAGCAGTTCTCACGAGTGCTCTCCCACCCATGCATTTCCTTCTATTTCCACTTGAAAGCCCCAGCATGATAGGAGCATGGGGGCCAAGCCCATCAGAGGCAGATTTACCATCTCAAGTCAATTTTTCAGCCTGCAAGTTTTCCCCAGCCTGACTGCTTGCTCTCATCATGGAAATAGGCTGAACCTCGAAATCACAGCCCATTTCAGGGCCCAGCTGCTGTGAGAGAAGGAAGACCCTCTAAAAATTTTTCCACCATTTTTCTTCTCCATTTCTGGGAAGTGAGGGTCCATACATCTCCCTGCCTCTCCCACGGCAACTCTGCTGAGGATGAGAATTACCTCAAGGAGCACAAAAATTAAAGGAGCTGGTGCAGGCACCAGCCAAAGACACACAGCGCACACAGCATATGTGTGGAAAGGCAGCAATAGGGGAAATAAAGCCTTTGGGTTTTTTTCCCCCAAGAGAGGTTGATCAGGGAGGATGTTTAGGTGCCTGACTGTGTTCAGACCCATGGGCAGCCAAGAACCTTTCTGCTGCCGACACCCACTTTGCTCCAACCTGCCAAGGGCAACTTTGCTCATCATCTGCATGGCTCTGTATGGGCAAGGAATTGGAAATACAGGCAGTCCTGCTTTTGTGAGCTGACAATTGCTGTGAGCTGATAAACTGCAGCTCCTCAGGCTGCTGTGACTGGCCGAGCACCCCCTCCCTGACCCAGCGCTCCTCTCCCATTCAGCTTTGCTTTCAGGAGAAATTAGGCTGAGTTTCAAGCAAACCTGGGCTGAGCTTCAAGTGAGCCTGAGCCAACTCCTCATTTATGCTGTCAGTATATTGTTTGGGGTCAAAACACGTGGAGACTTCAGCTCAGTTTTGCTCCAACCTGAAAGCACCTCTGAGACATCCTGGCTGCAGCTCACTGCTGGCAGTTGCCTGGATCACAACACAGCACAGGGAGCAAAAGGAGGTAGGTCTCAGAGGACAGCCTAGAGCAAAGAGTAAATGAACAGAGTCCCAAGTCCAGCCCAGGAAGTTATTTCAGGGTCATGCTCCTGAGTGATAAATTCTCAAAAAAACAACTCTCACTGCAGGGAAAGATGCTGTTACTCTTAATTAGGCAGACCTGCATCTTAGCAAGTGACCTTTTGCCTGCAAGAGCACTATGCATGAGGCAACATGGGAAATAGGTTTCTGGAAGCTGCTAGAGGCGGTGTGATTGTATGTCACTCCTGATCAGCAGGCTGTGACGCCAAAGTATGAACAGTAGGGCTCAACTAGGAGCTGCTTTATTTAAGGATGCTCCAGAGAATAATTGCATTTGACCGATGCAAGGGTCATTATATACATCTCTCACTGCAGGCGTAAGATACTGATGATACTTAGCTTTGCCTCTTTCTCTCTCCTCCCAGCCCCTTTTGAAATATCACACCTCTTTCTGGGTCACTTTTTCCAGGGCAGGAGAGAGGAGACTTGCAGTGGGCACAAGAGCCAGCAAAGCCACTGACCTATTTTCATTGCAAAGCGGGCATCACAGGCCAAGGGTGCACACCCAGAGCCCCCCTGCTCCCCACATGCTGGCTGAGACTACTCATACCACATCACCACTGCCAGAAAGGCAGTTCACAACACAGGAAAAGGTGTCTCACCTTGTAACAGACCTTGCCAGGCAAACTGAGGAGCATTAAAGGCAGACTTCCTCCTCTCAAGACCTCCACTCCAGTCCTATAAAATTCACAGAGAAAGGTTTTGGCAGGTTAGGGCTTTGCCTGCACTGCCAAAAAAAACAAAACAAAACAAACACGAAAACCAAAAAAAAACCCCAAAACAAAACCAAACACCTACACCTTGAATTAGCAGGGGAGTAGTAAATCAAACCAGCGTTGGGGTGCTGAGATGGAAAGTCTCCCTCCAGTCCCACGAGTTTTTAGCAGCAGCACAGGTGGAAAAGTTGGCCAAGCTCCACCAAGAACATCTACCCCATGCAAAAACTTCCATATGGACATGACATAGAGGATGACATACAGAGTCCGTAAGAGCCACGTCTTCACAGCATCAGCACAAGGCAAACCGTAGTCTGCAGTGGCAAGTGGAGAGTTTGTATCTACTTTGATGGCAAACCCCAGCCTCAGAGTGGCCACCAAAATGGTGGCATGGAGGCCATTATCTCAGTGGAGGACAGAGGAACACAGGTCTCTGCAAATTTTACTCTCTTCTATGAGAAAGTTTAGTCTTGCTTGGAGGCTGCATTTATATTGTGGCTGAAGGAACCGCTCCAAACTGGAGACCAGTAAATTAAACAATCTCCCCAGCTTGTCTTTGTGTTGCAAAGATGTTCCACAGCTCTTCAATAGTTTGGGCAATAGTGGGACTGTGTCATGTATTATTTCTGGCCATCTGGAACAAGCATTAACCACAAATAAGCAAATTTGCTTGTTCTTTACTGCAAAAAAAGAAGAGCCTTGCCAGAGCAATGCTCATTTCCACCAATGACAGATGTTTCAGGCATGCTTGGGTACCAACTGCTGCATGTAAACCAGAAGTCACCCTCCTCCATCCTGAGAAACTGCCAAGTTTTATGGGCTGAGATTCTGAAAAGCTAGAAAGAGGGAGGAAAAAAATTAAATATATAAAAATCAACTTTTTAAGTTGACTCAAGTTTACTTTTTCCCTGGGTTTTTGACCCGGTGTCCCTGTGGAGTGAAGCTTACCCAGTGGCTCTCTGCTCCTTCTTGTGCTGCCAATTTTCCCAACCCTGGGCAGCTTGCAGGCGAATCAGAATGAGCCACCCAGGCTGTCTGCATGGTTGAGGACAGAGGGACACATAGAGGCAGGGCCCCCCATGGACCATCTGAACTGGTGCTTGGAAGAATCCCTAAGTCTGGAGATTGCAATCTTCCTAAAGCGGCAGCCCCACATTCCCAGTATCCATACACACACGTTCTCCCCCTCCCTCTCAGGCTCTGGCTGCTCTCTTACTTTCAACCTCCCACATGAGTCAGCGGGACAAAATGAAATCAATAAATAACCACAGTTAGCTCCTGCATTTTCAAAGTATCACACGGGGATTTGAGTTCATGTAACTTCCATTAACCTCATTTAGAGTCAAAAACGTAACACACTGGCCACTGCTCTGTGAACATCAAGACTATCCTGAAAGCCACTGGTGCTGGCAAGCCTTCACTGTTTCTTTGCCCAGATCAAGTCTGGGGGTTTGGGACTTTTTTTTTTTAAGAGGAACGGCTGCTGTTCTGAAGTTCTCATTTCCCCCTGTTATTGTTTTCAGTTACTGGCATTATTCAGAAGGGATCTGTGCTCCAGGACTATCACGTGCCCATATGTCAGGACTTCAGTGGCAGGCTGCTGAGGCACTCTGTGCTTCGCTGCTAACCTCTGTGAGCTTGGGAGGTGCACCCAGGTGCTCCCTGTTTCTTCCAGAAGTTGACCTGAAAATGTGTGTGCCAGGAGCTCCTGGCTCAGTTCAGGAGAGGTTTTAGGTGCAGATCCTGCTTCCTCTTTCCAGGCTTGTAAGTATGCATCTGTTTATTCGAGGACAGGGGCCGAAATCAGCCAGAAAATAAAACAGACAGAAAGTTGAGGCTCAGGAGCCTCTGGGACACTGCACCATCAGTGCCACTCTCCCACCAGCTGGGAGCAGGTACACGTACAAACATGTAAGCCTCACAGAGCATGCCCCCTCCATCATTCCACAAATCCAGAAGATTTCCCTGAAGAGCTGTAACACCACAGAGCACTGACAGCAAGTGCTACCAGGAGGGCGAGGAGCTGTAGCTTTGGCTCTTGAGATAACACTGCAGCATCCCAGCATCACCAGCACTTGTCATTCCTTTGATAAACAGCCCTTCACACCAGGTAAAAAACAAGGCCTCACTTGCTGCAGGAATTACTGCAGTCTGCGTGCAAAGAATTTCTTATTTTTATTTTTTTTTCCAGCCTCTATATGCAATGGATGTGATCAGCAAATGAAAGCAATTGCAGTTTTCCTTACCTTTGATCTGAGTTGCACCAAGCAGCTCTCCAAACCACAGGGCAATAGCATGTTGCTCTACATTTACACCCTCATCAGCCCAAACCGTTGACTGGGTATTTTTAGAAGAGACAGTAATTGCCTGCCTTTTTAGAAAATCCTTTTCAAGAAGGCTAATTTCTAATCAGGCCTAGGTGCAGAAGAAAGCATCCTTCCACAGAAAAGAGCCTTCAAAATGTTCAGCAATGAGTTTGGGAGGCAGGTGAACTGTTGCAGTGTTTTCCTTTGTATTTGTTTTCTCTTTTTATCTACTGGAAAGAGGACAAAAAAAAAGGATAGATTTTTTTTTAATCACAAAACATAAACCCAAACATTTTTGTAAGAAAAAATGGAAAAAAAAAAGGAGCACACACAATTAAATTTCATGTAACCAGAAACCCCACTTCAGGTAAAGGCAATTCCATAAGAGTTATGTTCCTATGGGAAAACAGAAATACATTTGCAACACTTTCCTCAAAATGTTTTTAAACAAATGCCTTTTGTTTATAGACATTCAGCTGCATCCCAAGCAGTTTAGCACATGTAAAGAAAACGTATGTGCTGCTGGCAGGGATGTTTCTCCATCAGAGCATTTGCAAGGCTTTCTTATTAAAAAGAGCAGCTATGGGCTCTTTTCCTTTCCCTTTGGCACCACTGCTGTGGATGATAAATCCATAAGCCAAGTCAGTGGAATAAACATCATTATGTTATATATTGGCTAAAAAATACATATATAAACTTATGCAAAGACTAGTTTTGCTCAAAGACTGATTTGTCTTCAGCTACATTTAAGTAAAGCTTTCAGGTCATGCCTGGAGATGGGTGAACAAGCCCCCAAGATCTGTATTTGTACACATGGATGCACTTCCACACACCTGGTCATAAAAGAACAAGTCCATCTACTCAGAGCAGAGCCACTGGCACAGGAAGATACACGCTGTTGTACACAGCTGTGCAGCACTGAGTTTATGAAACCCCATTTACTACGTACTCAGACATCTGGCTTGGACTCTCTGGTGTCTGATACAGACTGTGCTCACACACAACCTTCCCCTCAAGCAGAACATGAAAAGATTAATTTTTTATTTTTTTTTTCCTCAAATCCTGAGAAAATTTTAAATCCTTGGGGGTTTTTTCTCCCTGCCCTTAGCTTGGGCTGAAACTGGACAGTGAGGAGGATACATCAGAGGCCCATGCACAGAAGCACTGCTATCCTATCCCACCTTATTTCTGCAAGAAGCTGGTCAAACCCACCAGCAGACACAACTGTGCACAAATACCAAGCCTCTGCCTAATTACGCAGCTAGTTCCAGGCACAGAGCAGTATAAATGACAGTAGAAAATACTACCTGGGCTGCAGCACAGGTAAGGTCTGCCTAGAGGCACAAACAAGTATGCCCGCACACCTCACTCACCACCAGCCTTCCCATCACATACCACGGGATCTGCCACCCTAAAAATAGACAGTCGGCCGACAGCTGAGCCCCACACAAAAGACCCTCCGTATCCCAGGAATTTCACATGGCCAGCAGAGAGGGAAGCAGCCCTGCTTTGTGCTCCTAGACCCAAATACTGCTGTCAGCTCCTTTGTCCCTCTAGCACTGCAGCATCCTCGCAGCTGAGCTCGCTGCGAGCCCCGGCAGCCCCGCACACCCCCACAGACACTTCTCCCCATGACTCTGCCACAGAGAAAGCCAGCACGGATTTACACCCACATGCGCACCTGGGCTTTTCTTATTCTTGATTTTCCATCATGCAGATTGTGTGACAGGTCTTTCCACTCATTTTCCTTCATCAACCTAGACCCGTTCTTTTCATCTCATTTTCGCCGAGTCCTTGCAGTCTTCATAGCGGTGCTTTACAGCATCCGCCCAAGATACTCAGGGCAGGACATGCATGTCATGGAAGCCAAAGCCTGCCAACCCCAGCAGCAAACTATGAAACAAACCCAGACGCCAAAAGGCACAAAGCTGCTCAAAAAGCATCAACATGCTGCCATAGGTGGCATCATCTGAAAATGGTGGTGGTTTTGAAAATAGCCAGCAAGCTCAGAGAGGACTTGCTGCCTACTGCTGTACCACCCTTAGTATCTGAAGAAACAGTACCCCTGTACCTTTGGTGCTGCTATGGCAAAATAACGTTATTGCAGTGATACATCATGTCCATACCATCTTTAGGCTGGTGGTTTTGCTCCCATCCTGAGAGAAGATGGGAAACGGGGTAGAAACAGAGCATCAGGGGACAACAGCATACCAGGGGGAAGCACAGCCCAGCCAGGTTGAGAACACAGGGTAGGAAAATCCCAGATGAGGCTGCCTGGCATGATTGGTGAGCAGTAGGACAAGTCAACCCCCATACAGAGCCCAGGCGCCCTGCAGGAGCAAGCAGCTAGGGCTGGATAAGCCCAGACCTAGGGCAGCACATGGCAGGTGTCACAGTAAAATACCAGAGAGAGAGCCAGGCCAAACAGGGCACCTTTTTAGGACAGCAGCAGCCTTATGTAGGATAAGTCTGGGCAGTCAGGGCAGGAGACAGCAGCTCCAGACTCTGGCTCGGGGGTTAGCAGATATCAGGTCCATCCAAGTGCCACCTGCTATGGCCAGTCAGAACCAGAGAGCAAGCCCACTGCAGATGGACAGAAGTCCATAACAGGAGGATAAATGCCTTATCTTGTCATTACATTGTCCATACATGCTTAAATCCCAGGGCAGATTTCGACAGCTTGGTGCAGCTCCCCAGCTGCACTTCCCTACTCACGCCTGCCGGGTTTGGGCAGCAGGAAGGTGCGAGCGCTGCTCTGACACCAAATCTCTTTGTTGTCTATTTATACCCTGCCCTCTGGAAGCAGCTCACTAGCGGCTGTCACTTGGCACCTCATCTCCCCTCGCTTTGCAAACTGTCTCCAGGCAGCCCCACTGCACCACTGCTGCTGCTGCTTGGGAGGCTGCTCCTGTCACAGAAAAAAAAACCCCAAACCAAACAAACATAAGGCACCCAGGTTGCACTGTTTGGTTAAAAGTCAGGGCTTCACTCTTATCAGAGGCTTCAGGATTTGCCAGTGATCCCAAGATCCAAACCATTACCTTAATTTTTTCCCTGGCGTGCAAAAGTTGATGCCTCCTGCCGCACAACTGGGTACTCAAGGCAGGACACAGCTTACATAGCCTTAGATCAAGGCCCTTTCAAATAATTTGCAAATCATTATCCTCATTTTACAGAGGACAGTCCCAAAAGCCAAAATCCCAAAGCCTTTCAGCTTGTAAGACATCAAGAGCACCAGGACAGCAGCAACTGACCCACAGATGTACGTAGGACCTACCTCTCAATCCGTATTTGAAGCTTATTCTGTTCACATCTGCAGGGACTTATACAAAAGAAACCCAAAACCAACCAAACAACACCAAACAAACAAAATACCCACCATGTTCACCAACCATGAGATCAATATTTGCATCAGTCAGGAGAAAATTTCCCATTAAACCACCTCCCCACATAAGGCCGCCTCTCCCTACAAAAGTAGGGCAGAGAGAATGGAGAAACCCATCTCCCCTGGGTCTTTCCAAAAGCCACCATGGGTAGCACTGCAAGCCTTCCTTGCTCTGGTGCAAGCCCAGATCTCTGGTGCAAATGCAAATTCAAGGAACTCTGGACCCTCCACCTGAGCATGTGTCCAAGGGCAAGGGGCAGTCAGGGCCACACCTCTGAAGTGTGACAAAAGCTGTAAACCAGGACCAACAGGGGTGGTCCTTCAGCTTCAAGAGGATACCAGTCCCTAAGCAGTGGCTGGTGAGACCATCTTCCCACACAGATGGTCCAAAGTGGTACAGGAGCCCAGCCCCAAATGGGGACACATCTCAAGGAGGGACCATGGTGCACCCAGCAGAAATGATCTGGGCACCCTGCTAGGAATCAGCCCTCTGTTAATCCTCATTTTTCCCCCAGTCCAGGGGACAGGTCACCCAGGCAGCAGGACCGACAGACAGTGGTTTTTATGAGCAGGGCATGTTTCTGCAGCTCAGGGAGCCTCCAGCTGTCTCTGGAGCTGCTTGCAAAGCCACAATGCCAGAGTCAGCTGCAACTGGGGGAGCCCTCCCTCCCCCAGTCTTGTTGTACAGTCAACTGGTGGGGACAGATGAGGAAGAGGAGGGCAACCATGGGAAGCAACAGGGCTGTCAGCACCTGCTTGTCACAGACAAGCAAAAAGAAAAACGGCCAAAGCAAGGAGCAGGCAGGAGCAAAGCAACGCTGTGTTCTCCAGCCCACGTCCTTGACAAGGCAACAGGGTTCCAGAGATGCGCAACCCCCCACAGTGGCAGGGTTGAGAGCAGGAAGAGAGGCCACCTCACAGGAGGTTTAGGGAGAGCAAGAGCCTGTGGACACCATGGCATTAACAGAGGAAAGTCCCACAAATGGGCTTTGGAGGCCGTGTCCCAGCAACTACATGTTGGGAATGGCATTTTTGTAGAATGGACACTCCAGCATCTGGAGGCAGATGCAGTTTTCGTGGAGGAGAGGGACTTGACTGGATTATACACACGGCAAATGAGCTTAAAACCAGGCAGTAGAGGCTTCAATACTGAGCAAACCTCAGCTCCACAATGCTCTGTGAAGACCACAGCGCTGTTGTAAGCCGTCGCAGACCACTCTCCACTCAAACAGAAGAACTGTTAGTCATGTGTGAGTGCTCCTTATTTAGCCTAGCCCACATCCATCTCAGGGACAAGCAAATTCCTCCTGCCAGGTGGAGCCCAGTGACAGCAAACTCCAGCAGCTATGACCAGTTTCCAAAGAATTTTCCTTTTGCTCTATTGAAATCCCTTTGCCTTGGGCTAGAAGGCTCTGGGGCAGCTTCAGAGGCTTTCTGTGCACCTGGGGGCTGGATGGGGTGTTTACTTGATTACTTCAAAATAATCCAAAGCACTGGTGAAGCTTTGAGTGCCGTTATCCAAGACATTGCTCACTCCTCTGGCCCAAAATGGCTCATGGGAATGAAGGAAGCGAGCGTTGCCTCCTGCTTGTAGCAAACCAAATGCTTGGCGGCTCCAAAAGCTAAAAAGAAATCACTGTAAAATTCAAATTTTGTGCTATTTATGCTAGTCTCTTTTTCATGTTCTCCCTGGAATTTGGGGGAAATTCATTTGTGCAGTAGCTTTACATTTCAGCTCTTCTCACTAACCTAATTTACCCCAAATCCTGTGTTTGCTGAGCTGTCCAAAGGAGGATGCCCCATCTCAGCTCCCTCTGACACCCTGGCGTTAGTTTTTTGGGTAAAGCTCAAATACCATCCTCCCAGCAGGCCTGAGGTCTGACAACACTCCAGCCCACACGCTTTCTCACGGTGAGAAGAACTATAACTCTTTTACTCCCTTAACATCCACATGGCAGCTCAGTAAAAAGATCCATTCATTCATCCCTCCACTCCTACCTACACCTTTATGAAGGTGCTTATGTGCCTTAGGAGTCTGTAAAGGAGCTCTCAAACAGTGCTTTCCAATGCACAAAAAAAAAAGAGTAAAGTTTCCAAATACTTTGTGCACAAAAACACAGAAGCAAAATCATCTCATAAGAAGATTCAGGTAAAGCAGAAAGTACTGCAGGCTGTAAAAAAAATAACCACAATGTTTATTGATATCTCCTGTGAGATGGGCAGGCCCTGAAAGGACATGTTACACCCTCAGAAACATCACTGGGGACAAGCTCATCATCAGCACAGGTGCCCACTGTCACAACAGCCACTGCTGCAGCTCCCCAAGCACCCTCACCATTTCACCCAGCCAGGTCTTCTGACCCCATTATTATTCCTCCTCTCAGCTGCCAGACCTTAGAAACAGGCTGGAAATCGTAGAAACAGGCTGGAAATGCAGTCCCAACTCTGAAAAGCTGCTGCCATCTCCTGGAAAGAGGCTCCTTCCCTGGAGAGTGGCGAGAGCACACAGGGGCCCCCGGGACACATGCCAGAGGGGGCCTGCAGCCACCAACACCTGCTGCTCCAGCAATGGCCTAATCCTGCCCCATGATGCCATACCTGTCACCCTGTTGCCCAAGGGTGATGTCAGAAAACAAGATTACAGGCTTGTGCTGCAGCAAGCAGGCAGGGTCTGCAGGGACAAGGCCTCCAGGCATCCCTGATTTCAACACAGGCTATGTGTGGTCAGGAGCACACTCCTTCACAGCAGCTTTTCAGGACCACAGGCCGCACTTGGATACCAAAGCTGCTCTCTCCCCCTCCTGCTGCAAAACCAGAGCCTTTGATGGAAAGAAATGCTGCAGGATGGCTCCCCCACACCACACACCAGGACCCCATTACTGTCAGGAGGCTGAGGGGAAAAAAAAAAAGAAAAAAACCACTGCAATTCCATAGGTCTCCTTTCACCTACAGCACCCCATGGCTACTGTGTAGCTGCCCAAAATCTTACCTGCCACTTGTATAGCTCCAAACACAGAGAGAACTTGCGGTCCCAGCAGCCTCTCTGGCACCCCCACACATTTTCCATAAACACATTAGTCAAACAGGGTTGGGAAGGATTCCACCCCTCCAAAAAAAGAAAAAAAAAGTAAAAATCTTAGTGACCTCTCCCTGATGGCACAAGACTGAGGGGTTCAAATTGCCTTCCCTGAGCAGCGGTGCCTGCCAGGGCACAGCTGATAGCTCCCCAGAGGCCTGCACACCACCCATGAGCTGGCCAATGCGAACGTCACTGCAGTATTTATATCCTTTTATTACACTTTAAACCACCGGGGAGAAACAGGTGCAGAATTGTCTGCAACACAGCGGCCGGCAACATGCTCCCAAGCCTCAAGCTGTATTCTACACCAGCATAGACACATACGCATAGAAGGACAAAGCCAGACATTTTAAACCCCCAGACTGCCACAATCATGGATAAAATCAGTCCTGGAGAAGGACACACAGCAGTGCCCAGGAAAGATCTGATGGTTAGATTAAGCCTTCACGGGCAATTCCTCCGATAAAGACACCTTGCTTCAGCCCATACAGCTGTTCAGGTAGGGCACAGGCAGCTGGGGATGCACCAATGTGCCCCTGGGAGCCCCTTTTGGCTACTTCAGCCAATAAATCACCACTGCCATTCAGCTGCCATTCCAAGAGTGCAGCCTTAGCAGGAGTTGCTCTTGCCCATAGCAGGATGTGCAGACACAGGGCTGCAGAAAGGCCCTTTGTGGTGTAAGCTAGGCTTGGACTCTGTCTCTTACCTTGTTTCTCAGATTGCAGTCACAGGAGTGATTTGCTGGAGTGTGTCTGTGGGTCCTCCACAGCAAGATGGGAATGTCTCCTTCAGAGAAAAGCAACTCTTCTAGACACAGACCAGGCTCTGCCCACTTGAAATCCTCTGAAAACTCCCCATCTTCTTCCTTAGGGGTAGGTTGGCTGGCTCTTTCTTTGGGGGATGCTCAAAGAAATCTCCTTTTACAACCCAGAGCAGAGCCACAGTATCCTTTAGCAAACTGAAAAAGCAGCATAGCCTGGGGTGGGATGTTTGTTGCCCTCACCCCAGGCAGGATGTCACCATATAACCAAAGATGAACCTGACCTAGACTATCCCAAGGCAAAATTAAGGGACAGCAGAAAGAGAGCAGTAGCTTTGTAGCCTCAAGTCAGCTGGAGCTAGAGTGAAGTGTCCTCACCAAGCAGGTCAGAGGTGCCACTACTCAGGCTGTGTTTAGGCACACCTCACAGCCCTGCCCTAATACATAACGCATTTTGGGGAGCAACATATAATGGCTTCAGGTTCACAAGTATCTTTTCCCCTCGCTTTCCCTTAGAGGTAGAGAGTGGTATTAGGATTAGCAATATAATAGCCCAGTGTGTGGAGCCTGTCTGGCTTGGGGTAGCAATGATCTGAGCAGCAAATTTCAGTCAAAGCTCAAAATAGAGCTTGCCCTAGGATGTGCCTGAATTTTGTGGGAAGACAGGAAGCCTTGGGTTAACTTATCCAGCATTAACAGTTCATTGCTAGTAATCAAAGCAGAGTTTAGCTTTGAAAACCATCTTGTATGGGTAGATGCATCACCCAGAGCTGTACCATACTGTATTACCCCAGACCAGGATAAAGCCAAGTGCCACCATGACAAGGCTATTCAGCCTTAACTTAAAATGGAACCTTTTCCTTCCCTTTCTTCCTGAGCAGGGGAAGAAGAAAGGCAATCAGCATCAGTGTCCCCTGCAGTCAAGCACCTCATAAATCTCCCCTTTGGAAAGGCAAGGCACCCTCGCTCCACTCCTGGGGAAGAAAGCAGGTATTGTTCAGCCTTGGGTTCAGGTACACCATGAGGAACGTCTGCACTGAAACCTAAATGTCTGCGCTGTGGGACAGGCTGCTGCGACAACCAGGAGAGCCCCAGCTGATAAAAGACTGCATGTTTCCTCCCTGCCAGGCTCTAGAGAATAGCACTTCCGATTTTTACATTGCTTCGAAGAACAATGATGCACTTTATAATGTATGAAATTGAAGCACCGAGATCAGGTTCATCTCCACCACTCCTCCTGCACACATGCCAGGGGTATGTGTTACTGTGCAAAGCTGTGGTGTTTGTTTCCCCCAGTACCGTCCCTGGCAGGACAGAGGGAAGCTTTCAAAGCCCACTTGCCAGCATCCTCTCCCTTACTTCAAGGCAAAGCTCTAGGCACATTTCCCCACTGAAAGCCCAGGTTTGCAGATATATATAACATCTGGCTCAACAAGGGGAGAACCCCATCCTCCGTGTCACTGCCATGGGGAAAACACTTCCTCCCCCTCCCCCAGGAAACCAAAGGTCAGGGAGCCTGAGGGAAATTTATGGGCTTCCCCTCCTAAAAGACTTCTCCAGATGGGTCTCTAGCACTGGATTTTTTTTCCAGGTGAAGGGAGAGAGGAGGGGACATGGGCAAGGGCAAGTCTGCAGGTCACATTTTTCTGCTCACAGCAATGTATCAGGCAGAGGCATGGGCAGGCAGCCAGGCTGCTACACCCACTCAAGCTGTGACAGCATCAGAAGATGTCTAGCTCAACAGGGGGCATGAAGCTGGCTCAAGTTTCAAGCTCCTGGTTTGTACCAGATCAACAGCAAAACTTCCCATCACAGCAGTCAGCAGCTAGAGTTGCCTCCGTGGAAAAGCCCCCTGTGCAAAACAAGGATATTTTGGTGATTTGATGCAATAGCCCACACTGGGAATAAGCAGCTTTTCAAGGAGTGGAGGCATGGCAGGTACTGTGCAACACCCTGCCACCCCATTTCAGCCAGACCTGCAAGCACCAACCTCACCAAACCCCAGCGCCTCCCTGGGCAGCAGGGCCAGGGGGTGACGTTATTTCAGTGACCCTGCTTTTCATGCCAGTCACCTGTGGTCAGCTGGCACAGCAGGACCATGGGCATCAACCAGCTTCCCCAGATCACCTGTCAGGAAGAGGAAATGACACACATTTTCCTGCTGCTTGTACGTGTGCCAAGTCTGAACACCACCCCTAAAAATACCAGCGGGAAGGGGAGGCATGCAACTGCCTGCTGAACCCCCCAGACAGGCCACCATGGCCACCTGGTCATTTTTGAATGAGGCGGCAGCTTGAAGCAGTTGAGCAAGACCCAGAGTGAGCTTTTGCACCTCCTGCCACAGGTCAGAGGGTGACAGTCTAGTGAGGCCACAAGGCAGCAGCAGAGCCATGATAACACACTCAAACTGGCTGCAGGCAGGAGTCTACAGCCCAGGAGCTGTTCTCAGCATCCGTAGGACACCAGGGGCTTTGATGAGTGCCCCTAATGAAATTAAACTCCTTCGATACTTCTCTCTGATCAGCAGCCAGCACCGGATTGCTTTAGTCCAAGCAGCTTTGGTCCCTCTAGCGAGTGACCCCAGGCACCTCACTGGCTCTCCCCGAAGTTGCAGCCTCTGCTCCCAGTAGAGAGGACAGCAGCACTCACGACCCTGTGCTAGTTTGCGTGAATGTCCAGCCACAAAGCATCCCTCAGCTTAGGACAAGTGCACCCAGCAAACCACAGGACCCCGATTACAGCCTACCTGGGGCAGCTCTCCTGATTAATTAATCAGTAGCTTATTCAGGATGAAGTCATCCAGCCACTGAGAACTACCTTCAAGTTTCCAGCTGCTTTCCTGCCCCTAACAAGCAGGAGAGGGTGGCTGAGACCATTCAGGGAGGCGTTAAACATCGCAAAGCCCCACAGCCCTGGGGAGCACATGAGAGGCCCGAGCTGGGTGTCACACCCCTGCAGCCCGAGCCATTCCTCTGGAGGATTTGCACCTTCCAAAAGCTGGCACAGTCCAAGGGCTATCGCATTGCTGGCACCAGGCAAGGAGAGCTCAGCATAGTCTCTCGCCTCCCCTCCAAAACACATCCCTGCAGCCAGTGGTACCCTCACAATTCTCCCTGACATCACTCTGAAACCAGGAGGAAATCTTGCCTGCTTGCTGTTAACGAGCTGCCGCCTCCCACCCCAGCTCTATGTACATGTCAGGGTGCAACGCTTCAACAGTACCCACACAGGATATGATGGACAAAACACTCCAAGAGACCTCCTGAGAGCAAGAAATGCACCAGCTTCCCCTCTGCAGCCTCTTTGGAGTCATCACGCTGCAAAGATAGCGAAGCCCACCTCTGTCTGCACCCAAGATACAGAATAGGAACAACTTTCCTGCCAAATTTATATGGACAATTCACTTAAATGTCAGGCTGGTTAAGCAGGACTCCACAGTGTTTATTTAGAGCAAAATATGGGGGTTTTTTTTCCATGTGCAACGCACTCCAATTGCCCCTTCAAAGCCACTCCAAGCCCTGCTTGGACTTTTGGACCAAGCAGACCCACCTGATGCCTATGTCCCAGGACAAAAGGCTTCTGTGAGGATGAGGCGGGTGTCCAGGGTGGGAGTGCAGAGGCCACCAGTGGCACATGTGCAGCTGCCCCAGATCCAAAGGGATGCACCAGCACAGCGGGGAAAATTGATGATGATGAGGGAAGTCCATCAGGCTGCATGCTGGCCCCGCAGATTGATGGCCTCCACAACGAGCTGCACATAATGGCCAAGTTCAGACTGCAGTGGCCGGGAGCTGAAAGGCAACTGCCATAAATAAACTGGGGAAAAGAGGAAAGACAGAAGGCTGGCAGGGAAAAATAAATACTCACACTGCAGCGGGGCAGGAGGGAGACATGGGGAGATGGGCTGCAGCCCATACTGGGATGGGGATGCTGTCACAGAAATGACAGCTTTGGGGTGAGAGCTCCCCATTCAATAACACTGAGCTGTTTCCTCACACACACACACACCCCCCCCGCCCCCATCTTCCCACCCAAAACCATGGGTGGCTGCTAAAGGGGCCACGTCTAACATCCTTCCCCAGATTACAGCAGGGGCATGAGAGTAACCAAAGGAGCTTGATACAGGGGATTTTAGGGTTATAATCCTATTACCAAAGCTCCAGCTCAGTCTGACTCCCCCCCCCCAAGACATTTACATGTCAGCAGGTTTCTCCATGACTGACCTGGCCAGCTGGGCTTCCCTCATCATGTTCCTCAGCCAAAAGTACCAACCTCAGGCTTTTCCCCCTTTCAGTTATTGCCCACCAATTGAACAGGGAAGACGGGGGAAGCAGAGGGCATGGAGCTGGAGGCTTCCCTCATTGTCCCCCATCTGCTTCATTCAGGCCAGTTATCCTTCTCTGGCTTCAATAAGCCTTTTGCATTTTGTTGTGGTCTCTTCCCTTTTTCTTGCCTCTGTCATTTTGTCAAGAAAAACCTTGCCCAAAGAGCTGCTGTGATTTACTGCGGCGTTAACAAATGTCAGAGCTTGGGAGCCTTGTAGGAACCGCTCCCTGGCAGCCTGCCTGGACAAACATACTAAAAGTCAGTCCTGGCGTGGATACTTGAGGAATTAGTGTCCATACAAAGATGCATTAAATGCAGGGAGAAAGATGGGGGATTTTTACTACAGAGGCTTGAAAGCTTCCTCGGGGCTGTTTAGCATATGGTGATTTCCCTCTGCACCTGCCTCACAGGCGTTACAGGAGCAGCTCACAGATTCCCATCCTTGTCACCAGACCCAAATGCCACTCGAGCTATAGATCCTGATTGGTGCTGCCTGGCCAGCAGGGCTGAGACCAATTGCAAGGTGGTGCTTTATACATGTGTGATTTAACAGTTAATATTACCCCCAACCCTCTCTGCCAGATAGGTTTTGCTGGTGGTGGGCACATCACAGAGCAACCCCTGCTCAGCCAGGCAGGGTTGCCTGCTTGCTACCAAAAAAATTTATTTTTAAATACAATAAGTGAGGCAGGGAATAAATCTATAAATCCAACTTTTTGCTCATTAAATCCTTACATCCAGCTCAACCATGGGGGAACACATCAGAACCGGTGTACCCACGCAGGGAGAACCCTCGAGAATCCAGAGACACATCGACCAATATTATGATTTTTAAAAACCTCTCAGCGTTTCCTCAGCAGCTCCCCAGCCCTGCCTGCATTGGCTGGACCATTGCTGCAGACAGGCCAGGCCAGCCACACATCCCACACAACCCCGCTGCTCTGCTATGGTCATTTTCCCAGACCCCAAGCGCTGCATTTGGGAGGAATATTTTGCATGCGCTGTGTGTGTTTTAAAGGTTAATTCCTCCTCCAGCACCTTCTGCTTGACAGATTTGTCCAGCATCATCCACACTGTAGAAAGCAGCCCCATGCCAGGAGAGGCACAGTCACCCCTGCAAAGCACAGCCAGGCAATGTTCCTTGGCCCATGCCAAATTTCCAAAAAAACCCAAAAGCAGAATATAGAAAAATCATAAATACCCCCTGGGGCTCTTGGTAGAACAAAACATTTTTCCCAAGCAAATCCATTTCCATATATGCACCTCCTGGCTCTGAGATGGGTTGGATGGGGAAGGCTCTGGAAAGGTAGTTACATGAACTGACGTGCTGTAAATCTCCTGCATTAAGTGGGATATCATAATCCACAGTCATTTAGCAATTTAAGGATCATCATGTTGACCCAGCTGACATGAAGTTACCTTAGTTTACCTCTATGTCCTGTCTACAAAACACAGCTCCTCACCCATCAGGCAAGACTCACAGGAGCAAGCCAGAAACAAAGAGATAGGCTGCTTGGAAACCTCTCCTTGGCATTTATGCAGACAGCAAGAGGCAGAAGGAAACCTGGAAATCACCAGGCAAGTGGTGCCTTAACAATACTGCCTTGTGGGGGAACACCCAGGGTCCCTAGCCACTTTCCAAGAGAGCTTTCCCATCTTCACAGACCATGGTGGAAACACAGCAGCACAGAAGGTCAGGCTGAAGAAGGGTTGCTCATCCTGAGTGCCCAGCTTCTTGCCTCGCTGAAGGCTCTCTAGGGACCTTCATCCACCTAGGGCTGCAAACTGCCACAGCCAAACACACAACCCACACACGTTCCTCTGGGTGCAAGGGAAGGGTAAACCCTCAAGCACACAGAGAAGGACTCAAACCAGGTTTGGGGAAGGAATGGGGAAAAAAAAAACCAAAAAAAAACCCCTATATTTTTCCCCATCTGCACTAGATCCTTACTGAGCAGAGGGAGAAGAGGCAAAACCATCCTGCTTCAAGCCTGAACCTCATGCCCTCACCCCAGAGGTTTGCCTGGGCAACTATAGCCAGGAGAAGGAAGAAGATGTAGCCAAAGGGTCCCCCACATCATTGACCTCACATCAGACACAGTTTGCTATTCCCAAAAATACATTTGCTGAATGAAGCTCTCTCCTCCCCTGCCCCTGGTGTTTTTTCCCCCCACCCAACTTCTTCTTACCAAGAAGCTGCTCCTCTATGAGGTGGCTGCCAAGGACTCGGGGAGGGGCTTTCAACATCAAAGCAGGCAGGGTGTAGGAAGTAGAGGGACCTCGTGGAACATCCTTTTTGCCTAACAGTTGACTCACCTCCACAGAGGAGTAAGGACCTGCTCAGCTCTCTCCCCAAATTCACACTCCTCCACACCAAGCTAGAGGCAGGGAAGAGATGGTAACCCCAGGCTGGGCTTAAACAGAGCCAGCCCATGAGTGTGGGGAGGCCCCAGGTGAGGTTGCTCAGGGCCATTAAGGCCAATTAGTGCCCTCGGTTAGGGAGAGCAACACAGGGAGATGCAATCAATAACTAATGCAGGGGTCCTGTCCCTGATGGGCCTTGTCCTTGAGGGGCTCACAGCACTGTCTGCCCCTGCTCTGTATTTCACCATGCCCTATTTAACACTGCATCCAGCCCCACTGAGCAGGTAAATCCAGTGCAGGATTAGTGCACGCAGCCTTTCTTTGCCTGTCACCAAAGCATAGACAAAAAGTCATCTTTGTCCTGCTGTGCGGTTGCTGGCAGACTGAGCCTGTTGCAGTAACTGTAGGGCAGGGACTCAGGGCAAAAAGCCTCTTTATTTGCTCTGCCAGACAAATAAAGCTCAGCTCAGGTATGAGCTGAGTCCCAGGCACAGAGAAAGCAGCTGCTCTGGCTGCGCTTCCTCCGGAGCCACTGGCTCTTCCCTCAGCTGCTGCCAATCCAGCGGATCCAAAGCCCAGTCCCAGACAGGTCCAGCACATCTCAGCATCACCAAAGCCACCTCTCCACCCAGCCTGGGCTGTAGCACCTCCAACAAAGCCCAGCCTGTTCCTCACCTTTCTGCCAGTGCCACATATGTCACCAAGCTCCCCTCTTGGCCTTTCCATAGGAGATGGCCCTGTGATGAATGGGTCTCTGTTTCGCCCTCACTGTGGGATGGGCGGGAGGGTCTCAGCCTCTGCGGCACTTCGTAACTTGAGGGTTTATTGGCCCCCAGCCACTCCAATTCCAAGAAGCTCTAAAAAGAGACTTTGGTTTCTAGGGGTCTGTTTTTGCTTTGGGAATTAAAATACCTTTCATCATCACAAACAGCACAGCAGAGTTACAGGAAAAAAAAAAGGTGGGGAAGGGAAATTAAAATACTTGAAGGAATTGGAACTGGAATGCATGGGACCTCTCCGGTCACATCCCCTACCCCAGGAAAGTAGCTTCCATCCCATCTCTATCCAGGCAGGAAAAGTCGCTGGCTGGCCAATAAGCAATCCTCAGCCTTTTGGGGACGCAGCAAAGCCCCTTTCACATGGACCCAAGGTGGAGGTGCCACAAGGAGCCCTTGGCAGGGGCTTGGTGCAGCCCCAAAACCCAGCCCGACAGCTTGTCGGAGCCTTTACAAGCCCCCAGACTCCCACAGAGCAGGAGCAGAGCCATTTAGTCCAGGTGAAAACATTTTTCTGCTGAAAAAATAAGGAAAAAAAAACAGCTACTTAGGAATGCTGACTGGAATAAAGTCAAGAAAACCACATAGAGAGTAATAAGTGTTGTGAAAGGGCTCTTTAACGTCTATTTTAATACAAATACTAGATCAAAAGGCTGTTGCTGTACATTATTGGCTGAAGTACACCTATGTTACCGATGTCTTCTTTCCAAACCATGAAGGCTCTAAAGCCCTGCCTGGTGGGCTGCACTGCTGTCTGGCCTGGGGAGCTCTGCCATGACGGGAACCCCTCCAAGGTTATTCTGGCAGAGGCCATGCAGTTTGGCCCTGGAGAGATAGGCCATGTGGTCAAGAACTTTTTTATTAATCTTATTTCTTTTTTAGTCTTTTTTTAATATGTATATATATAAAGATTTAGGAAAACAATCTAGCTTCTAGAAATATGAAAATTCTGGGCCAGCCCCTACCTGGTCAGTGCCTCTCCAGTGTGTCTTGACAGATAGATCAGGGCTGTGCTTGGGTGTCTCAGAGGAGCACAGGGGGCTGGTGGTGGAAATGGTACTTTACTCCAAAATGCCCTGTATCAAAAAATCCTACAGATGCTGCTCCTCGACCCCTCTTCAGGCCTCGCCAAACCCTGCATCCACTGGTGAGATTTTCCTGTGAGGGGTAATTACAAAGCTGTGGGGATTCCCCCCCCCATCTGTATTTTATGGGGCTGACCTCATTGGGGTGAAAAGTACAAGGGGAGCAGCAGGGAAGGCAGTGCAGCCCCCTCCACTCCCACCTGCTTGTATTTTTAATTTGCTTTCTGCAGTTCCCTGCTTCTGCAGAAAAGCCAGGTCATTGTCATGGCCTTACCGGGGCCAGCAGTTGGGGAGTGATAGCGAGATACGAGAGCTGATGAAGAGCAGTGAGCAGGGGAGATGCTGGCAGCAGAGGGGCCAGACACGCTGCCCTCCCACAGGAGCCCCTGCCCCAAAGCCAGGACGGGTGGAAGGACAGGCGACAGCATCTTTAGGGAGCAAGCTCTGGTGAGTGGCCACAAGTGGCAAATTTGGCCAGTGCTGTAAGAAATCTGTATTTTTTCCCTGCCTCAGATGCCTCCTCCAGGTTTTCCCCCCTCACCAGTAGCAGAGTTCATTTCTGCCTGGGACAGGCTGGTGGAGAATAGTACAAGCACAAAAATGGAGCAACTTGCCAAAATAATAAATAACTGGCAGTTAAGTAACTTAAGAAGCACAGAGGGAGATGCAAACAGCCTCAGCCCCTACAGCAACAGCTACGGCCAGGACAGGCATGGCTGATCCATGGCATGGACCTACAGGCCAGGAAATGGTCTAAATCGGACTTCTCCCCTGCAGTATCCCAGGCTGCTTCCTGAGATATTATTGTTTTCCTTCACCCTCTTGATGTATTGTCCTGTAACATGTTTGGGGTTTCCCAGCGTGTGCCAAGAAACCGCTGGCCGTGACGCACCAGCCTGTTTTTAAGCTGCCAGCAGCAGCACCTTCCTGCAGGAAACCAGGAAGTGCAGTTCCCCCCCCCCCCCCCGGGGCTCCCCAGGGTTCCCCCACCTTCTTGTCCAGGGGGATTTATTTTTAATGCCATCAGGGGATGTGAAAAATAACAGTTTGGGGGGAAAGAGGATGGTGAGCAGCATCACTGTGGCCCTGGGAATTGCACAGAGCCATCTGAAGAGCAGAGCCCATCGTGCTGCTCCAAAACATAAGCCACCTCCTGCCTTTTCCTGGATTTGGCCAAATAAAGGAGGGGAAGGAAAAAAAAAACCAAACCAGGCCACACCTTTCCTCAGCCTGGTTCCCAGGCAATAAAAATATCTTGGAGCTGGAGCTCTGACTTCACAGCTCGACCACTGACAGAATCAGGTTGTGGGCCAAGGCAGTGGGGACCTCACCTGCATCACTTGGCTTTGCTTTCCCACAGGGTGGATTTTGAGGACCCCAGATCCCAGGCAGCATTGATAGAAGCCATTTGAGTAAGGAAATTAATGCCCTCCCCTTCCCGATGGTCCCATGGACCCCCTCCTCCTCCTCCCTGCCCATTACCTGCTTGTGACACTGAGAAGCCCCTGAAAACTCCAAAAGCTCCCCTGGGGACCCTACACCCAGGGCCACATTTTTCCAAGCGTCCCTCCGAATATATATGTCAGCAGCAGAGAGGGGAGGAGAGCGAGTAAAAAACATCGTGTGAGTATCCATCTGTCTGCAGATCGTTAATTCTCCCTGGGGAGCCCCAGAGCTCTTTCATCTGCTTTTTGCTAAGTTTAGGTTAGGGAGGTTTTCGGGTGCAAACGCAGTCAGGGGAAGGCTGATTGCACTTTAGCACATCACTGAGGAGGAATTTGGGCAGGCAACAGGAAAGCTTTTTCCCCGTCTGGGAGGCATCCAGTCAGGACAGAAACAATCCTGGACACTGAAAGCTTTTATAAAAAGTAAGAATAGATGTTTACTCACAGGAAAGCGAAGAGCGGAAAAAGTTATCAACACCATTGTTTGCCACAAATAATTTCACCTTCTCTGGTCATATAGCATATTCAAAACAACTCTGCTTTTTCTTATTTAGCATCACATACCTACCAGCAAATACATAGCACCTACGTAGCTGAGCTCACCCCTGACCGGCCCCAGGGGCTCGGCTCAGACTCACCCCAAAGCAGAGTCCATTTCCCATCGCCTCTACATCCCTTTCTCGCTCCTGGCACCTTGTGGCCAAGAAGACCTGACCCGAGCCCTGCTTTTACAGCCGAGCTGCCCCTCTGCGACTGCATTTACGGGGCTGACAGCTCTTTAATTGCCGTTTATGAAACACCCTGCCACAGCCTGGAGTGCGAAAGCTCAGCTAAGAACCCATCTCTAACCCGCGCTGGCTGCAGCGCAGTTTGCCGGAGGGTCGCCGCACACCCCACAGTGGGGTTTGGGAGTTCATGGCCAGGCTTAGGCAATGTCAGAGTAGTGAGGCACTGAAAACTTATTCCTCTTTAGGCATAAGTTATGGCCTGTCCTTCTCTGAAACTTCCCCAACGTTCTGCTCCCACGGAAGTATCCTTCTCAGTCTGATCCACAGCAAACTGGTTTTTCATCGGGACCTTGCAGAGGGCTCCTGCCTTGCCAGCCGTGACCCCAGCGTCGCCCCCCTCGCAGCCCCTCACTACCGATGACTCCGTGGAAAATGCAGTGTGCCCAAAGCCCTCCACCCCGGCCTGTGTCCGGCCAAGGCCAAGGGCATGGGATCCCAGCACCACCTCCTGGCAATCCACCGCCATGCACAGCCCGCATGCTGGCTGTGGCAAAAAAAAACCCCAGCAAGCCATGGGGACCACCCGGAGAGAGAAACCGGGGGCTGCACAGACCCCAGCCTTTCTTGTGTTTAGCCAAGCCTGGGTATTTTCCCCCTTTTCCCGGCATCATGGCTGGCCCCAGGGTGGCTGTGGGTGCAGGACCCCCGGTTGCATCCCCAGCAAGCAGCAGCTGCCTGCTGCAGTGTGAATAGTGACGCGGCTCACCCAACGGGCGAACGAATTTAATTCGAGATGAATGGGCATCTCCTTTAATTTGAGATGAATGGGCACCTCCTTGCCGCCCATGACATTTTCATTGCAGGATAACAAGGGGAGAAAAATCCAATTAGGTGACAAAGGAGGTCCCTCTTCGACTGTGCAGCCCTGCGTGGGGCAGCCAGGATGGCATAGCATCCCGCGGGAGAGCAGGGACAGACCATGGGGAAGCAAGAAAACCTTCCCCAAATTCCTATCTTGATATTGGAAAGGCCAGACTTCAGGCAGACAGCAAGGCTCCTGAAGTGCACCTAAAAAAATGTAGTTCTAAAGACGGTTGCTATTTGCACCTCCAGGATCCTATCCGTAAGTCTCCCAGGTCACTGAGATAAAGCTAAAGTGGCCCAAAGTGAGACCAGCAGGGCAGAGGTATATCCCAGGTACAGAGTCCAAGGGCAGTGGGGTAAATAGCCTGAAGCCAAGAACATGCTGCTCCTGAAAAAAAAAACCACTAATACACTAAAAAAATTTGACAGATTCCTTCTGGGGCATCCATCCCACCACCAAGTATTCAACCAAACCCAGTTCCAGGAGCAGGTGAGGATGAACCACATCAGGGTTTATTACTAGAGGATCTTTTTCAAACCACATAAAATTTTGGCTAACCCTGGGTTGCAGTTTTTTTCCAGCAACAGGTGCCCTCTCACAGTTTTAATTGTGTGCATTAACAACAGTGCCTTTTGTCTCCAAGTTCTGGTGCCTGAAGAAGGGGAGGATTGATGGTGGGACTCCTGCACATTCAAAACCCCCTCCTGTCCAAATGCAGTGATGATGGGGTATTGCAGGGTGCAGTGAGGGCATAGCAGTGCACTGGGAAAAGCAAGGGGGGTCACTCACATAAATAACAGCTGGATTTTAAAGAAAGAGTGATAAATGGGAACTCCGCACTCCCTTGGGAATTATTAACAGTGGGGGAGGCTGAAACCTTGTCTTTGCCTCGGGAGCCGGGCTACGCAGCGAAAGCCGATGGGTGTGCAGATGGTCAGGGGAGGCTGGAGGTCCAGCCAGGAGTAATGGGTCCCTGCCAGCACAGCACAGGGGGCTGTGATGGGGTACGGCACCTGCATGTCCCGTGGGACACAGGTGGGCTGCACAAGGAGAAGCACCCCCTGCCTCCTTTCCTCCCTGGAGACCCTCAGGTGGCTCCAGCCACAGCTCCAGGTGGCCACCGCTGAGTATTGACCCAGCGCTATCTCAGCTCCTACCTTATCAGGGCCAGGGCCAGCTCTGGGCATCAGCACCTGGCCCATTAATCTTTCCCCTGTCCCGCAGGCACGAGGGCTTAATGGCTGAAAAAATCTGCCTGGGGAGGGCTTGGGCCACTGGTGCCCGAGGTCTGGGGATGATGGATAGGTACCTGGGGGGTGACAGGGAGAGGGTTTTTCTTTTTCTCTTACCTTCTGACATTGTCCCTTCCCTGGAGAGGGGACTGTGGGCAGGCAGGTGCCTTTATATCTGTATATATAGGTGGCAGTGTTTTCCAGCTGAAATTTGGGTACTGAAGACTTGGGGATGTGGTGCCCTGAAGAAAAGAGGAGACAAGCTCCACTTGTGTACACAGATTGGGAAGGGGCGGGTTGCAGGGGGAAGATCATTTCCCTGCAATTACTATCTGAAATAATGAGCTGAGCCTGAGCAAGGAGCCCACATTTGCCCCACAGCCTTCAGGGTGAAGATGGAGATGATTCTTCACACCGGGGCCCACTCTGGGCAGAGCTGCACAAAGTCCAGGCAAAAATCACATCTGAGGCCCCAGAAAAAAGGAAGTAAAGCCTCACAGCTCTGCCTGAAATGAAAACAAAAGGCAGTGATTCTTCATGGCTGCAGCTGCACAATTCCTGGCTGCAAGGGTTAAGTGTGATCAGAAATGTCTGTGGGGACCATTAAACACAAAACCTGTGTGTGTCCTCAGGGAGGGAAGCCCTGTGCTTTGGCCAAGTCAGATGCCCCAGCAACGATGGTGGGAGGATGAGGTGGTCCCAAATGCCTCATCCCCAGCACCCTGCTCTCACCCATGCCCCAGTGAACAGCACTATGAGAGTGTACCAAGCTGTAGCTGCTTTACCATGGGCCAGCAAGCACCCGCCTGCTTGTCCTGGTATGCGGTTTTTAGGGGTATCCCCAGTCAGAGAATAACCAGGGAGGCAGGATGACCTGAGCAAAGGCAACATCGAGTTTTTGCCATAAAACCCACCTGAGGACACTGTGTCCAGGAATGAAGAAAGATGCCATGGGTGTTACCACGCCCCTCCTCCTCCAGGAAGAGAGAGTATCACTAAATAGTCTAAGCTTGGAAGAGTCTTACTTGCCATCCAGGGACTTGGATTCACAAGAACCTGCTCAGAGGTCAGCTAGCGTGGTCCAGCCCAGTTCTAAATACACATGCACGTTGATTTATCCTTTTCTTCTGCGCTGGGAAGCCCACAGCTCCGAAGGGGCGATGCACACAGGATTGGTCTCACAGAAAGCAGAGTGCCACATCGGTGTGCTGCAAAGCCTCTGAGCAGAGGAAAGGACACGGTGGGGAGAGAGGCCACACTGGTGTCAGCTCCTCGAGGAGCTCACTGCCTGGTTGATGCTTTAGCCGGCTCCTTAAAAAGCCCCTTAAACCCTCAGGTTATGTAGCCTTTGATGGAGAAATGCCCAGCTCTTCCAGTGAGGGTGCCACATGAATCCCAGGCAGGGCTTGAAGATTGTTTGGAGCACAGGCACTCGGAGCTGTACCCCCCCTCCTGCCCTCCCTGTCTGGGCTACGCAGACGGGATGGAGTTTCCCCCTTCCTTACACAAACTTGGGATCTCCTTTCAGCTATTGCTTTTTTTGTATTGATTTTTAAAAGGGGGCACTGTGGCTTTAAAGAGCTTCCCAGACTTGCCTTTGTGACCGAGGAGAGGGTGGGGTGCTGGCGGAGGTGGGGACCCAGAAGAAAGAAATAAAGAGAAGTACAACAAAAAGAAGTTAAAAGTGTGAGTGACAAGTTTTCGGCAACAGGCTTCAGCCCCTGTGGGGTCATTTGGGCAAAGAATGGCAACAAATGAACAAATGAGCTGGATTTTCATGCTTGGTGGACAGTGAATGAATAAGCATCTTTTAAAACCCTATCAGGAACTCTTTGGATTGTCATTATAGCTGGGAGGAGGGGGGGAAAGGCAGACTTTTGAGGGCTGACCATGTGAAAGAATCCCAATTCTTTGCCTTTTCTCTGCCGGCGAGTGTGGCTACACCAAAACGTGTGGGAAGACAGGCGTGCAGTCGCAGCCCAGTGTCCTGCCATGGCCTGGCACAGGAGCATCTCTGGGGGACAACAGGGTGTCCTGATGTACATTGGAAGAGGCAAGAGGGTCTGCTCTGCTCTCAGGAATCCCCGCTGATTGCCAGCGGTGTGGAGGGGACAGACAGCAGCTCGCAGCCCCAGCTGCTCCTCCACCAGGAAACCTGACTGTAGTGTCAGAGACAGACAATGTAAGAGGGCAGGAGGCGACTCACTTAAAGCTGTGTTTAGAGCTCAGAGTGGAGGCCTGAGGTCAAAGGAATTGCCCTGGCATTATGGGAATCACCTTCATTTTCTCGCCAGCCTTCAGACACGAGGGAGCCAGGCAGGAGCAAGGAGGAATGGGACAAGTCTATCTCTGAGGAAAGGATCCTGGTTTTTCCCATTCCCTGGCCCTGGCAACGATCCTGCCCTCTCTGAGCCATGCAGTTAATTTACAGGCTCTGTTTTCAACTGTTTGTTATCCTCAATCCCCCATTTTGACCTTGAGCAGGACAGAGCATTGGTGAGGCAGTTGCAGGAGACTCCACTTTGGAGGCATGGCCAGAGTTTGCTGAATACCCTTACAGACAGAGTTTGGCAGTAAAATGTATTGATGGAGGAGAAGGAAGGTTCATGAGGAGACACATTGAAAGACTTCTTATTTCTGTAGTAGAGGATAATATCACATGTTGAAAAGTCTTCTTATCTAAACAAAAAATAGACCTAAAGCTGAGTGTCGGAGGCATGAAAACATCAGCTTGTAGTGAGGGGGTCTCCCCTAGCTGCGAAAATAAAAGTTGAGTCTGCCTAGTGTGCAGTTTCAGAAATCAAACCTGGCAGCGCTGGGACTAAGTTTGTTTTCAACCCATTGCCTGCAAGTACACGAGGGCACAAGCCTGCGTCACTGAAACGGTCACGGTCCCAGCGGCCACCTGTTTCTTTCACATCAAAAAGTCCGGAGGCCATTACAGCAGCCGTGGCTATAAAGGCCAGGCACTGGCGCTGGGACAGCCCCATCAAGAGAAATGAGACCATCATGCACTAAACATAGAGAAAAGATAAATGGAAAAGGAGTCTTTCAGTCTTCATTATCAAGTTTCCATGGGTTTGCCAAAACCATAGCAACCAGTTCAAGCAATGATTAACCTAATAATGTGGAGGCAAAGAAAAAAAAAAATGCATTCAAGCCCCTAAAGAAGTCACTAGTTCTCCAGAGGTAGTAAATCCGCCTTCCCCCCTGCTTCTCACCTCTTCCATTACCTCAAACTCTTCCCTTAGGACTCAGAAGTTGTAAGATACATGTTTTTGTCTAGACTTTATT
>WUAM01000020.1:350472-372404 GCA_024336885.1 Actenoides hombroni
CTTGGAAAACAAAACAAAACAAAACAAAACAAAACAAAACAAAACAAAACAAAACAAAACAAAAAACAAAACAAAAAAAAAAAAAAGAGAGAGAGAGCCATTAAAGTGACCCTCTTCAGAGCTCTCCTCCTTGCTTTTCAATGTCTTTTTCGACACCCAACAATAATTGGGGCAGGGGGCTGGCGTGCCACCGCCGCTGCCACTGGGCTGGGGGTGGCAGGGCTGCATCCTGACCCATTTGTGGGGCTCTGTGGTTGGGAAGGCAGGATGAGGTGTCGCAGGGATGCTCCAGATGCCCTATGGCCTCTGCTTTCACTGCTGGGCAATGAGGCCGTTCACCACGGGATACTCAAAAGCTACATCCCATTCTTCCCTGCTTCTGAGATGGGGGCTGCAGGATGACCCCCTAACACACACTCCCCCCACCACTGAGACAGAGAGTATTTCTTACAAAGCTCATTTCCTCACATGGATCGGATGTTTTCAGTGGCACAAATGAATTTTATACGGAAATAAGCTAACAGCTGGCTGAGGACTGAACAAAGCCCAGAAATGGAGGTGTTTTGTGAGGCTTGGACAGCTTTTGCTGGAGGATGAACACTATTTTAGGAAACACCAAATTCCAGGAGGCTGGGGACCATCAGGGCATGAACCGCTTTTACCTGAGCCAGAGTCTCAGCTGAGTTGAGCACTGGGACAGCACCAGAGCCTGTCCCCTTTGCTGGGAGAGGAACCTTCCCAGAGCCATACCTGTGCATCTCCCAGAGCCACACATAGGGAGATGGACCCCAGGAGGGCTGTGACTGTCATGATCATCAGCAGCAGCTCTGGTCAGTGATACCATTTTGCAAGGACAGTGAGCCAGCAAATCTACATCAAGCCTGGGATATATCAGATACTGTGACAAGCCAGGGGACTGAAAATCATCACCATCATCTCAGATGCCTTGAGATGAGCCAGAAAGGCTTGCATCTGCATGGCCTCTCACCACCAAGAGAAGGGCATGGAGAAGACCTAAGAGAGGCAAAGGCATGTTCCAACAGCAGCATTACACACACCCAATTCCAGTGTGATGGCTGCCAAACTCACCATGAGCACCAGCTGCAAAGGTCTCAGGTTGGGGGGACACCTCATTGCAGGCTCCCCTACTCTTGTGATCAGAAAGGTTGAGGTTTTCAGAGCTTACAGTTATGTTCTTACCTGCATCTCCTCCCCTTCCACTGTGGACTTGGCCATTCTCCCAGAGGACTGTGTTCCCCAACTCACCACAGCTTACAGCCAAGCTTCAGGCACCATTTGCACTACTCCTCTGGTGCAGGGACATTTCCCAGCACTGGCATGGAGGTTTTTGAGTTAGTGCTTACCCATCCCATCAAAGGAGCATGTTGCATGGGACCAGAGAGCACTCAACACCTGTGCTGGGAAAGATGGGGAGCAGACAGCTATCCTGGTTGCAAAACCCAGTTACATTTGAAAAAAAAAAAAAACAGACCCAGACAATTCAAAGCCCTGAATGCAAAATTCTTCAAGGGCCAATATTCTCCAGCAGCTTAATGGCTTTGCCAGTGCCTGCACGTAGCTCCAGGGACCTCACAGGCTGTTCCTTCCTTGGCCAGATGCCTGCCAGCCTGACACCCCAACCCACTGCCTCCCTGGCTCTTGCCCTTCAGCCAGCAAGTTTATCCCACCACCCTCCAAGCTCCCCATGGTGTTGCTGTGCATATTTTAACCCAGCAAGCTGTAGCCTCAAGCAGGAGGAGACACTGCTGCTGTACTTTGCTCCAGTCAAGGGATAAGCCCTGTGTGGTTCCCGCTGCAGGGTCACTGAGCATCACAGGAGCGCTGAAGTGATGCTCAGCCGGTGCTGGCAGCTCCTTGTGCTTCCCCAGACGAAGCCTCCTCATCCCCAAAACCTGCTGCAGGCAGTGAGACTCCCACCCATGGCACTGACCCCCAAGAAGCCTCCAGGGAGGGCTGAGCACCACAAGAGGTTGTGATCTGCAAACCCAGAGCCCGGAAGCATGAGGCAGCTTTGCCCCACTGTACATGTCCCAGGCAGATGAGCTCTTCCTCTCTTCAGGATGGCAGCTTTCACCTACCTCCATCTCTTCACCAAGTTAAAAACTGTCCATGGAAGAAAAAGTGCCTCCTTCAAGCGAGCATGCTGGAAATGGCCAGGACACCCACTTTCCCAAGGGGATTTAACAGCTGCCTTTGCCGAGGGTTGCTCTTGCTGCTGCAAGAGGCAAAATTGTAGCCTTTAGAGCTGCAGAGCCAGCCTTCAGGCCAGGAGATGAACACAAACGACAGCAGTACTCCCATCCTGAATGTGAAAACATACTGAGCCTGGGTCAGTTTTGAGAAGTATGATGGACAGAACATCATTTTGACAAGTTCAGTAGCAGGTTTGCTCTCACCACTACAAATGAAGATGCTGCCCTCTCTACCCCCTCCCCCAAAAAGCACAGACATCAAACAGGGATGCAAACCTAAGGCAACTTCACGTGCCACCACTGTGCTTGGGGTCACGCTAATCTCTCTGGCCCAGCAGAGCCCAGAGGGTCCTGGGCAGTAGAGGCCCATGCACTCTGTGGCTGAACACCCACATGATTATTTCTTACCACAAAACAATTCCTGAACTCATGCAAGGACCTTTTAATACTAGCTTGTACAGAAAAGTCAGGAGCACTGGGAAGTCCTAGTGTAGAACAGGGCCTTAGGAATACAAATCTACAAAACAACTTGATCTAAATGCTTTTCTAGATCTTAAACCCCTCCCCCCCCTTTTTTTCCCCCCCACCAGGAGGAAATTATCTCATCCCATCCCTGAGGCTGGTTTTCCAGGTCAGGTTGTAATGTGCAGCCCTATCCTGAGTGCCCCTCTCTGCCTCAAGTACAGATGCTAATTGCTGCAGAGGTTCAGGGATAATGAGGGATTTCCAGCTTTGTCAGGGACAAAGCCCATGGAAGCTGTGCCTGTCCAAGGGGGTTTCTTGAGGGAGGGCAGGGACAGGGCCACCAGAGAAACCCCGGTACTGTATGGACACACCAAGGAAAGTTTGAATTCATTGCAAGCAGAGATTTAATTAGCTCCCTGCAACATGGCAAACCCACACCACCAGAGGGAGAGCTTCTCAGAGTTGCACTAGAGTTTTTCATTGTGTGACATCATCATACAGCATATATACCATGCATGATGCTTCAGCCAGGCCCTCAACTCACCAGCACATATCACCCAAGTGCCGTGCCAAGACTGTGCCTGGGTGGCCTATAATTTCTTGAAATATAGATGCAAATCTCTATTTCTACCTGAGTGGTGCGTGATTCTCAGAGCAGAACCCCTGTGCCTTGCTGAAGCGGTGCAGTGACACTACTCCCTGAACCCACAGGGGAGGGAGGGCACTTAAATTTGGTGTCACTGCCCAGTAGTTCATCAGGCAGCTGGCACAGAGGAGTTGTTGAAACCCTTTGGTTTCCTGGCTGTTGAACGGGCAGCTGCTCCTTACAGCTGTCCCACAACAGGCAGGAAAGCTCTGAGATGAAGGCAGGAGAGAGGCAAGGCAGGGGTTGGGCAGCAAGAACCAACGGGGGTGATTTTTGCAGGCAGGGAGCACAGGAAAAGCAGGAGCACACGGAGGATGAACAATGGGAAGCTCACAGTTTTTGGAACACTTTAAAACTACACACACACACACAAAAATCCCATAGCAGTTACCTTGGTCTATTAAACATCAGGCAAGGAGCACTTTTAAAAGTAGGTTAAGGATGCATCTGCTAGGAGTGGTCCAGATGTGGCTGCTCTCGCCAGGAAGGCAGGGATTGAATTAGATCAGTGTTCTTAGCCCATTTTAAAATCAGCTTTCACATCAGCTGCCTGAATAAACCCAAATGACCTTTGCTAGCATGGCTGCAGTGGTTTTCACTTACAGTCAAATGCAAAAATCAGAGCAGGACAACATTTTGAGTCTGGCCCTTCACAGGTTTCTGGTCGATTTGCTTGTGGACACAGGGATGTGCATATTTAAAAAGAAAACGCTGGCAGTTGGGTCAATAATGTGTGTGGAGCACCAGCTGGAGCTGAGCTGCAGGTTCACTAACACTGCACCACATCCACTCCAGACCCTGCTGGTGCGGGTGAACCGGGTGCCATGGAGCACACCCCTGCAGGGTCAGCAGCTCAGGATAGAACCAGCTCCTCAACAGCACAGAAAACACCTCCTGCACCCTACAAACCTATTCACAAATGTGCCTGCTAACAGGAGACAGCAGGGCACACTGAGAAGAGCCAAGCTGCATGCTTCAGAGCAAACTGACCCCCCCCATGGCAGACTCCCCATCATCTCCCACAGCTCAAGTGCCTGGAGGCAGCTGAGAAGAGACCTGCTGTACTCCTTTCCTCCAGCCTCCTAACTGGCATCAGCCTTCCCTCCAGTCACCATGGGCCTTTGAAGCCAAGAGTTAATTTCCTCAGATCTGAGGGAACTGGAAGGGTCAACAGTATCTGAATCAATCACTTATTAAACAAAGTCATACATTCAGTCCATGATTGGCAGGTTAACCTCACCTTCCCCCAAACACTGCATATGTCAGAGAGCACTGAGGATTACTTAAAACTCAGTACAGCCCACAGATTTCCTTGCTAAAGGAAAAGTGCTTTCTAGTATCCCCAAATACTCACTCTGTTCCATTTAAACCACTCAAATTTTAGCCACACTTCCATCCATCATCTCCTGCTTTCCTGGGTATCTTGTACTTCAAACCACCACGATTATTTACATTTACTATTAGTGAAGTCATTTGTCATTCTTTCCAACCTAAATTATTCTACGATTCCCTCCTTTACAATTTATTACAGCCTTCCTGCCATTGCAAATTGGGGTATTATTCCCCTCTTGCTAAAGGCCAGGGCACAGTGCTGCCTCTGGTAGATACCTCAGCCCCTGATGCTTTGACATCCCACTTTCCCAGCCCGCTCTCCACAACGAGCCAATTTTGTTTTCAATCCTCCTGTCTTTCACCAGCAGTCAGCTCGGTCCTCTGAACTGTGCCCCTCCATTTTCCACCCCCTGCCCCTCTTCATGCACAAAGCCACACTGAAAACACACCTTGCTTCTTAACTGACCAAAACACATTATTCAGGACAGAGCCCGGGAAAATGTAGATGACAATGATATGGAGCAATTCAATACATAACCATACGCCAGACCCAACGCTAGAGTGTGCTGTGTAGGAAATAATCTCACGCTGAGGACGATGGGCTTTGATCACGCTGTCAGAAACACTGAAAAACTGGATGCATCGCTTCTTGGCTCCTAGAAACATGGGAAGCTTCCTCAGAAACCCCTGGTGCAGATGGAGACCTAAGCAGCAAATACTCAGTTTTGAAAAAAAGCAGAAAACATGTCTGGGATGAGGAAATAAAAAAAAAAAAACAACAAAAAAAAGCAGCAAGGAGATAAAAATACCAGATATTCCTCTGAGTGGCTTAGTGTGTCATAAAAAGAAGAGATTCACAAAGACAGGATATAAACTAAACCTGCTCTATTCTTATTCTGAACGTATTTGAAGAGTCACGAAAACTTGCCTGCAAGCCTGGCTGGAGCTGGAAAGACTGTAGAGAAATGCTCAGGACAAAGCAGCAACAACAAAACCCCCAGAGCATTCAGTAACTTCCCAAGAACTGCCTCTGGTTCACTAAGAGGAGGTAGCAAGGCACAGACCTCCACTATGTCCAAAGCCCAGGCAAGTCAGCACCCCAGCCAGAATCACAACTCAAGGCACTTCTACCTTTTGCTTCAGCTTCTGAGGGACAGGCTTAACTTAGATAAGAAAATTAAAAGCATTTTCAACAAAATCTTTGTGCTTTTTTAAAAAAAAACAAACCACAACTTATTATTTTTATTTTGACAAGAAGAATAAAATTTAGAAACATCTCAACGTACAGAAGTCCAAAACAAAAAAAGAAAATAATAAATCACCTAGTTAATTTACTAAAGAGGAAAAATACAGTACATACAAGACTCAAACATCCCGTTAGTTTATACAAAAGCCAGGCAGTAACAAATTGCATTAAAAAAATATATCAAGCATTACCTGACTGATTGGACACTGGCATTTGCCCCATTATTAAAAGGCACAAAAGACTGAGCAATGAAAGCGTTCCAGCATCACATCCATTATCATCAGTAAATTCATCAAGATTAGCATAAAAATCTCATTAAACACGTGTTTAATATTCACCATGTAGATCGGTAAGAAACTCTTTTTTTGGAAGAAGAAAGCTGGGAAGGACAAACGTTCAAACACGACATCCCAACAAGCAAAGGCTCTTTCTAGAACCTACCTTCAAATCTTCCCACAACAGTTTTCCCCGCTGCCCATCACTCAGCAATCATTCCAACAAGACTGACTGATCCACAAGCAGCATGGTTGACACCGCAGCAGCGGCAGCGGCAGCGCGGGGGGGGAGCCCTTCTGTCGTGCCTTTGGTTACAGACACGTCGAGAGCGACAAGGCTACGGAGGCATCGGCCGACCCACCGCCGCTCCGCTGGCTCCACAGTTCTTACACCCGCGGTCTGTAATAGCCAGCGCAAACCACAACAGGTCAATTTGGCCCTTTTTTTTTTTTTTTTTCCTTTTCTCTTTTTTTTTTTTTTCCCCGAACTGTATTCGAGGGTTCTGAAGTCACCCCGGGTAACACATGCAGCAGCCGGCTCCCGCAAACTCGGAGGCGGATCTCTGCTGCGCTTCTTCGAACAGTCTTTCGCTCAGCTTGTGCTCAGTGATGATATCTTCCACCCGAGTGATGTACAGCAAGGATAGCAACACCCCCAGGAACTGCGAAAGGAAGGGGCATCTCCAGTCAGAGGTCAAACGCTGCTTATCTAACGCTTCTCACGGCAGTTTGTATAAATTATGCATACATACATTGGATATACGGGCAGGTACGTGGTATATATACAGACATAAACTCCCATTGCTGTTATTCTTTGCAAACAGGGGTAATAACCGGATCGTTTTTGCAAAGAGCTCACACAGCCTAAGAATTACCACCACCCCTGAGCGTTGGAGCACAGGAACATCTTAGTGGATGCAACCGAGGGGAGGGCAGGGCTCAAAAAAACCCCCAAACAAAACCAAATTAGCCCACCAAATCCTGCAACGCTACTCAGTTACGGGAAAGCCACCTCAGCTTATGAAGTTATATTTACATAAAAAAATGATAATTACAGTCCAATGGGATTTCACATACCATAGCAACAGACAGCCCCTTTAATGGCTAACACGCTGGCCCCTTCTTACCTGGGGTAGCAATATGCCGAGCAGCACGCCGGCCATGATGCTGTAGTTGTCCAAAAACCAAATAAGCACGGCATTCGTGCATCCGCGGACGTGGATAACATGCTGGACACTCAAGCGCTGCAAGATAACAGAGCAATCCTTCAAACAGGCAGCTGCACTGGTGTACGACAGAGTTAACACAGGAGAACTCAACATGCAGGGAGGCAGATTTGCTCCTCCTTCACATCTCTTTAAACCGACTGAATTTAAAAGAGACTTCGTCGCTAATTCTTCTATCTTTACGTTGTTCCACATCTGAACAAGTTATTTTTTTAAGCCTTTTTTCTTCCCCCCCCCCCCCAACTGCTTTTCTAAAAAGAAACACACCCAATTCTCATTCTAGGCTGCTTGGAAAGCAGTACAGTCTCTCTTTAGCTTTTATCTCTGCTTCCAAGTTGAAAGTACAGTGGCAAATAAAATATAAATTGCAGAAAATGCTTTGCACTAGACTTTGAAAAGGGCGGAAACAAGAGGATTTCAGCTTCAGTCCTGCAAGCTGCTCTGCACCGTGACCCCAACCCATAATACAGAAAGCACTTGAGGCTGCAAAGAGTCCTAAGCAGATGAATGGGGTAAAGTTAAGCATATGCTTAAGTGCTCTGGGCGTTAGAGCCAGGCTGGGGTGTTTAGGTGATTAAGCCATAAATCAATGAATCTAAATGAAGACAGGTCACACGTAAAGATAACCGGTAATCCCCAAAACCAACAACTGAGGCTGCCATTGTGCACCAAGTGCCTCAAATGAGCTGGGGAAAGGGGCTTCCTCAGACCAAGCCCCTGCACCAGCACTCCAAACCCAGGAGTGGAGAATTCACGGCAGATCCAATTACTGATTTCCCTTCTTAATGACCCCACAATTAGTGCCTTGAGCTGGCAGTCTCTACTCTGGAGTCACCGGGGCTACTCCCAAGAGGGAAGACTGATGGAGGAGAAGGCCCCATCCCACTCCTGGAGGGAGGAGAGGGCTGCCAACACAACCTGGTAAGTCCCACTCTCCTCTTCCATGAATAACTGGTACAGGCTTAAAGGTAAAACACCCACTACGGGGATATCTAATACTTAGGAGCAGCTAAGTTGGCTTTACCAGAACTGGTTTTATTCAGTGGGAAGCTTTTAAGTGTTAAAAGCTTTCCCCAACTCAAGTCATTATTTACAAGTATGAAGCGGCTTTGTTTGCATTAATTATGCAATTAGCATAAGGGGAATGAGCTTTGGGAAGATGTGCTTCCTGCACCTCAAACAAGGAAATCATGGAAGATACAAAGAAGGGAAGAAACCGCAATCAAACAAGATTAGTTTTGTTGATACATGAAAGTTATTCCAAATACAATAATTTTAATTTCTGCTTTAGCTGTCTGGTAGATTTAAGCATGCAGAAGACAATGTTATAACTGAACAAAACAACGCAGAAAAGCACCACCCTTTGCCACGACAGGGTGGACACCCATTACGTTACCTCTTTGTCAATGGTTTTGTATCCACACATAGTGTTGATAATGCCTGTCTGAAGAGAAAACAGCAAATATAAACTGTAGAAGAAAACAAAAATCAGAAAAAAAATTGATTTTACTCTTCTTGCGTTCACCCAGCTCACGCAAAAGCAACAACAGGGTTACCTCCCGGTGCAACACCGATTTCTCCCAGCAGCCCTGGGGTCAGATTTAGACAGAGCTCTACACGATTTTAGAGAAATCAGTACTGCCAAGTGTGTCACGACAGAAGGCATTTGAACCGTATCTATCCAGCAAAACCAGCGTGGTGTCAGAAAGCAAAGGACAAAGCTGAACACCCCAGCTCTTTCCACAGAACAAAATCTGGTTTTAATTTTAAGGCCTTAATAACTTATCTTATTAAGAAAACCAGAGGTTAACCTGGCCATCATGCCATCACCATGACAAATTTAAGCCCAGAAATATCTAAACCTCCAAACTTGTTCAATATTAGGAATGCTTACATGAACATTTTACAAGACCGAATCTATTATAATGTGTTGTTATATATAGGAATATAAAATTCATATACTTAAAAAAGACCGAGTGGCTGCATTCATCACAGACTACTAAGGCATTTTCTGCAGCCATTTAATCTTTCCTATGGGTCCCAAAGCTCTACCTGGCCTGGCAAGGCTAACCTGAAAACACCATCCTTTCACATACAAATCAGCCAATGTAAAGCCCACTGGCATCAAAGGAAGCCAGGAACAAAGCCAAAGACGTGGAAGAAAATGAGAATATGCCAAAGAGGAAAGTAAGGCTGAACAACTCTACTGTATTGATATAACCTCCCTCAAAATTAAGACAAGATGTAGAAATGAGATTTCTAAATGCTGGTGGCCTCTGAGTGGTTCCCCCGAGAAGGCAGAGGGATGTTTGCAAAAGATGGAAGGAAGATGGATGTTACAAAATGGCAGAAACACCAGCCACGGACAGGGGTTTTTAAGCCCCCAAGAAGCTGGGCTCTCACCTTGAACACAAAACTATCTGACAAACAAGGTTGGGAATATTGCAAAAAAAACCCCACTCTATTTTACGGGTCTGGGGGGGGGAATGTGAGGGGTACCCATCTGCCAACCACAGGTAATAAACACTCTTGGGAAGTCAGAGTTTGCAATACCAGGCATCAGCGTGCTGCTGTGTCTGCTGTGAGCTATTTCGTGTTTCCAAAGTGCTTGATCTTAACCAACAAACACGCAGCTACTGCTGAAATGTGTGACCACAAGGAGCACGGTCACATCATATCATTTTAAACACGGCATTTGCTAACAGGACATGGTGGAACAAGAAAATGTATGCAACCGAGATAAATGCATTAGAAGCAGAGGTTTACAGGCATTTGGGGACTAATTTTTATCTGCTCCACTCGTATAAGTCTTCAATAAATACTTAAACTAAAAATCAGTCCCTCTAGATACCCCTCCTGGATAAGCTTGGCTCATGTTAGCACAAGGCTTTTGTAGGGGATCAGAATCCAACCTCCAGCACTAGCAGGAGTTTTCCATAACTACAAAGCAAGTGAGTAATCACAAACCGTATCTGCAGGACAGAAACCAGCCTGTATTTGGAAGCATTTGTCAAACATACAAGATTTATGCATCTTCTGGATGGTTTTTTCTCCTGAGGCAGGCAGCCAGCCAGCCACAGTGTGTCATCCTGCTGAGGACATGTTCATGCTGCCTGGTCTTCACCAGGCATATCAGTGCCATCTCCG
Organism: Actenoides hombroni; assembly: GCA_024336885.1. NCBI lineage: Eukaryota > Metazoa > Chordata > Aves > Coraciiformes > Alcedinidae > Actenoides > Actenoides hombroni. The sequence goes on from WUAM01000020.1 coordinate 361,023, forward strand.
CACGGCAAAGCCACGAGCCCTAACCTACTGCAGCATCTTGCTGAGCAGCTTACCCTTAAATATTGTTTGCTTGTTATTTTAGAGCTTCTCCCCACCTTTTGATTAACCTCCCTGAGCTCTACACTCTGCAGGCTCCCTTTAGGCTGTGAGCAGTCTCATGCCAATGCAGCACATGGATGAATATACTACTCATTTTCCTCAGAGAAGTTTTTATTCTAGCGATTTCCTGCCTAGACAGGTTGCATTTGAAATCCACATGTCTGATTATTTGTGCCATGACTGGAATGGCACCTGGGGTTATTAGTTACTGGTGATCACAGTGCTCCGTCTTCATAGCCCTGCTGTATTTCCACACACATCAGCTAACATTTAAAATTAGACCTCAACAGAGAAATGAGAGCTACAGAAAAACAGGCGGTATTTTGAATGACCACTAAAAAGCCAAACTGCTCTTTTTTAGCCAGCTGTATTCTTCCTTTGCCACCAACGGAGGCAAAATCCTGAGCTCCTCTGCTCGCTGCAGCTGTGGCTCAGCAGATGCTGTTTTCATATACATGACTTTCTTATTCTCCAACACCTAAGACTTAAAGTGTAGCTGTTTAGCTTTGGTTTCAGAGAGCAAATCAAAGCTCAGCGCAGATGTAAACAGACCCTTTGTCACACACAAAAAATATGTAAGCATTAGTAAGAAACACCTTCCTATTATACAGATTTCTCAGCAACACCTAGCAGGATTACTGACACAATTATCGCATCTATTTTCCCTTGTTTTTTTAATTAAACAGCCATGCTCAAGGCAGACATTGAAAGGACAGCAAATAACAAGCATCAATAAGTTGTCCATCCCGAGCTCTGAGGAGTCTGCTCTCACACATCCGCAATCGCTCTATCTCGTGTTCAGACCAAACACCAAAACCCAGTGTGGCAGGGATTGTCCACACTGGTTTCAAGCTGAGGAATAGTTCTTCATCAAATACTGTGTGACACCCATCCCTCAAATGAAGAGTGATGAATTCAAACTGCTAAAATCTATATAAAACACATTTACATGGAACTTAGTGCCCGCTCCTAGTGCTGCCAGCACCAGTTAATACCAGTTCATCATAGACTGAAGAACTGGTCCAGGATCTATCTGCCAGAGTGTCTTTCCAGGGAGGATTTTACAGGGTACAAGGTGGGCAGCTTTCAAGGATAGGGGTAGGGCAGGGCAGCAGCTTCAGCTGAGACCTGCACCCACAAGGACGTGCTGACCACATTTGCTCACATCTCTGGATTTTTCTGGATGACAGGGTCATTCTGTTTGGTTTTTAATTCACACAGCAGCTGGTGCACATCACTCCAACCCCCATCCATGGAAGGAATCGGGGCACAGGCTTCCTGGCAAAGCTGGAGCAGCAAACCCTGGGGAAAACACCAGCAAAGCTCAATTTTAAGCAGCCCTGGCACGGGCGAGTCATGAGGTTAAAGAGGTCCCAAGATCCCTCCTGCATTTCTAGGACTCCGTAGTGGGACAGTAAGACAGACAAAAGCCAACACATCTAATTCATCCTTTTCTCCTTTCCAAATTGACCAGACCCACAGATCCATAGCTGCCACTTTCGGGAGGGACTCATTTTCCTTTGCTTCTTCCCCAGTTTTCTCAAGTAAGGCACCTTCTGAAGCTAACACCAGTGACCTGGCTGAGAGCAGCGATGCCCAGATGCCAGGACTTACCTTATTGGTGACACAGCAAGTGTAAGGCACCCCACAGGCCAGTGGTCCTGGCGCTGCACAGCTGTGGTACACATTTTTTGACCAGTCTCTGTAATCTTCCCCACCGCAGCACTTAAACTGGAAAAAGCAACACAAATGGCAAAGGAAAAAAAAATTAAAAAAAAAAAATAAAATCGTAGATTAATAGAAACTCTTCTAATGAGTAGAAAGCAACGTAAGAATAAAACAATTTTAAGAGCACTGAGCTACCCAGCAATTCTGTCATTTTATGAGCAAAGTACATATGAATGTATACGATAGATACAACTGAAAAGAATTAAAGATATGGGCAGTGTTCCTCCATCACTCATCAAGCTACTGCCCAAGGTACCAGAGCAAAGTATTGGGTGCTAAGTTCCACTTCCCCTCTTTTCTGAGGTGCAAAATTATCTTTTCAGGTATGAACATCATTACACAATGTTTTTACATTCACTCCACCTCGAGCTATAATGTACCTCAGATTTTTTCGCAGATCATGACTACATTTTTTATGGATTGTGCCTACATTTCTAAATGATCGGATGCAATTCAGTAGAATTGAACTCTGGCAAACAGATACTGTAAGTTTACACTGACTTTACACAAATATTCACTGTGTATTTTAAATGAAGAGAAAAGGAGCAGTTTATTTCACCGCTAAAATGTATATTCACTGTACGTATACATAATTTTGGGCAGTGCATGGAAACTTTAAAGCACTGCAAAGTCTAATGACAGAATTTCCTCAGGATGGTTTCCTTTTGACAGACTTTCCATGATAACTTTGTTTTTCTAAGCAGGCTGCCATCTCCATAACGATGTCATAAAATATACATATTACTTCCTAAGTTAACTTTTATTTTTTTAATCGTTATTTGGCACGGTCACTGACATCACATGGGCCTTGACACCACATCTCTGAGCATTTTCTGTTTCTTCTGTAGTCTCTGAACTGCATGGCAGAACTCTTCAATAATCTAATAAACATTTCAACACACCAGCCTTAAATTAAAGAAAAGGCCATGAGTCAACTACACGTGTCATTAAGTAATGCTCAGCTGGGCTCAATGTAATTTCTGAATTTTAATTACAGGTATATCCACTTCCACGGGCATTTCCTTTGAATAAAAACCTTGTTAAAGAGCTTGCTATGTGCCCTTGAGTGAAAATACAACAGCCCAAGATCTAATAGCCTAATTGCCACCTAATTTCTCTTTATGCAGTGCTTCCTGTTAACAAGGTACTTTTGAACGTCTTGGACCAGCCAGCAGAAGTGCTGAGCGCAAGAACTTGGGTGGAATTCAGGCTGAATTTGTCTCAGTCTAGTTGTGGTGCCCCTAAAAGCCTACATGTTTACAGGATCTGGCCTCGAGCATCCAAATCACACCTACCAAGGCTGCAGTTTGCCCCCTCCTCCTTGCAGTGATTTAAAGGGCTTCAAATGCCATCTGGGATGCTTGGAGGAGCCCAGACCACAGCAATGCCAAAACACATAAGAGATGAGATTTCACCCCTCTCATCAATAAGAATGTGATTATCACATCACTGGGAAAACTGAAAGCTATCACTGAGGACATACTGCATCTCGGCACTAAATTAGTCCCAGGAAAAAAAACCCCAAAAAATAAAAATCAAACCTGCTTCTGAACAGAATCCATGATGTTCTTGAAGTCTAAATCATCATAGTAATTCTCAATTCCTCTTCTAATATTATCATTCAAAAAGTTGATTGTCTAGAAGGCAAAAGTAAAACATGATTCACAGGTTACGTGTGCTGAAACAAAACTAAAAGAGCAGGCTAAAGTGATAAGTGTAACTGATGAGAACAAAAGGAAAGGTTGGGTTTGTTTGCATTGTTTTTAAAGAAAAAGCCAAATACCAGTTAAAACCAAATCATAGCAAAGTCAGGCAGAGATTGACCATCCATTCTCTTTGAAGGAAGGAGCCCCACTGCTGGTTTTGTGCTGAGAAGGGCAAACAGTGAGACACCTCTCCAGCAAGGTGCTTCTTCGCTGACACTCTCCAAATATATCCCAGAGACAGTCCCGTTACCCTCAGACAGGATCCCTCACACTGGGCACTGGGATCCTTGTCATCCTTTGAGTGACAGAACAGTGGGTTTGGGTGGTGGGTCTTGGCACCATGGTCTGCACCATGCCCTGGGTGACAAGATCTGACTGTGTCCCTGCTCACCATCTTCCATGAATTTTATTTTCACCACTTTATTGTGACTGTCAGATGAAGAGCTTTATTCCACCTTAAGCAGAAAAAAAAGTGTATCTGTATGTTTTATAGTGGTTGTTTTGAGAAATGCAGTGGTGGAGTAGTGGCAGATATAAAACGGTATCTCCTCAGCTTGGCATGTTAGAAATTAAATCAACAAAATGCTTTTGAAGTTCAGAAGATGAGGGAAAAATAAAAAAAAGAGTATTTAGTTTTCAATATCCAGCACAATCACAGCACAGAAAAAAATAGGACTAATCATAACCAGAACGTAACAACTTTCCTTTCAATTCAGCTGCTGAAGTGATCACACTTTAATCCTTACAGGTCAGAAAGAAACCTCAAATACAGCTACTCAGTTTCTCAGTATTACAAGCTTCAACACGTAAAAACAAAGCAGAACAAAACGATTATCACATCAGTGATTAGAACTAACACATGATTTTGCAGGACTATCCTAAAAGGCCAAGCACAGAGAGCAGCAAATAGTGACAACTCTCACGCTACCTGGATGACCTCATGTAGAGTCAACAGGTTTGAGAAGGAAATAGAGAAAGCAATGGGAGAAATCGGTGAGACATGCAAAACAATCAGCATTTAAATAGAGGCTATTACCCTAAGTCTTTATTAAATACTTCCTTCTCCTTCCCATATTAACCCCAACTTCTCCATTAATCTCATGAAACAAGCAAAGAAACCTGTCCCTGAGCATAGCTGTCCTGCTCAGACAGCCAATACATGGGTTGGGAAAATGCTTACTGCACAAAAACCCTGACAATAGGTGGGGGTTTTTTTTGTCCAGAAGCCAACTGCAATTCTTCCTCACCCTCTCAGCAAATACCATCTTTGGCATTTACTTAATCTTCCAACAACCACATTTTCTGCATCCCATGATGCCCACACTCCAAGCCTGGGCAGGGTGATCTGCTCCCTTTGGATGAGCCTGGTGTTCCCACCATAATCCAGAAGAAATCCTTGCGTGGGGCCAAGGCGACACCTACGGCAACAGCCAAGGACAGCTTCTAGAAATGAAGACAACTTATGCTCTCACAAGTCAAGTTCACGACTCCTGTCCAGCACAGAAAAGAAACACTAGCAAGGGAGAACATAAAACTACTTCAAATTAACGAGTTGTTATTTTTTTAAAAAAATTATTCTTAAATACTTTCATTTTTTAAATAATATGTGTAATATATTATGTATGACTTCTTATTGTGGAAATGACATCAGTAGTATTGAGGTGGGACAGAAGAGGTCTTATTATTCAGCATCTCCTTTTAATGTGCATATTTTGCCAGATTAGAAAAAGAAAAAAATCAAAGCACAGACATCTAGTACTTCCCACAGTGAACACATTCATGTTTTAAAGCATTTCTAACAGGAAAAAATTCAGTCTGGTGTTTTCTGTTTAGAAAAATGAAGGAGTTAATGTAGTTATAGCGTGCTTTTCAAAGATAGGGTCTCCTACAGAAATTAATTATGATGCTTATGGATGTGGGCAGGGAAGATTTGTACTTTACATAAGGCAAAACATTTTGGCCACTTAAAACTAGCAAAGTCCTCAAATCCATCTGGAAACCTCCCAGATCAGCAGTCTGAGACTCAGATGGCAAATCAGAAAAAAAGCACTTTGCAATACATGAAGAGCTGGAAATTCGTTTAGCCTGTATTGCACGTTCTTCATTACCAGATTTTCTTCAGATTCTTTAACCTGGAATTCATCTCCAGAACAGGGGTGACCAATCCCACCCAGCCCCAAATGTGAAAGGTCCTGAAAAGTCTGGACCCACCTTCAGACCTCCACCCAACAGCACGTGACAACTGTAACCCCTTTTTATTTAGTCAGTAGCAAAGCTGTAATATCATGGATGTGAGCAGTGTTCTTGGTGATCCAAACCTAAGCACAAAGGGCTCACCTGGTTTCTGAAGATCAGGGCCACCACTCCACCAGTAAGCTCAATCAGCAAGCAGATACCAAGAATGTACATGAACTGCAGAAAAACAATTGCAAGTGAGTCCTGAGTCCTTCAACAGAACAAACCTCAATTACTCTTTCAATTAGTGTCCTTAAGTCTGTAACATACAACTGACAACATACTTGGCTTTCTGCATGTGAGATGTCATTCTAAAGAAACATATAAAATTGGGATTTTTCTTATAAAACTGTTCATGTCAGAAGAAAGCCTTTTTTCCGCACTTGAGTCATTCTGGGTTTTGCCCAATTGGCAAACAAGTTACTTTTTCTGCTTTGAATGGACTCAAACCCAAAAATGCACAGATCATGCCAAGATGCTTCTCTCCATAACATCATTCCAGAGAAACACATTAATGGACTGCTACAGACCACAACACACTTTGTTTTTATGCTTCCTACAAACACGGTACTTACCTGGGGTTGGACTAGATGACCTTCAAAGGTCCCTTCCAACCCAAACCATTCTCTGATTCTACGATTCCACCTGTTGGCTTCCATTTCTTGGGTAAACCAGTGCTTTAAGATAATCCAAAGCACCTTCTCGAAATTTCCAGTGTTAAATCCAAGCAAAATTCTGGGCTTGATACCTTTTATAGTGTTGCTTCAGAAGAGGGAACTGAGCCTTACTGCATTGCTGAGCCATCTGAGCACAGGGGCTGCACGATGGACACTAACACGACTTACTATGCTCAGGAGCAAGAAAAATTGCATCCCCTAGCTCTCTAATTATTTAGTCGTGTTGTGTATATATATATACTCACACATATATATGTGCTCACTCACCCACTACCATAACATATGCATCTGTGACTACTTATCAAAGCCCATACAAAATGTGAATAATATAAAGCAATCCATAGCAACACCAGGAGATAGTTGCAATGCGCCAGTACTTGAAACGTTTTTCCAACTCAGAAAATTTTTTAGGCATAAAATATGGCTGTTACATGAATTTAGGCCTGCTTCCTAACAATTAACTTCATCAGGAGCAAAGTTTTATGATCGCTCGTCTGAAAATAATCTTTTAATTCTCCGCCTTGAAAGCTGGTTTAATTTCTGTGCTCTCAACATCCAGCGACACTAATTCACCATACAGATTTCTTTTCTCCTGCTACATCTGCAATCAGCCTGAGAAGCAGACATCAGGAACTTTCCTCATTTAAATACTCTATCAGATTTGCTACTTCAGTGGGAACAGAAAGTGCCCTCGATACCATATGAGGACACACCGCCATGATCTGAATGAAAGAAGCCACCACCACCTAAGGACAGACTCAGTAAAACTGCAGCCTGATTTCAAAATCCACAGTTACCTCTTGTTTTGTCCTACCTAACATACCACATATTTAGCATTTCTTTAGACTGAATTGACACGAAGGTGAAAATCCTGGTTTTGCACTTTCCTTTAGCCGTATGCGCAACTTCCATCTGCCACCACAGCACTATACAGGAATTTCCCTAAAACTTCCCCTTTTTAAGGCACTGGAGGAAATATAACCAACAACCTGTGACCCTTTCATTTCCTCCTTAGGGTCCTTTTCTTAAAGTCCTGTGTACTGTACACTCATATTCTGCTACCCAGCCAAAGGCAGACAAGCCCCAGCCAAAGGCAGACAAGCCCCAGCCAAAGGCAGACAAGCCCCAGCCAGCACCAGCCTGAGGGACATCAGCCTGACCTGAGGCTTCCTCTAGGTAGAAACAAGAAGTGTTTGGGAAACCATCAGAGACTGTAGCTCATCTCTGCATTTAACATCCCATCAAGCAGGTTCACAGATTTAGGAAATCCCCCCATGCTGAAGCCACAGCCAGACTTTGCCTTTTCCTTTGGCCAAGGGACTATTTCCTCCCCTTCAACACAGCTCCCTTAAGCAGGGCATGTGTCTATGGTATGGCCAGACCAGCAAAAGAGCAGGCACCATGGTGCCGGGCTAGTGTCAAATGGTGTGTCAACAACTGACGTTGCACAAGATCCAGCTGATAATAATTCCCATCCCTGGTTGTTTACCATAAAGCCTTTAACTATTGGAAATCTGGTTTTCTCAGTGCCAGGCTCTGACTCTCGCCTGTCCTGTCACTGGCAAGACAAAATGCTGCTACTCGCTGATGGAGGGACATCCACAGACCATGGTTAGTGGACTGTGGCTGTATAGCAGCTTCAGATTTAATTAAAAAGAAAAAAAGTCACTTTAGGAAAATATTTTTCAATGCAGACGTAATGATGGGTTTGAATTTGTGTGACACTGAAAAGCAAAAGCAACGGGCCTTAAAAATTAAGAATAAAGAACCCAACACTTACTGCTTGAAGAAGGCATAAATTGTCTCTTAAAGAAGCCAGTACGCCCACAAAAGATACGAAGAACATTATAATGCCCAAAAGTATTAAAATAATTGCTGGGGCTAGAAAGGCACTTTCTAGAGTTTTGTACTTCTGTCTTTCAACTTCTGCATAAATCCCAACTGCAAGGACAAGGGCTCCGATCACCTGAAACAGAAAAAGCAAATGTTACTCCTTCTCCCAGGAAACACAGAGATAACATTCTGTGAGTGCACGTGAACCTGCACGTCCTTGCTTCAGAATGAATTGTAAACAATGAAACACTCAGAAGTTTGGATTAAAAGAACCCACCCACTCAAATATTAAAGCAGAAAAAAAGCTGAGTTAGAGGAAAAGAAGGAAAAAAAAAAAAAAAAGAGATTTGTTCATTTCAAAAACATATTTAATAATGTTTTAACATTCTGGAAGTTAAACAAACCGAAACATACGTCACTGGTTAAAAGGTAATTTATTACTCATCTGAGATCACATATATTTCATACACTAGCAAATGCCATGGCATTAATGTTCCTCCTTTGTGTATCTGTCTGTCCTTCCCTCCCTGTATGTATGTGTGCGTGTGTGCATATAAATATATATATTCCCCTAGAACACCACAATGTCTAAACCAGTCTGCAATCAACAGCTTCTATGTCCTTTCCTATAAGCTCCTACTGTATTTAGGCTCAGTAAATATGGCCAGGTGTATCCTTTACCTCCACTTCCTACTGCTATCAGAGGAAATGCACCCGATTTAAAAAAACAAACAAACTACAAACCCAACCAAACAGATAAACAAACAAACCCTGAAAGTTTTGAAATTATGGCCCTTTCTTGAGCAGTACCAGATAAAGCTGACAAGTGAAACAAGAAGGGATGCATTTCATTTAACAAGATAAAGATATTTCAATCAATAAAATTACAGCTAAGTCAAAATCATTTGGTATGAAACCTACAGCATGCTGCAAGTCATTCTGAGTTATGCTGAGTTTGAAAAAAAAAAAAATAAAATGCAATAGCCCACAACACTTAATCAGTAAAATTGCATTGGAAAAACTTTCCTGCTGACTCCAACAGCCAGACGCATCCTCAGGGAACACCCTAGATCCAAATCAATCATTTAGGCAATCTGATCAACAGAACTGCCCTTTTCTGACCCGACATTTTGGCAGTAACCCCAAAGCTGCTCCCTGCACACCACAGTTCTTAAATATAAGAAGCTTTTTTTTTTATCTCACCTGGTATATCTCAGACAAAGGTCTAGGTGGACACACGACAAGCTTAGTTGCAAGATTGTGAGACCAGCAGTTTAAATATTGTTTTAATTAAGTATGCGTTATTTTAAAATAAATAAGAATTCCAGATTCCTGGAAATTCTTGATTACCTACAGGAAGAATAAAAAATCCAAAGGACATGATGTGAGGAATGCCACCAAGTTGTCATTTAAGACACAAAAATCTCAGGAGGTTTTACCCATAAAAATGAATACACCAAAGCCATTTAAAAAGCAACTTAAAATTTTACACAACCAAATTCTGAGTAACTCTCCCTCTGACAAATTCAGAAATTGTACTGGGTATGGAAGGCTGAGGAGAAAATATGGTAGACAATTAAGAGGCATCCAGCATATAAATGCATTTATATGCTTCTGTGAGACTGTAATTAGGGTTGGTTTTTTTATTACTAAATGGTCAATTTGTAGTGTTAGCTTAATTCTTGAAAAAAGTCAATGACTTAAGTAATGAAGTATAAGTTACTTTTCAAGCAGAAGGCAACATAAACAAATCTGCTTGAAATTTTTAAACACAGATATAAAAATCGAGGAAAAAGTCTTAAAACCATACAAAATAATTACAGAATATAAAATTGGTGACTGTATGCGGATATGTGATCTGGGAGTTTTAGTATTGTGATTATTTTTTAAATAAATAAATAAACCCCAAACCAAAACAAAACCCCCAAACCTAAAAACATGATCCTTTCACTTCCAGACTGGATTTACCATGCTCAGAAAGCAGCAGGTAATATACCTGGAAGACAGATTCTCCTGCAAACACTAAGGCACCTTTAACAAGCTCAACATTTGCCTGGTAGATTCTTTGTTTAGAAAATTAAAAAATCACAATGAAACAAACAAAAAAAAGAAACCCAACATTGGGCATAAACAAAGGGATTAAAGCTTGATGGGGATTATGTGAATTCAGAAGCTGTTGTTTCAAGACTAAGAACATTCACAGAAATTTCTTAGACAGAGTTTTCTCATCAAAAGATTAAAATTAAAGACCACCATAAGTTGAAAGATTCCAAAGTGCCTGTGAGTACAAACACAAGATCCCTTCCCACTTTAAGACCTTAAAGCATATAGATACGTATACTTATATACATATCTTCATCCCCTTCCACATGCATTTTGCTCATGCACCCTCCAAGACCACTTGTAGCATTTTAAGCGCACAAGAAACTTCAGTCCTGCCTTTTGTTTTCCAAAACCAGCCTGGCCCCTCAAAAAAACCCAAAATTCCCCCTGTAAATTCCCCCCCATTAGAGTTTTTAGTGCCCCAAGGACTGCAAATGGTGGTGCCCAGAGGGAACGTGCCATGGGGAAGGTTCATGCTGCCTTCAGCAGCACCACTGCTCTGCCATGGTTTGGAAAGCATCAGCTAACACATAAAAAAACTCTGATTGACCTATCATATAGTAAACAAACACAGGCACCCCAAGCTTTATACAGATTTTGAAGCATAATTATTTACGGGGGAACAGAAACTCACCTAGGTACACAATTAAAATCCTCATTCCTTGCAAGCAGGATTTATGCTTTTATTATCTTCTGGGGTTTTTTAAACATGTAACAAAAATCTTTTAAACCTTCAGTATTTTAAACCAACATCCAAACTAAGCAGATGTCCTAACTTAGCAACACTCCAACATGCATCTCTTCTCCCGGACTGTGATCTCCCTTCCTGTGACCGGGGGGGGGGGGGGGGGGGGGGGGGCCGGCAGCAGCAGCAGCCTGCGGCCAAGTGCGGGCGCCCGAAAGTAAAAGGGCAGGAGGCGGAGGCTCCTCCTCGAGCCTGACATCACCCAGCCGCGGCTCGGCTCGGCACGGCCCGGCTCGGCACGGCCCCCCCTGGCCCG